>WKFP01014270.1:183363-234066 GCA_011057875.1 Pterocles orientalis
AAACAAGTATTATCTAACTGGAGTGTTGGTCTACGAACTACACTGTTTTGATTGCCTAAGAATTTCGCACAGCTTGTTAGCTCCACTAGTACAATAATTGAAGAATATTACAAAATGAAAACACATGATCTTATAAGAAAATGTGAGAAACATAACTTCATGCACCTCAAAATGTTTACAAAGCTTTCACATTAATTCCTTTGCAGTATTTTAGTGCCTCCTTCTCCTTCTTTTTTTTCTAGTTTAGGATTAATAGAATTTGTATATTTGTAATAGAAATGCTGGCTCAGTCCTGGAAATATTTACGAGTGACTGTAAGGTTCACTGTGGCTATACAACCACTGCAGACTGGCTCTGTTAAAAGTAAACTCAAATAAGTGCCTACATGACTAGCCCCTAGGCTTTTAAACGAAATAGAGTAACGCATCAGAATCACTTAAAAGTATATTTGCTGGTACCAGTTTGTAGACATTCCAAGAGTCAGCCTTTGACTGAATCCTCAGGATATATAAACTGAGCAACAACAGCCGGAGCGACGACCCTAGCCTTTAAAACAGCGCGTGAATAACCACCTGGGCTGCACAACTCGAGACTGAAGACTGTTAGAGAAGTACCATTGCCAAGTCAAAACTGAGAGGCCATATATCTTCGGATTGAATACCTGCAGAAGTTAAAATTTTCTATTCACTTACTTATTACAATTTTAATAGAGCAGTTTGTATGGAGCAAAATTAACGGTTCTTTTAAAGGTCTCCAGTGCTTGAATCAACCTGTCTGCTTTGGTATTGATTATTCATAGCACATATTGCACTCTAATCCTCAGTTATCTCCGTTTATCAAGTTTCTTTGATAAATCTATGATAGAGGACTGAAGCTAATGCACAAACTAAAATAACGTGCCTATTGCCTCACTCCTGCTTCAACCAGAAAAAGGTCTGTGTCCTCCCAGGAGGGATGTGCAGACAGATTGCTGCAGGAAAGCAAAAGCCCTGGGACACATGGGATGGCCAGTTCACGCTTTTGTCACACCTTTATGTCCCCTATCGCACTCGGCAATGTTCCAGTCTTTGGTACTACGGGTGTTTCTAAGGAGTCTGGCAGGGTCAAAGATGCCCATACCAAACCCAGGAACACTGCAATCCAGTATAATCTACAGTAAAAGGAAGGCCCTGGAACTTGCCCTAATGCAAATTTCAGCTAAGAGGCCTTCCTTCGAATAATTTTGCATTTCACAACGGGATGTCTTTGCAGAGGCAGAGAACCCAGTAGAACATATAACAGCTTGCTGAAAAACATTAACTGGACCCACTGCATACATTTGCTCCCTAAATCCAAAGGAACTAGTTTTAAACTTTAACCAGTTTGCAATACTTTGCTAGACTGAAGACCCATCTTTTATATTTTTTTCCCTCCTCATTGGGGCAGTTATAAGCAGTTATCAGGTCACTCACTAGCTGCTTTTTAGAAATATTTTATTTGAAGAAACACCTTATTACATTCACCTGAAGGCGTGTTTCCAATACTTTAACCATTTTCATGGCTCTTTTTGGGATAATCTACAAACACTTAAATCAGCTTTGCACCTGTCTGACAGGGAAAATTAACTACAGTGAGTCCCTGACACTTTTCCTCACGGAAGAGTTCTGTATTAACATAATAACGTCCGGGCATCAGTGGTGGTTCTGATTGGCAAGAAAACGAAGAGGTGAGTATGTTACGGGTAAAGCTCAGGATGACACGCACGTGATACTATATGGACAAAGCTTCCAAACCCTGGCACAAAAAAGCACAACAGCTGGCCTGATTTAAGTAACTTTTTTTTAAATACAGAACTTCAAGAACGAATGGAAATACCCAAGTTAAGTATTTTTGTATCCTCAAGCTTTAACTAGCCAAGAACAAACTCATTTGTTTGGGCCAAGAACAAGAGCCATCAAAGTTTTCTAACAAAGCACTGTAGTTTAACAAGCTACGAAACATCAAGTTAAGACGCATGAATAAAAATATTCCATTTCAAGCACAATGAATAATGAAAGTATATACGCTGATAAACCAACCCCACAGATTTGAAAAGCTTGCAGATGAAGCTGTACAAACCCTGTTGCGCTCACAAACAAGAGACACCTGCCCTAAACCCAAAAGTACTCCCATTATGGTAACTAGCATTCCAGTCTTCCCGGGACTCCCATCATTCAGTCACTAACACCATATTGTCTTTGTGCCTGTGCACAGCAATTACAGGATGCGCTTGTTTCAAGATAAGGATAACAACAGAATTATTTTGAAGTTCAGGAGCTGAATCAATTCACTGAGAAGTCTCGGGATTTTCAAGTGTAAGAGACTGCCTTGTTCAAATTATTCTTGATTCACCTCCTCCACTGATTATGATTATTTATTAGGACAGTGCAAACACTCCGCTTCAAGGAATAACAAAAATATAATCCTCATTGAAGCTTACGCAGGATTTGCAAGCTAGTAAGCGCTTGAGGCACTTAGCATTCTTCTGTTTGTCAAGCCTTGCTTTTCCAAACATCACAACAGCAATATGCACTCCCCGCGGAGTGCTACCTGCATACCTTTGCTTAAACGTTACAAGCTACGGAGCAAGCAGTCGAAGAAAATACCCCACCAAGCAACCAACCCATGGGATGCAATTTGATGTACTCGTTGCAGAACCCTATGATCCACCCCATGTCTCTGTATTTCTGAAGAAATACATGTGCTGCATAAAAGACACTGCAACAAGCTTTCCTTCTACAGTGTTTACTGAAACTTTTATTCAAACTTCTCTGGTATTAGCTGAAACTGTACCTCTGCCAGCTCAGACTGGAGATGTCATTACTTTACACAAAGGTGATGGGTTTTGGTGCTACAAAAATAGCTGTAGGGGTATCAGGAAAGCAGTAATGCCAACACAGGATCTATGCACATCCAGTGCTGCTGTAACACATCACACTACTGGCCCATCTACCGTGATTCAGGGTTTCATAGTGCCGAGGGGGGTGAACATAGAATGAATCTTCTTCATAGCCAGATTTTTTTTATTGGAGTCGCTCAGTCAGAAGCTAACATCCTTCAAAAGTGTGAAGGATTATTAACAACAGTTTAATAATAACCCTGGAAGGTTATCCACTGCAGAGACATGTGTCACATACTCAGCATACACGGGACGGTGAGTTCAGCGCTGATACACGGCTGGCAAATGTGCTAACACAGCAGAGGGACACTGCTGCTTAACCACACAGCAAATGGAAACCGCTGCTGCTGTCGTAGCACAGAACGATCTAGGGGTGCAGATGAACATTTAGAGACTCCTAGATGCAGCAATGGAAGATGTATGCAAATCAGCAACTGGAAGTGAAATTACTTAAAAATAACACCAGAAAGCTACAGGAGAACAATTGCAAGGAGCTGCACAGAAATCCCTCTGATAAACAATCTGGTTATTTTTCTCTTTGCATTAGCACGAGGATGCTGGTCATCAATTTGGTTTTACAGAAGGATGAAAGAGGTGGGAATTCTGTTTTGCACAAAAACTACAAAAGGAGTTATTGAAATATATTAACTCCTATGTTCGAAGTTCAGGGACAGAAGTACAGTTTTCAGTTGTGAGGTACATTAGGTCTTCTGTGAGCCTGACGCAAGCACATCCGTCAAAGCCTCCAAAGAAAAAGAACACTGCAAAACATTTAGAACTTATTCAGAACTTTCCTCAACATGCCTTCAACATCAGCAAAAAATGACAAATCTGGGGTCTGGGGAGGGAAATAACCCAAAAAACCCCATGTCTTTGCTCCTACAGATGCGTCACCTCTCACGGCAACACACGGCCCCCAAATCCAAGCTTCTCTAATGGCTTCTGCAATACAGTTTCTCACTCTTGATCAGAAATTCATGGATCACTGAAACTGAGATTAGACAGAGTAGAAGAAAATCTGACCTAAATATAAAAGCGTTTTGGGGTAATCTATGTGTACATATTTCTATTGGGCACATCTGCTCCTGATAAACCACTAAATATTAAATGCAAACTCAGAAAATATGGTCATGAAGTCTCCTATTTAGAGCCCAGCTATTTAATTTAGCACCTGTATTTCCTATTTTTTTCCCTTTAGACTATCTTAAACCATTTAAAAAAAGATGTTACAATGATGCTCTAGGAATAGAATGATATAAAATCTTCTCTAGAGAGGTAAGATTTATGGGCTCAACAGAAAAAAGTGAAAGACATGGGTTACAAATTCCCTTCTTCCAGCAACATTCTGTGAGCATTTACAAAGCAGTGAAACAATCTCTCATACTTGCTGTAACTGGGAGAGGGAAACAGACAGTATCAATACAGAGACAAAAAAAAAAAAAAAAAAAAAAAAAAAAAAAAAAAAAAAAAAGAAAAACACTATGGTCAAGCATGCAAACTGAAGTATAACATATATCAGAACTGGAAGAAGACACTTTTGAGATATTGCAGAAAGAGCTAAGAGGAATAGGAAAATAGGACGGAAATAAACCAAATAGTCAAGAGTCCACAATTATGCTGAAACAGAGGAGTACATGTGAGGTGGATGGAGGGAATGAAACCTGGGAAGAATCTCATGCTACAAGCAGACACAATGCCACAGACAGAGAGAACACTCCGGGACAGAAGTTGATCAAACCATTTAAATTATTCAAGTACATAAAGAAAGGAGTTGAGCTGCAGGCAGACAAGCGAGTTAACCTGACAGGACCAAGCAGCTAGTGCCCACAGGCATGCCAGTATCTCCCATCACACACAAGCCAAATGGAGGTAGCACATTCCATGAGAGAAAGGTAAACTAGCTCATCTTTATCTTGAGATCCAAGCATACACAACGGGAGTTAAATCAGAACACTTTGCACTCAATTCATCTCTAGGCTTGCCTTGGAGTTACTTATAGGGTGCAGTCCCAAAAATCCCCAGGGAGCTGACAGCTAAGTCTCATCAGGCCTGAATTTCCGAGCTGCCTTCATTTATGTCCTTAAAATGCCACAAGACCTCGAAGCCCATCTGCTCAGCAGCACTTGAGTCTTGACAAAGTTAAGTGTGGTTGCACCCACTTGCCACCTGAACAAGATCCAGAAACTGTGAATCCCCCATTTACGTCTTCCTAAAGAAGATGTCAGAATGTCCCACACACAAGAGTTCCTTACAAAATGCAATGGTAGCTTCAGCTTTGTTTTCAAATACACCCAGAGAAAGCAAAGCCCTGTCATGTAACAGTCTATTAGCCAGAGAAGTCCTACCTCATAGATCAAACCTGCCCTTAAAAGCACACTGTTCCAAATTCTGCGCTCCAGGCACACCCCACTCACACCAACACTCTTTAAAAACCAAAGATCTCATTAAGATCTCATTCTTTCCATGGCCAATTATTTTTACCTAAATGAACTCTCATTCAGCTCCAGTTTTTCAGGCCACTCATGTTTAGCCCCATTTGCCTTACCTCAAAAAACTTATTACACACCTTTTTCCTCCTCTACTCTTGCATCCTAGCAAATTCTTCCTCCCAGAGTGTTCTCCATGTCCGCTTGGAGCCTTTTCATTCATTCATCTTTCCTGAAAGCGCTCCCTTAATCCTTTCCATATGAACTGAGTAATTCCAAAAACCTGTCTGGACTGGCGCAGGAAAAAGCATCTCTCCTGGTGGCTCCTGATCTACAAGACCTTAAAAGGAACTACAGCCTATGTTCCCTACACCTTCCTCTCCTATTTGTCCTTATGTAGCCTTTGCCAGTCTGTCCTGGCTGTACAGGATAGTATAGCACAGCTGCCTTGAACACAACCTCTTCTGGTCTTCCACAGCTATGACCACAGACCCACTACACGCCTCTTTGCTCTCTGAGTACAGCACAAACACAGAATGACTCCCACCATCAACTTCCAGGCAAGCTTCTCCAACTAGAGACAGCTACCAAGGAACACCAGTTTACGCTCCATCAATTTATGTAACCAGTGCAGTCCCCAGGATGAAGGCATCTGCTTCATGCCACAGACACTTCAACTGCTCAGGAATTCTTCACCTCTTGTTGCAGTGTGTGGCTCAAGCACCGCATGCTGACCTGCACCTCACTAATGGCATGCAGCCTCAGCTGAGAAACACGATCCGCCGAGAACTCCACAGCAGTAATTTACAGTGTGCTGCAATTTTAAACGTTCGGTTGTTTGGCCTTCTGCAGTAGGTATTAAGGTCGTGCAACCAGCTTAGTTAAATTTTGTATAAACCACTTTTCCAACCTTTTTCCATGCAATGAGCTTTAAGAGTATTTATAACATCTTATTTCCTCCAGATATTTCAAGACATGCTATCTCCACAGCCCCAAAAGGAATTTTCAGAAGTTATGTTTTTGCCGTTTTGTCCAAACATTTCCTTTTGCTTCTGGAATCCACTGATGAGTGCTCAAACACAAGTTTTTATCACACTCTTGCTGGTGCTCTGTGAAGGGTTTTTTCTGCTTCATCTCTTTGCTAGAGCTGAGAGTTGCACGTGATCACCTACAACTCCTCCTCCTCCACTTTAGGAAAGAGAAGTCTTCCACCCACAACTCAGCTCCTCATCCATAGTGTCAGCTTTGCTTCAGGCTGCTCCCTCAGGCTTGAGTTCTTGAAGCCTGTTGATCCAAAATCTCCAAGCAGGCATTTCCACCACAGTAATGTACTTTTCTGAATGAAGCTTTCATCTCCAAAGGCGCTTGGTATCTGGTTTGTTCTGATTATCTGTCTTTTGAGTTCTGCAATCTGATAAAATCTCCTGGTGATGCAAGGTAGTGGAACTTCCCTCAAACACCTAGCAAACCGTCTTCAATACTACCAGCTCTTTCTTCACTGATAAAGTCCATTCCTCCCTCCACTAACCGGCAGTTAAACATGATGCTTAAAGAAATGAATCAAGTAAACTAGGATGTCCCCATTGCTCTGCTTGGTTGACAGTAGACTCCCATAATCTAACCTTTAACATTCTTTATTTCTGTAATCAACTTCTTCAAGTGCTGCTTCTGCCACAGGTTTTTCTTTGTGTTTCTGCCATAAGACAGCCAAACCCAATTGCACAAGCTTCTCCAGGTTACGGTGCATCTATTCCTGTCTTATCCTCGTGTTGTACACCGTCATGGTCACAGATTGAAAAAACAGTTCCTTTGGGAAGAAAGTGTATCTGCAAGACATGTATTGTGCTAAATCACCGAGTCTGATGCTCAGCCAGCTCTCCGAAAGCTCAGGAACACCTTCTGCTTTGTTTCTGTGAAACAGGGTTCATGAACCTTCATCTCACCCTTCGTTCTCCTTGTCCACATTATCACCCTCTGACGAACTTCCAACAGGATTCTGCTTGCCTCCAGCTTTGGCACAAGGTACTACTTGCACTCAGACCATTCTGCTAAGCACCCCAATGAACTTTCCTCAACCATAAATGTTGAGGATCCTATGGCCACGCTTGGTTTCTGCATGGGGGAAAGAACAAGGCAATAATAAGAAGAAACGTGTTTTCTTCCAGTTCTTTTCCTTGGACTGAATAAGAAACTGAACCTGAACTTCCTAAGCACTCTTAACTTAGTCCCAAGACCTTCCTGGCAAAAGTTTTATGGCAATCTGTGTTCCCAAGGAAGCTGCTCCACCTGATCACTTTTAAGGCAAGCAGCTGGAAGTTTCTCGTTTCCCATTCTCATTGCCCTACACTTCTGAGCCAACTGGCAAAAGCTAGGGTTGATATTGCTCCTGAACATGATGCCACTTAGAAGACTACCACTAAAGTGAAAGTTTGCATCTTTCTCCACTCTCCTTTCCTCCTGATGGAAAAAGTCTGTAATCTTATTAACTGCAACAGCTGTAAATAGTTGCTGGTCCAAAGCAGTCCCACGTGGCCTGGGATGGCCCTGCGTTCTTCAAACTCTGAGCTCCAAGAACTATCGTTCTTACCCAAAGTTGGTAAATCCTTCTGTTCTTTAGCTCAAGACATTCAAATTCCTCTAAATAAATCTTTTTGCTACAGGGTTTCACAAATCTCCTTTTTGAGCCACAGTCTCCTGCTCCCCCTCCCCATCCACCAACGGTCTCTTCACCCACGTTTTGAGATTTCCACATTCTTCCTTCCTGGATTGTGTCCTGAGTTATTCAGCTTAATAGTTCCCCTGGACTCAGCCTGGAACCTCCCTTTAAGTCACTTGCTCAGTCATCTAATCATACCCTTAATCCATCCTGTCAGCTCTAACCTGAGCCAGCTAACCGAGCCAGGAGAAAGGAGGAAGCCCTTCCCTACCCAGTACACGTTACCAGTTCCCTGCCCTTACAGAAATAACAGCATGGAACTCCTAGATCGTCTTCTCTGATAGTGACTGTCCCGCCAAACATCTTTTTTTTTCTCCTGATGACCACTCATGTTCTTTCTACATCTCCTTAAAGTTTACGGCTTCCTACATGATCTCCTTCAGCCTTTTCAGGTGACTATATGGTTACAATCATTTTAGGCTTTCAAAAAAGGGGTCTGAAAAGGTAGTCAAGGAAGGAGAGGAAAGAAAAGAAGTATTTCAGCAGATTTACAAGGAAAAACATATTAAGCTAAGGCTGAAAATGTATTTGATGATATATATGGGGAAAAAGTCACAGCATACTGTTATTATTCCCAAATGCAAGACTTTAAAAAAAAAAACCCCAAAAACCCCAAATGCACAAACAATCTAGCTTTAGATAGCATGATTAATGCTAAAAAAAAAAATAAAAAATTGTGACATTAAAAAAAACAGTTAGGCTTATCATACGCTTGTTTTTTTGGGGTTCTTTTTGGTCTCAGAAAAGGTCAATAGCTTTTTAAGTAGCACAAAGCAGGGGAGGAAAAAGACCAAATCTTAACAGCACAAAAAGAAACCAACACAAGACTCAATGGGACATTCTGGCACAGTTCTACACCAGGGCAGCATCAGGAAACACGTGCTGGCAGGACAGTCCTGCTGAACACTGAAAACAGGGCTAAACACAGACTTGGGTGTCCAATAAACGATGGAATAAAAAACTGGAGAGAATAAGCAAGTTTGCCTTTATATGAATTACAAGTTTTTGTGTAGGAGTAGTAGTGGGAATAAAATTTCTTCACATTTTATTGTGTAAGCTTGCTGCGTAGTAGTGTTTCAGTATGATTTATTGTGTAATGCTATTGCATGGCATCATTTGTTGAGCAACTTTGCTGCGTGGTATAGTTTTTTATTTAATGATATTGAACGTTAGGCAATGCCATAATTTGTGTTTTCTGTTGAGCAACATCACTGCCATAGTTCTTGACACAAAGGTGAATTGCACGAATTCACACAACAGTGCTGAATTCATGATTTTAATGTATATTCACACAGAGACGACAAATGGAGGCTATTATTTTTTTCTGAATGAAGACGCATGCAGAAAACCAGCAAACTCAGCAGGTATTTAAACAGAACTTAGGGCATTAAGATATTATTTCATTAAATAGCAATGCAGCATTGCCTCATAAACGACACTTTCTTATCTAGAGCCACCTTGTAACTACATTGTGTGATATCACATTTCACATATCCATACCCGACTGTAAAAACTACAGATGGACCTTCCTTCCGTGCTGCTGGGTATAACCAAGAACAGTAACATGCTTTTGATGGGACTTAGGCTCTGTCCAAAACTATCCTCGCAGGGAGCTGCTGAAATCCAGAATCTGAACAAGAAACTCTTCACCCACACTACTGAATTTAGAGCAGTAATTCAAAATTTGCATTAGTAAACTAGTAAAAAAAAAACTTAAGCATATTTTAGGTGCCAACACAATGTCAACCTGCTACTGCTTACAGATTCTCCAAAGCAGCAGGAGGAGGAAAGAAAATTTTGCCCTATGTCTAGTATTAATGTAAGTTATTTATCTTTACATTCATTACTTAAACTTCCCTTTTCATTCCTCTTTTTTCCCCTGTTCATTTTTGCTTATAACAAATGTGGTCCATATATAGCCCTAAATAACACGTTCAAAGTTCAGGAAATGTATCAGAACTTGAAATCTTTTGCCAAACAAATCAAGTAATCCATAAGGATAGCAACTTTGTACCCACATCCGTTTTATATCCATCTGAAAATGCTACTGAATGGCTACAACAGCATCTCTTTCATTAACTACCTGGCAACTTACAAACAATTTTATGTTGCAAGAGGAAGAGAGCAAAGGCTGGCAGATTACAACGCAGTGCTGCTGCAAGCATTTTCATTTCATCTCATATTCTGCCGGGTTTTAAATACAGAAGAAAAAAAATACACACGCATGCCTAACTTTTAAAATATGGCACAAAAGAGATGATAGGCTGGGAAAGCAAATTGTGGGGGAAAAAAAAAAGTTAGCTCCCACCACCTATAAGATTAATTTATTATCTGACAGATGGCAGAAGGGAGGGGGGCGGAAAAGACCAGACTGCTGATGCAGTAGCGAGCTTCCCATCTGTAACGAAGGCCCCACGGTCCCACTTATCCTACTGCCACACAGTCCCATCCACTCCAGAGTTTTGTAGGTCTAGGTTTAAATCAAAACAGCCTAGGAACAATTAACAAAAAATGAAGAAAACATCCAGAGAAGTGATTCTTCTGCTTGCTGCTCAAGGCTACTCACAACAGCCACCTCCAGAGCGACTGGCCGTGGCAGCAAGGCACCATCTCCTTGGTGTCCCAGCACCCAGAGCGGCTTTTTCGCTTTTCTCCATATTCCACAACATTTTATCTGCCTTCAGCATCTTCCACGTTTGCAGCCAAGGGGTGCCGGTGTGAAAACGGAGCGAATCGAAAACGGAAAACAGCGGAACCGGCGCAAAGGCACCGGATACCCAACGAGAAGCTCCCGCGCTGCCGTTTCCTCGGTGAGTTTGCTCAGCTCCGCGCGGAGCCGCCACAGGAGCCCCGAGGCTGCCCGAGCTTACCTCCGGCATCCCATCCCGCGGCACCGCGACGGGGAACCGCGGGAGCGACCGCTCCGGGACGCGGATTTCTCTGCCCCCGCAGCCGCCCGGGGACACCCTCCTCACCTTGCCACCGAGAGATGCCCCGCGCACCGTTACACGGGCGGGATGAACGCCCAGCGCACCCCAGCACACCGAGGGGGTGCGGAGGGGCCCGGCCCACACCCCCCCTCAGGCCCGGGGACCCAGGCCCGAGCCCACCCGCCGCCTCAGCGCGCGCCGCGTCTCCAGGGAGACGGAGCCATTTTGAACCGCGGGCGCCCGAGTGACAGCGGGCGGCGGGCCCGCCGGTGGCGGTGCCGCTTTTTTACCTCGGATGCTCCAGGTCCAGCGGTAGAACTCGAGGGTGTCGTTCACCACGCTGGACACCAGGCCCACGATGCGGGGGGGCTCGGCGGCGGCGGCAGCAGCCATGGTGAGCAGCAGCAGCAGCGGCGGCGGCGGCGGCGGAGCCGGCAGACCTGTGTCGGCGCGTGCGTCCGTGCCTCTGCGCCGGGGCGGCTGCTGCTGCCGCTGCCCTTCTACAGCCGGGGATGTGATTTAAATCTCTATCTCTCGGTATCTTTTCCTCCAGACTCCGCCTCGCTCCCGTCACCGGCTCTCCCGTGCCCCGCGGGCAGGGAGGAGGGGAAGGCGCGGAGGCGGGCGGAGGGGCGGCGCGGTGGCCGCGGTACCGCAGGACCGTCCGCAGCGCCCGGTGCGCGGGTGCGCTCCTGTCACGTGACCGCCGGCTCGCTGCCCGCCGCCAGCGGCTGCCCGCGGGGTGAGCGGCGGCCCGGCCGCGCAGGCGCAGTGCGAGGGCCCCGGCGCCCCTCAGCTGTGGGGAGCGCGGTGGAGCAGGTGGCGGGCGTCCGGGGTGGAAAAGAGGGGCTTATTGTCTTAATTTGCCTTTTTGTTTTAAATAAGTATGTTTTTACTAGACGGAGGAATAGATATTTCAGTCAACTTTTATTTCCTTTCTTCCTTTTTTTTAGCAGTTTGTTTTTTTCTTCTTTCCTCCTTCCCCTCGCGCTCCCGCTTGACAGGCCGAGGCACTGAGCGCTGCTCGTTTGACCTCCAGCTTTTCCTACTGAGGTGTCGGCTTTTCAGGTGACTGCCCTAAGAAGCCTCCGCTGAAATCCCTTCCCCTCCCAGCGCTGATAAAACCAGCAATCGCGGCTGCTCTCCCTGCCCAGCCAGCACTGGTTGGTGGCTTTCCCCTGACCAGGGGAACTTGCCCAGCCCCATGCAGCCACCACCGAGGTGCCTTTCTCCCCTCCATTTCCCGGGCTTTGTGGTCACGTCAGGGCCCAGAGAGGTTCGCTGGCCCAGACCGCTGTGGGGGCTGCGGAAGAAGCAGCCCCTGTGGCACAGGCCGGCAGGGCCGCGGGTGCAGCGCGGGTTCAGCCGTTGTGCACCCCGTGTTTCAGCCCCAACAAGCCCTCTGCCTGGTGTGGCTGCACCGGCTGCTCCTCACGCCCTTTGCCTCTTATCTCCTCCTGACAGCTCGTCTCTTGCTGTCCCTCTCCCACGGTCCTTGTGTGGATGGCTGCTTTCCCCACTGAGGAACAGGAGGGGAGCTGCTCCACCCAAGTTGCAAGCTTTCCTCCTGGCAAGAGAGCAGATCTGATGGTATCTTACCTCTCCCTCCCCCAGTGCATCAGCACCTGTGTCACTTCTTGTCACTCGGTCTTGGTGAGCACAGCTCGCACTCCTGAGTGAGTCACCCTCCACTCAGCTCCTGGACCGCCCTGGCTGTTGCGATCCCAGCCCTGTGGATGGGAGAGGCACGCTGGCCATGGCTAACTACTCCACCGTGAGCAGAGCCACCGTGTCTGGAGCTTGGAAACCAGCAGGTGTTTGGGAGCAGGGATCACCTGCACTGGGAAAAGGAAGAGGAGCTGTGTCAACCCCTGGAGGCCTGGATGGACAGGGAAGTCCAGCTTATCCCCATGCTGCCTCAAAGTCGGAGCTGAAGCAAGGTTACTGCACACTGATGTATGGACAGCTGCTACTTCTCTCATGTGACAAGAGTCAAACAAAACTCGGCATGAAATGCACTGACTTGAATTACATTTTATTTTGATGGCACTCATCATGGCAGGAGGTCTGGTGAGAGCTCTGAAATGGGTCTGTCACTGGGAAGGGCATGGTGAACACCAGCCTGCTTTCCAAGTTGCAGGCAGACAGCGTCGTGTTAGCTGTGGTTCCTGTGCCTCCTTTAGGTGAAACCGCTGTATCGTGCCATTGGGCAGTTAGAAACCTGATGCATTTTTGGCATTGTCTAAAGCATTATCTTCGGAACTTTTTTAAACATTATCATTTAAATTGAAAAGAAACCCAACAAAGGAGTCACAATTCTCAGATTGGTGTATGGCCATTTGCCTTGGCCACATGTTTGAAACAGAATGGGCTACTCGATGAATCGACACATCCTTGATGTCAGGCAAGATGCAAACTAAGCAGAGTGCCACCAACACCAGGAGTAAAGATCCACAGCCTACCAAAGAACAAAGAGGAACAAGACATATTAGCAATATTAATGCAGAATCATAATAATAATTATTTATATCATAGCCTAGATATGCTTACTTCTTTATTTAAATGACCATTTATTTATTTATTCTATGGAAGTCTTTTTTTGCACAATTGACACCAATAATTATTGTTTATAAAATAGTTATACAATCCAGCTTACTGTTTCATCTATTTCAAATTAGATAACTTTTCCTGACTGCAATTAATTCCTTTATGTTGGCAATATGATTGTACATAGATAATTTTACAGAGCAATTAAGCCTAGAGAAGAGCCGCAGCAGAGCTGCAGGTCTTGGAAAACAGGGAGAAGATGACAGTCTAACCAGGGTAGCTTCTTTTGTGCTTTGACATTGGCTTTGAAAAACGTGATGAATTTTATGACAAACTATTCTCATTAGTTTAACTTCCAGCCTGCAGGCATGTGGGCATGCTTTTAAAATTAGGTCTGTATCTGAGGGCTTTCAAACACATCCCAGCGAGTTTCCTATGTTTGTGCACCCAGCAGGATGAGCTGGTTCTAAGAAAGCTCAGATCTATGTCTTGTGTTTAAAGAGAGCTGGAGGAGGAAGGCATCCAAAGGCATAGCATCGAAGAAGCCTCCAAGGAAAAATCTGCAGCATGGTAGTCATAAAAAGATGAATTTTTAATATAATTAATTAACCAGTGTTGTCATCTTCTGCTTGGTAATCTACACATTCCTAAAACCTGGACATCTCAGATGAGCAAATTCCTGCTTGGAAAAGATGGACCTGGCCTGTGGCAGCTGACCCCAGAGCAACACACAAATTCCCAGCTGTGCCCTGGTCATTTGTCCAGTGCTTCAGGGTGCTTTTGCTGGCACCAGGCAAGTCTGTGTGCTTCAGGAAAAGTGCAGAAGGTAACAGGAAGCTGTGGGACAACCTGCCCCTAGGAAGGTCTATTCCCAGTTCCCATTTGAGTACAAACTGTTTGTATTCCTTCCCGACCTTTTTGTAAAAAAAAATGAAAAAAAATTAATAAAAAAAAGAGATACCTAATTTCAGAACTATTTCAAGCCATTTTCTGCTTCTTCATGACACAAATAAATACCAGTAGGAATGTTACAAAGTCCAGATGATCAGCGCATTTAGTAATGCACGTGAAAAAGCATTTATTCATGAATTTCAGTGCAGCATATTCTACTGTAACATTTGATGAATGAGCAGATGCTTCTGCAGTAACCGAAAGCATTCCCAGTCAAATTTTCTTCAGGTTAGCAATGAGGTTGTTGTAAGGGGACAGTGAAATACAGGTATGCTGGATAATATTTCTGTAGTAGGAAGAAAGCAGTGCGAGCTTTGTATGTTGCCACCAGTGATCCCTCCAGGCAGCTCACCAGAAGACAAAAACAGAACTTTGCCTTGCTCCAAGGAGAATCACAACAACCAGGAGCTTTCCTGGTGGGAAACCACAAAAGTGCTTGAATCAATGCATTTGACAGAAGATCTAAATGCTACACCATATGGTAGGGGACAGCCTGTAAGGAAGTATTATCTGCGCTAAGCAAGACCAAAATTAAATTGTTCAGAAGTCCATGTTTTGATGACTTTACCTATTGAGCTATCATATTTTTCACTTGATTCCACTGATGTTTTAAGAGGGAAAATGATGAAATAAATTAACGCGTCAGTTTGCTGTGCATGGGATTTTCTTGCACAGCCTGTCAAATTTATATACTCCTTGCATTAAAGCTATCTAGCTGATAAACAACCATAACTTTTTAAAAGTAGTAACATTAAAACCAACAATGTGTCTTTCAGCACTGATTCATTTTTTTTTTGTTATTACATAAGATGTTGTTAACTCCATAATTGGGGTAACTCAGGCAGACAGGGAGCTTTTGCACAGGGAGTCTTCCATAGGATCTGAAACAGATCCAGCCCTTTTGTCTTCTAAACTGTCTGCTAGATGCCAGCTGTCCTTTCATACATTCAACTGCATCAAAACAGGTCTTTTCAAAACCAAATATATTGGAATGATGCATCAGAAAGTATCCAGAGATGTTAATACTCAGTGCAGGCTTTGGCTGAAACTTACCTTGGATGTAAGTTCCCACTCGGTTCCACCTCAGTTCGCCTGCCAGCACAGCACTGCATTTGATTTCTGGTCTGTACCACCATGTCTTGAACATCAGCCATTTTTGCTGTGGCTCTGTCTAAAATATCTAAATATTTGTAATAACCTGGCTTAAATGCTCAAGGGCCAGATCCAACAGAAACAATTCCTAGTGAAGTGAATACAACTTTTGTTTCCACAGGACTTTATATACATATTGATATTTCTTCTTCATCTTTTAACCCAAAAATTTGTTCCTGAGAAGAAGACCAGGGAAGTGGTGGACAGTTTTCTCCCAAGCTACATCAGGTTTTATTCCCAAGTGACTATAACTATGGTTTGACTCCAGGTCATTACGTTTACCGGTTTTAAACTGAAGAACTAACCCCACTTACTGCAAACATGGACAGCGACTGCAAGTGTTGGCCTGTGGTGCTGGGCTGCATCCAACTTAAATTGCTGCTGCTCTATACTGGTCCAGAAAAGGAGCCATTAATCCAGTGCTTCCCAGCCCCACTGTGACAGATTAATTTATAATTAAATCCTCTGTGGGAGATTTCCCCCTAACCAAGAAGCTAAATATGAGATGTGTTGTGTACCCAGCAGGTACACATTCAGAGCTTTCCCTGCGTTTCAGCTTCCTTTTAAAAATGAGTGAGGACACAAGGATGATAAAAACCTGTACGCATGCTATCTCATTCTGCCTCCCTGATACTTTTCTTACACGGTTTCTCATGCTTTTACACAGCTAAAGGTTTTATCTGCAGTGACATCTGTCACAGCATCTATCATTTGCGAGGTGTGGCAAGCAGGCTTTTGCAATGAAGGCTTCAGATGCGTACACGCTGGAGAACTATCAGCTGATGTTTTGAGTGCGTTATGTTGAAACGACAGCAACATGTATAGTCAGATCTGCAGCACCTCGCGAACTTCCAAATCCAGCCTTTTCCATAGGTGTGTGTCACTGCTGCTGCACCCACACCTTCGCTGGGTGTGTCAGCCTTCTGAAGGCGTGTAGCTGTTTGGAGGGATGATTTTGCACCTTTGCTTCTGCACTAGTAATGGCCTGAAATATAGGGCACAGTCCCCTGCAGAAGCCGCTTACAGCAATGGAGTTAGGTGGAGGGGTGCTGATGACGCAAGCTGGGTGACTGTGTGAGTATGGGCAGTAATGAGGGTGCTGGGCATACCCTTTATCTGTGCAATGTGTGAGGACAAAACGGTGGTAAAGGAGTTATATAAAATCTGTGTCAGCCTCTGGGCCTCTGAACTGGCGTGACCTGGTGCACAGCCTTTCACTCTACCAGGGCGATATTCTGTAGATCCATACAGTCCTGACAGACAGCCTGAACGGCAGTCCTCATTAGAGGCTCGTGCTGTCCTATCTCCAGAAGATCATGTGGAAGTTATTTGCCACAGGGTTATACATTTTATAAACAGCAGGTTAGCCATGTAACACCCTACTGAGATAAGCGGGTACTATTAACCTCATTTTATGCGTAGGGTAATCAAGCTTAGAGAAAAGCAACGACAGCTCCAGCTCTTTGGAATGGAACAGAGCAAAAATGTTGGGATCTCCCATAAGTTAGGTAAGCGTTGTCCGCTCACTAGTATAAACCCATGGTTCACTGCTCTTTCCAGCAGGATATTCAGGCATGAGCCCCTGGACCCTGCTTTGAAAGAACTTGAAGATCCATTAAGTAGTTGTAGGCAAAACAGACACATACGAGACAGACCATTTCCTATGCTGTATAGTGAAATTCCAAATTTCTCACAAAATTTGTAAGAGTTTTCTTGTACAATTTCATGCAGTGGCTGCTCTAAAGCTTTTTATTTGGCAGAGTTCTCAGCAGAAATTTTTGTAGTTGTGTGTAACACAATGGTGTTTTAAGAGAACAAAGCAAGAGCAGAAAAAGATAATACAAGACAAGAATATTTAGTTGTTGAAATCAGAAGAACAGCCATTACCTTGTAAAGGACCTTGACACTGTCTTCTGCAAGCTCGTCTCCACCCTCCGCCCAAGTTGCCATCTGTCCATCTGTCTGGCTGGGGACAGGCAGGGAAATCCCCAGGGCGGGCTGTTGTGGCACTGGGCTTGGTGCTAGCCTGTGAGCCATCCTGTCTCGGCTCAAGAGACAATTAATAGGAAGATTTTACCAGGATATAAAGGTCTGGTGGGAATGAAGTCACCTGTTCCCAAGGTAAGAGTCACAACTCTACGTGGCAGCTAAATGGACTTCCAGAAAGGAAGGTGACACCCTAGACTGTTGTGCTTTTTAAAAAGCCGCTGTTCCTGTGAGTGGGTGCATACAATACACACATTTCATCAACCCCACATCTAGCCACAAACCTTTCTTTTGCCTCAGGTCTTGCATCAAAATTTTAGGTCTTATCTGTGTAATGGAGCAGGATGCTTGAAACCAAAACCTGGGAAGCCTGATACTGGAAGAAGGTCTGTCTGTTAGAGGCAACATTAGAGTATGCTCAAATGACAAAGGCCAACCAGATACTGCAATAGCTGCCCAAAAATCGTAGGAATGGAGGCACTCATGGACGCAGAAGAATAGTTCTGTATCTGAATTAACTCAGTTGGACAACCGTGGCCAGATCCTCAGCTTGTGTAAATGAACAGGACTCTGTGGACTCCAGTAGAGTCTTTATGGACATCTACTTCATGTCATTTACAGGCAGAAGCACAACCAGAAATATAATCCTTGCCTTTTCATTGAGAAAGTGGCAACTGAAAATGTGAGGGAAGCCAGAGATGCTGCACTAAAAGAGCACAATAGAATGTTTATAATGACATTCACGTACTCTGAGGATCAATTTATTAATACATGTCAATGTGAAAAAAAATCTTTATTCTTTTAAATAAACTTGCTGAATAATAAAATTTGTTTTTATTTCTTCCTAGCTGATTCTAGTAACAAAAGAATTGGGCTTGTTCGGTCTACTCCTAGTAAGCCATAGGGTTTGAAGACGGAAAGCGAAAGAGGCAAGTAGCAATAATGACTCTGAACTTCAACAGAGAGGACTTCAGGGAGATTCTTGGTGCATCAGTTCCCAGGGGCTGCTGCTTTGAAAGACAAAGGAGCCCAGGAGAGCAGGTTGATGTTCAGGGGCAACCTCCTCAGCATGAGAAGCATCCACTTCTGTCTGCAGGACACGATGCAGCTGTTGGGAGGCCAGACTAGCTGAGTGGGGACCTCCTGGCTGGGAGAAGGAAGAAGGAAGCCTATGAGAGATGGAAGCCAGGATGGGCTTCTCCAGAGGAATAAAGAAGGAATGCCCAAGCGTGCAGAGATTGAATTAGGAAAGCCAAAGCTCAGCCAGAGTAAAAACTGGTGAAAGACGTGAAGGGTTACAAGAATGACTTCTACAGGAACAAAAGCAGCACGAGGAAGACTAAGGCCAAGTGGACAGGTAACCTAGTGATGAAGGAGATGGGAAGGCAGAGGTTTCTATGCCCCAGTCTTTACTGGCAAGGTCTGTTCTGAGGGTTCCCGTGCATTTGGTGGAATACAACCAATGTTAGAGGAAGACTGAGTTAGGCATTACTTAAGCAATTTGAACACAGAGCCAAGCAGGATGCATGGCTAATATCACTGCAAGGCTGTTCTCTATCTCTTCCAAAGGCTGCAACGACCAGAAGTTCCCAATGACTGCAGAAGCAAATGTCACACCCATCTTCCAGAAGGCCACGGAGGAAGAGCTGGGGAAATAAAGGCTTGACTTCAGTCTTTGTGTGAAGACAGTGGAGCCTATCCTTCTGTAAGCCATGTCCAGGCACATCAGGGGAAGAAAGTGATTGGGAAAAAACAGCATGGATTTACCAAGTGCAAATTGTGCTTGAGCAACTTAATTGCCTTCTACAACGTAATGACTGGATTTGAAGATGAGGGATGTCATTTACCTCCACTTTGGCAAGCTTTTGACTCTGTCTCTTGCAGCATCTTTGGAGATAGGGACTAGCTGGGTGAATTACAAAGTGGGGAAAAAAAAAAAGGCTGGGGTAACAGGCTGAAAGTGTTGTGGTGGTTGTTTGTAAGTGGTATTCTTTGGGCATTCATCTTGGCACCAATATTGTTTAACATCTCCATTCACGGCTTTGACAGTGGAACAGTGGAACAACATCCGACTAGGGGGATCAGTCATTGTGCTGACACTGAAGGTACCTTGACAAGCTGGAGAAATGGGCTCACAAACATTTTATGAAATTGAACGAGGGAAAACGCAGCCCTGCATCTGGGGTGGAATAACACCATGCAAAATTACAGGGTGGGGACTGAGCTAGAAAGCAACTTTGCAGAAAAAGACCTGGGGGTCCTTCTGGACAACAAGCTGAACATGAGTTAGCAGTGGGCCTTTGCAGCAAAGGTGGGCAACCACACACTGGGCTGCAATAGCGAGAGTGTAGCCAGCAGGACAAGGGAGCTGCTTCTTCCCTCTGCTTGGCACTGGCGAGACAGCATCTGCCATGATGTTGCCGTTTTGGG
Organism: Pterocles orientalis; assembly: GCA_011057875.1. Taxonomy (NCBI): domain Eukaryota; kingdom Metazoa; phylum Chordata; class Aves; order Pterocliformes; family Pteroclidae; genus Pterocles; species Pterocles orientalis. The sequence continues at coordinate 203,419 of WKFP01014270.1, forward strand.
CTTCTCGGTACAGGAAAGACTCGGCCACACTGAGCCCACTGGAGGACCACCAAGGGGCTGGAGCATGTGATATAGGAGGAAAAACAGAGGGAGCTGGGTTTGCTCAGCCCAGAGAAGAGATGGCTTCAGGAAGAACTTGTTGCTGTCTACAGCGACCTCCTGGGAAGGTGCAGAGAAGGCAGAGTCAGACACTTCTCAGAGGTGCACAGAGGAAGAATTCGAGGCAAAGGGCAGGAGTTGCATCCGGGAAAAAGATACTCGGAAGCCAAAGGACCTGAGCAATCTGCTCAGACTTCGAGTTGTCTAAGCTTTGAGCAGAGGACTGGACTGAATGCTCTTAAGACATCCCTTCCAACCTAAATTCTTCTGTGATTCACCTTCAACTCCACAAGTTAAATCTTCCCTCTCTTAACTCTAGATGTTAATTTTCAAAACTTTTAGTAAACTTCAGCACTCTGATCTGAGCAGACTGATGGTGAGGTGAGGTTGGTACTATTCCTCACCTCATCCTTTGCATAGACTTGTACAACTTTCTGTACCTATTGTTAATACTTTTAAACTTGTTCTTAAGAATGTAGCCTACACTGTTGTATCTTTTATCTCTATGGCATACACGAGTTTCCATTTCTCTTCTATTTTGAATGAAATACTTCTGAGTTGTTATTTATCATCATTTTTTTCTTGTCTGAATGTCCCACTGAAGCTTTTCCCTATCTGTTACACTTTCTCTGCCCTATTGTATGGATCAGTCTACTACCAGTCATCTCTTCTCTATGTAGGTATTCATATGTCTTCATTTAGTAACCTCGTGATTTTTTACTGGATTGAAAACCAGATTAGTCTTGTTTTTATTGTTAGGCACACATTCCAGATGCTTTGTCATTCAACCCAAGTTTTTCCAAGTTTTCAGTATTTTTTTAGAAATGTGAGTGCCAGATACGGCCACAGCGTCTCAGAAATGCTCTTACCACTCACAGCTGAATGGCTCTTCATTTGCAGTTACCCTTTCGGTTCTGTCACTTCACTCCTTGTTACTCCATGTAATTTAAATTAAGTAACTTTCGCATCTCTAATTTTTTTCATAAACTCATGCAATTCAGGAGCCTACAGAACCTTTATCTTACGTACTAATGCCATCACCTCTATCAGTCAGACTTTTGATCTTCAAATAGCAAACCTATCTGACAAAATCTATTTCATAACACCAGGTTGAGGGACATTAATTGCTTATATATTTTATTTTCTTTCTCATGGCATCCTATTTCTACCTTTTCAGTTGAGCCCTGAATCCATGTCGTGTTAATGAGTTACAAGTTTCTGAAATCAACCAGTTTAACATTTGGACATGCTTTCCTTAACGCACTTGAAATTCAGGAGTGTTTCAAGATTAGAGAAAAATCAACTTTAATCTTTCAGAACGCTCTTTGACCAAGTGCTTTAATATTTTAGTACCCTTGGTGAGTGAGTTCTCCACTCTTATGGTTTTTTTTTTTAAATATTACCAATATAACTAAAGATCAGTGCCCAGTCAATTATAGCATATAGAGCAACTTTTATTGCCACTTGGGTTCAGATTCCTGATAGGATTTTTTAATAGGATTTTTTCTTGCATGACGATATTGAACATGTCACAATAGCTTTCAGTATATCCTCAAGTGTGACTATGCTGGATGTCTAGCACATGCATGAATGGAGTTTGATCCATGAGTGGAATACTTCCAGTGTCTGATAACCATGGATTTTAGGTGGTTTAAAAAGTATCAGTCAATCCATTGCAAATAAGAATAGTTTATCTATAATGCCATAGCAACGAGAAACTCTGGAACCTGTATGCTAGAAATCACACCTACAGCAAGGACACAGCCCTTACCATTAAGATCTTGCAACACAGGCTTGGATAAAAATACCTTCCAGGCAAGTTGGATATTGGCAGTTTTAAAACACTCTGACATGCTTGCATGAAAAAGGCTTTGGCCATGGGATGGGAGGGACAGTGGCAACTGGTCTGTAGAGACTGCCAAGAAAATCTTCCTGTGTAGGTACAGTAATCTAGAACAATGATTCACTGATCTTACAGCTGTTTGAATCGGTACCTGAGGTCATTCCACCTCCATCACCTCTTCCAACTCCTCCTCTCCTTCTTCCAAACGCGAGCTCAGTTCTCCTGTTAAGTTTAAATAGATCCTTGCTGGGCATTTGATTTCTGTGCTTAGAGCTTGCCGTGTGTTCAGTGAAGAAAGCTGAGCTCGTGCCTGCAGGACTGGGAGTTTCCAGGTGATTCTCCTGTGTCACGGCTGTACACTAACAGCACACGGTAATAACAACCCGCGTGTGCAAAGGCAGAGCTGGGTACACGCCGGTCTCATTGTTGTGATGTGGCTGTCCAACTTGACTTAAAGTATATGGTGGGTACAATGCATTTTATCATCTTACAGGGTGATATTTTAGCCATATCATTCTTATGAATCAATAACACATAGCAGCAGCTGGTTGAGCAAAACGGTAAGCCTGTGATTAATCTTTGTGCACCCGTTTATCTTCTGTGAACTGCTCTATGGTTCACAGCCAGTGGGGAGAAACAGAGATCTGCAGAGGGAGGTGCGATCTACCACCCTTAGATAAAACAAGCCATTGCCTGAGGTTTTCTGTCTCTATCGATAACATAAAGAGCCTAGAACAGCGGCGAGGTGAGGTACCCAGGTGTTAGATGACTAAAGGAAACGAATCCCACCCTTAGGTATATTTGATGTAAACTTCCCTAGTCTTGAGCCAGTGGGGATATTCTGTGTGTACATACCAGCAGCATGTGTTGTCCTGTTATGGATAACAAGAATACTTTTCCTGTATCTGTCTCGTTCACCCCAGGATATCCTCTGTGCGCTTTATAAACATTAATTAATGTGGCTTCATGCCAATCTCATGAGGAAAGAGTTGCCCCCACTCTAGAGAGGAAGAAATGCAGCCATAGCATGTTTCAATCAATCGTCCCCGGTTGCACAGTAAATCAGTGGCATACACGTAAATACCGGAGGATGCCTCTCAATAGTAACCCAAATAGAAGGTAATCATAAGGTGTGGCTCCCAAATCAATACAAAGTGTAACGTGGCGATTGCTTCTGCCCTAGTCAAAGGAAATAGGTTGAGGTGTGGTGTGCCCAGGGTAATTCCTGATGTGTTCACATCAGTCATACATTAAACTCGGTACAGATGGAGCAGAGTAAGGGCAGAAGGGCAGGGGTCAAGTACCTGTTCCACATACTTCAGACATTCGTGTATCCATACGATTCGCGTATTTCGATTCTGCAGAATCCCACCTTTCGGCAAAGAAACACAGTTTGAGAGCAGCCTCTCCTCCGAGGAAAGGCCGAGAGAGCTGGGGTCCTACCCTCTAGTAAAGGCTTAGGAGCAGCTGGGGAGAAGGCTAGTTGGGTCAGGCTGAAAGCGGGACAAGGAGCATTTTAGGAGCTTGCTAGTGGAGATGATGTCAGTCCAGGACTGTGGAACATTCCCTGACACCAGTTTATTAGTGAGGACACAGGCACTACTGACGTAGGCTCCATGTCATGACTTCAGAGGTTATCTTTAACATGATTTTGCTGCGTATTTTTCCCCACGCCACCTCTCTCCCCTCCTGGCTGCACCCCCTTACTGCCATTCTTGCCTAACGCCCCTTACGCGCGTGTCTCCACCTACCCCCAGCAGCGTGCGTGTCTCCGGAGCTGCAGCACACATCGCGTGGTGAGGTGAGGTCACCTCCCTGCTTTGCCAGATGGAAGCAGCAACCACATGGGTCCTTCAAATGCTGTTAAAGCAGTCTTGAAGTATTATTCACACAATTCCTGTAGGGTTTTTCTTCTCCCTACTTTCTTCCTTGTACTGGAGAACTTCCTGATGCGTTGACATGTGTATGATGGGTCACTCTCCGTTTCCATATGACCTTCTCCATTTGCTGCACAGTTCATCACAGTTACACCAGCCAACAAAATGCCAACTCACCTTTCCTGGTGCTACCTGGTACGGTTTGGGTTAACTGCTTGGGTGAGCAACCAACAGCCAACTCCTCCGGCCACCACCACCTGCTATGCCCTAACTTTCAACAGAGGCTCTCTCATCCTCCTCCTGGAGGACAGAGGTGAAAGGAGCTGAGGTTGCATGTTAACGGCAAAAAGGAAGGAGAGGAGAACACAGTGACCATGGGCCTCCAGGTCAGCCTCTAGAAGTGGGTGCACTGGGAGGTGTTCTGCTGAATGCTACGAGTGCCAGCTGGGGACATGTCTTTGACAATGGTCTGCAGCCAAAAAAAGGTTCACTGAGCCTTTTTACTCCTGTCATAGTTGAATTGTAGAAGAACAGGAAAAGATTTCTGAATTTCCCTGCAGCATCCAGCTTTAGTACTGGTTTACAGCTATGGATCGTATCGGGATTTGTGTAAAGATTAAAGTATTTCTCTTGCACCACTTTTTTCCTACATCTGGTAATCTAGAGAGGATGGAAGTGATTTAAACATACAACTAGGGACTATTTTAAACTATCTTTGCAATTTGCAGAAATATGAGATATACGGGTATGGTAAGGAAGAGTACCCACCTCTTCCAGTATCTGTCCCAGCAGTAGATTGAAACAGATTAACACTGAAAAAAACTTCAAACAGATGGACTGTGGATCTCAGTACAGTTATATTCTTTGGCTTGTGTCATTTCTTACCAAGCTTTTGCTTATTGAGTTTACTTTCCCTACCAAATCCTCCTTTCATTTTCCCAGTTTTTAAAAGTTTTAATAAAGAAATTCTTACGATCATTTCTGTTCGTTTTTTTTTGGCCCAGACTGCTTCGGCTTCAAGGACTTCCCAAAGCACACTGTTTCAAATGGGAATAAACGCATCTCGTGTTGATAACAAATCGTCACCAGGCTTCTGGTTTTGCCTAGATAAGAGGAGGAATTTTTTTTTCCTCTTTTATTAAAAATATTTGCAGTTGTTCTGCACATACTTTTGGTTTTGCACATACATTTGTTTTGGTTGATACCCTAAAAATGGGGCCATGTACTTGGAAAATGAAAGAGAAACACGTTGTTGCACCCAAAACTGTTATTGTAGGTAGAGTCACTTAAAATTAGGTGACAGCGTAAGTCTCTGATGCACAACACGACACCGGTCCGTACCAGGAGAGCGGATATGCATACCACAGCCGTGCACAGCGCACATCACCCACGGTCGCCTGGCATTCCTTCATTCCTGAGCCACGTCACCCTGCAATCAGGGATATGCTAGCAGGAGGCATCCTTCATTTTCCCTGGTTGCCTCTACTTAGTCTAGAGGGAAGAGGTAAGGTTCTGTCTGTGTGTGCCAGATTTACAAGCTGAGTGTGTTTTGGGATAACACAGGGGACCAGAGACTGCCATGATCTTCTCAGATAACAAGCAGATGATATAAGAAGTAGGTAAGCATTCACCACGTAAGCTGCAGCATCCCGCAAAGACATGGCCAGGACCACATCCAGGTGTTTCCCTGCACAGGGACATTTTCACTGCAGCCTGCACGCAGTTCCATCCTCCTGTAAGCCCTAGGCATCATGGTAGGAGCAGGTCAGTGATGGAAGAGCAGCCTCAGCAATTCACTTTCCATCTGTTATTTGATGGGTAAATTATGTACACGTGAGTACCACTGATGACTTTACTGACGCTTGGTAAATCCAGTTCCAGGCAGCTGTTATTCCAGTGATATTTGAAGAATTGTCCCGTAAGGCAGAGGTTATCATTTCAATGCCTGGCTTTGTACGGTGCTATTCTAACAAATGAGTTAGAAAAGGGGAGAGGAGCAAAGCACGGGGCAGTAGAGCTGGATTTGGATGCAAATAAGCAGACAGACGCAGATGAGAAAATGGAGAGACCTTTCTGTTCAGGAAAAATGATGGGAAGACAGAGAGAATAAGAGTAAAATTGTCTGATGTGGAAATGGGAAGGGATTCTCCCAAAGAGGATGTTTGAGAAGACGTGAATATAGTATTGCCAAAATAATGCCAAGTGATGGAGGCATCAGGTAGGAGTGTGCAGGGAAAGCTGATGAGAATTCAGTGCGGAAACAAGGTAAACTAGTGGATGGACCAGGCTCCCAGATTACAAGTGTTATTACAGACCTGCACGTGTTGCTTTCCATGCGGAGAAGATTCTGCCCCTGTAACTGGGTTGCAAAGGGGGTTACAAATGGTGCCAGGGCCAATGGTTCTGCTGCTACCGTGTTCCTTACTACAGCTCCAAGTCAGCACGGCGGATCCTCTGCAGTGCAGTAACGCAGTGCTCCCTGGGGTCTAGGGAAGCAATTCTCTCATGGATCGAATTATTTCCTCTGTTGTTATGTATGCCACAACTTTCAGTAGCTTTAAATACTTGCTTTTGGATTTTCTTCATACACTGTAATTTAATTTCTTGGCTTGGTTTTCCATTTTTATCCAGATTAAAACCATAGTTTGGCCATGTCAGGGCAGAAATCTTATGAAAGACACCTATATTCTTGTTTTTTACATTCCTGTCCTTGGCTTGGCAGTGAAAAAAATTGGCAAAAACTTGATCTTGCTTCCAATTTCCGAAACTACATACAGAACAGGCTGTCTGGTAGATTTGATGGGTTAAAGAAGTTTTGCATTGCCAAAGAAAAAAAAAGAGAAAATTGAATGGCTATCTCCTCAAACATCCAAGCACTCCAAGAAAATGCCTTTGCTGGCTTTTCCAGGGTCTTCTGTATTCTAACCTTAGCTTGCAGTAACCGGCTGCTCTGCTCATCTTTGCAGTTTACCGTCCCGGTATTAACGTGTGACCACACGTGGTTTCTTCTCAGCAGATGTGTAAGGTAAGGACTGGGAAAATCCAGGTGTGATGCCACTGGTTCCTCTGCCAGTCTTCTGGCCAGCCAGTTCAAAACATTGTGGGATTTTCAGACATGGGAATTCAGATCCCAATGGAACAGCCAACGTGGAGTGTAATGGTTTGGTAGGTGAGAAAACTTTGCTCCATCTGTCTAACACTGGGTGAGAACTCTGCAGATTGTTTTAACGTATTTTGTGGTTTCTGCGAAGAAATGCAATAAATCAGGCACTCAGTTGCCATGAACTTCAGAAAGACAGCAGGCACTTTTTTTGGACAAAACAGGATTGAACAGAGCTCTTACAGAATGCTACAAGCTAAAGGCACTGGATTTGTTCGACTGTGAATGCTTCATTCTTCCAGTTGACCACACAAAACAAGAGCCTGCCTCCTTATCCTCCTGTTGCATTCGAATGCTCCAGAGTATAATCCACTCTTCTTGCTCTGATAAGTTTTTTTAGAATTTAACTTCTATTATCTTAAATTATAATTTGTTTTTGCAATTAATAAATTTTATTTCTAATCTGTTTTTCTAAGGCATCTTGAAAGAATTAGTTTATATGTTTGTAAAAAAGAGAGAGTACAGAGGCATGAGACATTGGTTAGTGGCTGGGGAAGCAGGAGTACCTGTAAACACCCCGGATGTAGGATTATCTGTGTTCTCTTTACAGAAACGATAGATATAATCTGCTGAAACCACTTTCAACAAACAAACATCGGGCAGTTTTCCTTTACATCACTCATCAGTCATCTCCTCCGCACACTCTTCCTCTAAGCTAGCTCCAACCTTCATCTTTGCTGCTGCCTTGTTCAGCGCTCGGGCCATCTTCAACGGGTTCAGTACTTTCTGAATACCCACGGGGAGTTCAGATACTAATGGCTTGAAGTTTCCAACAGAATTCTTCAAATGGTGTTAAGCTTAAAGGGTTCCTGACAGGTTTCTCTGGAAGCAGTCCTCGCAGTGCTTCCTTGGTCGTACAGGATCTTCCTTTTTTGGCCATCAAGATACTTCATTTGCTCGTAATTAAATTCCCTTCTCACTCCTGCAAACAGGCACAAGCTTTTCAAACTAGTTTTCACGCAGTCTACACAAGCACAGGCTGGAGCACCCTGTGGCTCTATCAGCACAAGGAACCTCTCCACTGGGAACGAGGCTCAGTGCCAGTGTCCCACCAGTGACTACTGCAGCCAAAAATCACGTTCTCCAAGGACGTATGAACTGGCTGGCATAGGTGGGGTCAAAATATCAACACCTGGACCTGCCTGCGACTGTGCTTCAGTTTTGAAAGATTTGACATCACCAGTTTGAAGATCATTTGCTCACTTAATGGTCCTCTAAGGTGTCCTAATCTGAATTTCACTTTTCCCAGGGCATCAGGTAAGAACTGGACAACTGGAGTGGTTCCACCCCTAGACAGCATCAGAAATGTGCATGGCCATGATGACTCCCCTTCCTTTGTTCTTGTATCTTCCTCCCTGGTTCCGTGGCCTGTCTTCTCTGCTCTCTTACCTCTGCTTGCAGGATGAAAGGTAACTAGTGCATGAACGCTGCTCACACACCCAGCGGGAAACAGGGTGGACAAAGCCTTCTAATCGCTTTTTATCAGCATCATGTGTCTGGACATTTGCTAATTGCTCATTTCAACTCTCACACCTTTGATGAAATCACTCCTGCTGGTTGGTTCCTTCATGCCGTTCATCTGTGAGCATGCAGCTCGGCGTGCGAGAGCCGATTCCCAAGGAACCAACTGGATTTTTCCTTGCAAACTTGTCAGGACAGAGCAGAGGAACTGGCTCCGTACAAAATCACAGAATCATGAAGGTTGGAAAAGACCCCAAGGATCATCCAGTCCAACCCAACCCCACCCAACCCACTAACCCATGTCCCCAAGCACCACATCGACACGTTTCTTGACCCCCTCCAGGGATGGTGATTGTCTCTTCAGTGACAATAGGCAATACTTCCTCCCAGGCAGTCCGTGTCGTCTGTAGGGTGCTATATATCACAGTACTTAAAAAATGTTATTTGGGTTCCAGAGGCAACAGCGACAGCACGGCTTCTCAGCTCGACAGCTCTCAGCAGCACAGGGAAGCCTTGGGCTCCTTTCATAACCAGGTTACCTGATTCAAGACGAGCTAAAATTAAGAGCTCTAACAAGGATGTCCTGAGGTGGATCTCTTGGCTCTCATGCTGCTGTTTACAGCTGTGATAAAAAGCGGTTACATATTTATTCTTTGTAATTAGACCTTAAAATGCACCTCACGTTTGGCAGGCTCAGATCAATTTTTTTCTTCTAAATATCTCCTGAGGCTCCATTCTGGGCAATCCGCCTAGCAACAGGTTCCACTAGCTTTGCTTCGTTGTGTCATCTCGAATCGCATTTTTGGCTGGAAAAGTCAGTTCTTTCCGTGGGAAAATGTCATCCAGTATTATTATTTTAGCCCCGTTTAATAACTTAGTATTGGGGACCAGACTTTTTCCTTGAGCTTAAATTTCAATTTCCTTCATGCTCTGAAATTTCACTTTGCTTCTCTTTTGCTGAAGTTTAAAATCTATTTTTTAATTCCAAAACCGGTAACAATCCTTGATATTTCAACTGTTACCATTCTTCACTGTTTACATGGTCTAATATTATGAAAACTAAAAAACTTTTTATTTCCATTTACTGGGAGGTATCCCAAAAATAGCCAAAGTAACATTCAGTTGCCTTAAACACTTACTCTTCAGTTGACCAAAGTTTTCTTTTTTCATTAAACAGAGGTAGAAAGACAGAGCCTTAATTTAAAAACATTGACGCTTTAAAAACTCGCATAGAAAACATTTATTAATTTTCTTCCTACATTAATCCCTATTTCCTATATGATTAGAAACAACAGGGCCCACTTTCTCAACAATCCTGACAAACAGTAATTACAAAGTGCCTCCGGAGAGTGCTCACGACATTAGCATCAAATGATGCAACAGGGAGCTGACCTATCTGTAGGGTACTAGAATCGGTTGCCTCTGCGTGTAATTTTCATTGTCAGTCCAAATGAATATTACAGTACGATGATACGGTGTCGTTTTGTCGCCATCGATGTTTTTCTGAACTCCTTCCAATGTGGCGGCTGGGAGCCACAGGGACACTCGGTACAGCCTGTCCAGGGCTGTTGAGACAGGAAAGTGTAAATCTGATCTCTCTGCTAATTCTGGCAGCAAAGGTGTCGGAATTCATGACCTTGCCATGCTGGCTGAGATGACAGGCTTCTCCGGGAGCAGATGATGAATTTTGGTACAGCTGTAGTTTGTGGATGCTCACCCATCACACCGGAATCTCCTGCTGGAATGAGCCGACGAACGCTTCGTATCCCTGGAGGCTTCCACAAACGCAAAGCGTGAGACAAATGTCAGACGCTGGATGTTGTTAACATCTGAGGTATTTTGTCATTATTATCAGCAAAAACCAGCGAGAACTTTCAAGGTAGAATTGAATTGATCCTTTTCCAGGGGTATGAGATATTTTTGAGAGTAATTGGACGGAGTGTTTGGATCATACTGCCCAGAAAAGAGGCGAAGCAGTCGGAGAGATTCCCTTCATCCTGCTGCCTGAGGCTACTCTCCCTGCAGCAGAGCGCATCCACAGAAACGTGTCTTTGTGCTGCAGTCCAGCATCCCGCTTTCACCGGGATTAGAGAAATGAACGGCATTCTTTATCTGCATTATGAAACAAAAGAGGGAGAAAATGGGCAAGGGGTGAAAAACAAGATTCATGAGAGCTCTGTCAGAGTCCTTAATTGCTTAAAATGGCAATTGCTTCTGGGGATCCAGTTACGACACACCTCTGTCCTTGTGTAACATCATCTAGATTTCCCTTGCAGCATTATCGATCACCCACATGGTCACTCTTCTTGAGTGCTTGCAGGTTTGGGGTTTTATTTTTTTTTTTTTATAATTTTGTTTTCTGTTCTGGTTCTATTTTGTATTCTCCTGAGATGGTTATACGTTATTCACTTTTATTCCAACTCCTCCCGTTCACTTATCAATTTCACGAATATATTTACGTCCTTCTTAGGTCATTAATAAGGATAAAGACCAGTCGGAAGTGCAACATCTGTGACATAATAATACATCATTTGGATGCACTGATAATTCAGAGGGTGGAGTATTAATGACTGGCTACCTCCAGTTCGACCCCTCTATCTTCTAGTCTTCATTCCAGTAACAATATATTATTATTTATTCAATAATAACAATAACTGCATTTACATACTTATAATAGTATCTTCCACATGAGGAATGGCAATGATTACAAATCCGTTCTTATCATCATTTTTCATAGATAAGGAATTAAAAAGAAAGCAAAGCCCCAAGTTTTAGCTAAAAGGCAGTTAGGTGGTGGAAGAGCCGTAAAGAAAACTCAAGTCTTTCCCCTGTTAGCTTTTCATCTGCGTAGTATGGATAGGATCGTGGAAAAGGGGTGCTGGGAAAAGAGGCAGGGGGCAAGTAAGAGGTGGTATATATACAGGGTCATACTTACTCCTGAGGGGCAGAGGAATCTGTTGGATTTAATGTCTGAAGGCCTGATCCTGTCTACACTTTTTGGACCTTCTTGGATGTACTCATCCTCAAAGACCTGCTGTCTCTCTAGATCTGTTCTTTTTCCCACCAGATGACTTCTGCAAAATCAAGACACCTGGTGTTTTGGTTTGTTTTGGGTTTTTTTTGGTTGTTTTTTTTCTTCTGTTACTAAACTGACTTCTTGATTAAATATTTAGAAGACACTACATGTACTTCTGGTGAAGAGTATAATAGAGATTATCCAAATCTACATCTTGCCATCCTTTTTCAGGACCTAATTCACAATTATACATGGTTATCTTTTCTTGCTTTCACAGGTTGTCGTAGAGGAGTCATTAAAGGAGACTTTTTGATGGTCTCAGCAGTTACACGGTCTCTGGAGCACCATGCCCGACGTTTTATAGATCTCCCATCCTTCTACACAATCCCAACCAATCCCATGGACTGGTGAATTAGCAGAAATAAGCCTGTATCCTATTTTCTCTCCCATGATCTGACAATAAACACCACGGCTGGTATATAACAGCTGTAATGGAGATTGCTGGTTAGATGCCTGTTACACCTCTTCTGAAAGGTGTACGTTAAAGCAATGGACGCACATTATTGCTTTATGGCCACCTACTCTTTGAAATACTCCAATAGTGTCGTGAACAAAGGTAACATGTTGGAAGAACTTCAGGCCTTGATCTAGCATCGTGAACAAGTGCGTCTTTCACCCATGCACGTTCTTAAATTTACTACTTTGAGCTGCCCAAGCGAAGCTACTTTCACTCATTTCCTTCTGGTAGTCAAAGTATTTTCTCTAAAAGCTAACAAAAGCAAAGTCTCAGTCATTTATGAGGAAAGACGTGAAGAATAGATGTTGAGCGAACTCAAGTTTCAGATTTCTTGAACTGGAGGACACTCACAGATGTTGACCCCCTGCCCATGCCCCTTATTTTCATTAAACTGTCAGCTGCAGTCTCTCAGGGCTTTCTGAGGGATGGGTGGAAAGAGATTCAAGTTTCTGTGGCCGGGCTGAAGCTAGTCCCACAGAAACCACATGCAGTCTAAGGGCTGTACAGAGGAACACGATGCACGAACTATCACGAGCTGCTTCTCCAGCAGCTTTCAGAGTACCATTGTGTCTTTTCGGAACTGGACCCAGTCCATGCCCAACTGGACCCGAATGTGGGCAGGAAAGATTGCAGCTATCCGACTAGTTGCCCTCAACTGACCACTTCTGCCAAAGCTTTAATCCCAGTAGTCAGGATATCCACAGTTTTACACACCAGAAGTCAGATTTCACTAAGGTACGGATTAGCAGCCAGTGTAACAGGTTTGATAGGTTTTATTGCAGTTAATATATATTAGCTGTCATTTTTACAACTACTCAAGAATGCACTTCCATAAAATGTACTGCAGTAACCATGGCACCTGTACCATGCTTAGCTGCTATAAAATCGATTCTCAGAAGGAAATTTTGGACAGACACATATACAAAATATGTTTTCTGCTCTTCTTTCTACACGGACATAACTTACGGATCCACCATGACCCAAAGTTGTGAACCTGCACAACAGCCTGTTCACGATTTCTCAACTCTGTTCTTTTCCAGTTATTTTCAGCCCACATGAATCTGTAACTCAGCTTGGCCACGTAGGAACATGCACCAGCTGGAGCTGATGCAATCAGTATGTACAGCTGGGTATTATCCTCCTACTGAAGATACCACAACTCTCCTATCATCACGGATTTCCTGTGTGGCCTCACACATACATTGGACTGGCCAGGTAACAGAACAAAACACTGGGGAACTCTAGCTGAAAAGTCATCCACAGCAGATTAGTAATTATCCAGTCTGCGGGTGAAAAATCACCTGTTTGTTGTACTCAGAGCCAACCTGTAGAGGCTGATACTAGACCAGGTCTACAGTTATCACCGTTTGAAGTGGGTATAGATGATAATATACTTTTCCCTAAAGATTACTGCAGCCAGTGAGTGCCAAAGAAATCCTAAAATGAGAAAGTTCTTCATGTGCTGGAATCGATACCGGGATCTCAGGGATGGATCTCCAGATCTGGTTTGGGCATCCTGTATGACTTAAGGTATGCCACTCACTTTCCCACGCTTTAGTTTTCCAATATAACGTGATTAATATTTCTCAGTCTTACACTGGCACTGAAAACAAAATTCTCAGATATTTTCTAGGTATTCTGATGAGATGGTGATGCACAGAAATGCATCTGAAAATGAAGAGGCACTGATAGGATGAAAACAGATATTTGAACTGTGTTCAATTGAATTATTAATATTTGAATTATTCATCACTGAGATACACAGGCTGCATTGTTATTCCCAAGGGGAGTGAGTTAAAATCTGGAAAGCTAAATTAAAGCCATTCAGTTTGAACTTAAAACCACCATGCAGACTGTCCACTAAGAAAGTATATCCATGAAGGCAGGAAGGTAGTAACAAATTTGGTTAGGGGACAGAGCACAGGAGAGGATGGGGAGAAATGGCAGAGCTTGTAGAAGGAAGCAGTTTAGAAAGAATCCACTTTACCTCATTTAATTGACTCTGAGTTACGTGTTTAGACTAAGATAGCTGCAGATGTTCCCTCAAGTGTCAGCTGAGAGGAAGAAAGATACCTCCAGAGAGTCCCTCACCTCGGCTGCACACTGGAAGGACGTAGGGTGAGACAGTCCCCCCTGTGCTGGCTGCAGAAGGAACACGGATCACCAGCTTTGGCCATCTACCTTTCAGATAGCTTGGAGGAGGTGAAATTAACCCTACACTACTATTGAGTGTTTTCAATAGTAGCCAAAAGCTTAATGCTAGCAGTTATCTGAAATTGTAGTTAACAATCAGACATTGCACCACCACGAGTAAAGATGTGTCCTTATTTTAAAAGAATAATTAACCCTCTCTGTCTTCTCCAAAGCTCTCTTTTGTGTAACTGCTCGCTGTTTCTTGGCAAGTAGCAGAGGTCTGTATCCAGATTAAGCAACTTCTGTTTGATAGATTTTGAATATTATTTGAGACCAGTATTCCTTAAGCAGCAAAGCAGAAAGAGAAGAACAAAGAAAGAGCAGAAAGTGGGAGAACAAGAAATGTATATGTTTATATAAAGGATAAGATTAATCAGAAATTATTTTTTTTGATTCCCCAGGAAGCAGATGCTGTGAAGAAACAAATCTGAAGGAAAGAAACTTTTTAAGATGAGACCTGTATTTCCAATTGATAAAGCAAGCTGTTCAATTCTTAAACAAGGATACGTCTTTCCCGAGTCTTGTAGATTCATGGAGTTCAAGGCAGAAAGGACCATTGGATTATCCAGACTGATCTCTTTTTAGCAGATTTGAGAAATTTTTATGCAGTAGCCACACTATCGATAAGTTACGCTTAAACATAACATACAAGCCTTAATTTAACTGCCAAAAGCAGGAAATTGTATGCATTTATTTCCAGAGCTCATAACCCCTTTTCCCACTTCTCAGCTCTTTTTCACCAACCTTGTGCCTTCCTTTCTCTGTCCCTGTCTCCTCCCAAACACAGGACCCGCCTCTAACTCCTTCTTCTCCCTTGCTCCCAGTTTTGATAAATTTGTATTCAAATCTGTTATGTCTGGTACCATTACCCAAGGGATCTGATGATGGGGTTATGTAGGTGTGACAGGTTTGCCCTTGGCTGGGAGCCAACCCACACACACATTCACTCAATCCCCCCCACCCGAGGACAGGGGAGAGAATTAAAGGGGTAAAGGGAAAAAAGGACTCATGGGTTGAGATAAGAACAATTTAATAACTACGATAATATTGAAAATAATCCTACATACAAATATACAAATGAGTGACACACAGTGACACTGCCCCCCACCCCATGACCAAGGCTCAGCCTGTTCCCGGCTAACGATCCCGGAGCAGGGACAGTCCCGAACCCGCACTCACGGAACGGAGAGAACAGTCCGAGCGTCCCAGACCCAGAGCTGACCGGGGTGGGGGGGAAGGCCTTGGGAGAGCGACCACCTGGAGCGAAATGACCCGGAGCAAAAGAGATCCGGAACCAAAAGGGCCGATCTTCCGGAGGGTCCTCACCTCTATCCTGGGCATGACGGGTATGGTACGGGATAGATTATTGGCCACTCTGGGTCTCAATCCCCAACCTAAGGTCAAATCCTGGGCTGGTCACTGGGGCTGTGCTCCCTCCCAGCTTCTCCTGTTTGCAGGCATATATATGTGTCACTGTTTTCACAATTCTGGAAGTATTACAAGCAACAGAAGAATCACACCCGCTATAATACCCGGTATAATATAATACACCGATTAATGCATACAGCCAGAATGTAAACTGAGAGAGGCTGAGGATGGTCGGGGAAACACCTCACCACAGGGAGCTGGTCAAGGCACACAGTCCACAGCTCTGCTACATCTCAATGAAGCTTGAAAAATATAACCAGCCATCACTTAAATATTTCCAGATTTTAATTAAGTTTGCCTCATCTCTGTGCTCTGCGTTTGTACCCAAGACCTGACCCCGCTCTGCTCACGCTTCCCTTTCCCTCCCGGTGGGAATCGGTAACAACGGCCGGAGGAGGCTGAGGAACCCACCGGGACCCCCCTGCCCAGCGCTCGGGCGGGAGCCTCCCCTCACCGTCCCCACAGCCCGCCAGGTGCGGGGCCTGCGGCGAGCCAGCCCGCCGGGAAACACCCGCCACCGCCGCCCAGGGAAGCCCTGCCCGCCCTCCCCTCGCTCCTGCAGAGCAGCGCGGGGATCCTCTCCCCTCAGCTCGAGGGGGAAGGCGTTACCGGGGCGGGCAACGACCCCACCGCCCACCTCAGCGGCCGCGGCGGCTAACGGCCCCACCGCCCGCCCTCCGCAGCGCGCCTGCGCGGCGCGAGCACTGCGGACCCCCACATGATGCTGGGAGGGAGAGGGCGGGAAGGAGCCATATGGCTCGCGCTGCCGCAGCGGCTCTCCTCCAATCAGCAGGCGGGCCCCGCTGTTTTTCCCTCCTCTGGCCAATCAGCGCTCGCTTTCTGCCCTCCCCTGTGAGCCGTTGTAGCCAATGGGAAGCGGGCTCTTTGGGCGTCGGTGATATTCAAACCAAGAGCGGCGCGGGTGCGCTTGCTTGGCCGGGGCCGCGTCCTGCCCCTGAAGCAGCAGCAGGTGGCGAGGGTAAGTGTGGCGGGGCGGGGGGGGACAGCAGGGTGCGCGTCCCGTGGGCAAGCTGCTGAGCGGTGGCGGTGGTGCCCACGGGGCTCGCCTCCCGCCGGCCCCGCCCTCTGCTCCCCGCCGCGGCCCTGTGGGAACGGCCGTGCGTGGGGCGGGTGCTCGGCTCCCGCGGGCCGGGCTGTGGCGGAGGATGGGCCCTGCGGGTGAGGAAACCGGCTGTCCCGCTCCTTATCTTACTTGGTGTCTTTTCTCACTGCCTTTCTCTTCTGTGACTTTTTTTTTTCTTTTTTACCTCAGTTTGGCGAGGAGGATGTTTTTATTTTCTTATTTAGGTTGGGTAGCTTACGAAATGAAGTGGGAGAGAAGCTCTGGAACAATGCAGCTGGTTGCAGACTTGGCAACATCATGTAATTGGGGGAGGATGTCAGTCTGTTGTGAGAGTTATCCTCAGAGTGAGGAGCAGCACTTTCTAGAAATAGGGACAAGGTAGAACCGTGCTTGATGTTGATTCACGCGTGTGGGCAAGGAGAGGGGAACAGACAGACAGATCTTGGAACATCTACCCATTCACCCCTGCCTGGTGTAGGTGATAAAGCAATAGCTATTCCTGAAATGAAGCCCTAAATTAAAACTACTCTGTTATGTCCCTTGTTACTGGTTGGGTCTATCCTGAATCCTTCAGAACTTAAAATTATGTCTCAGTGGTTTTGTGTGCTGCTCTGTTCTCCACTGCCTCTTGGGTAACTTTTACATGCTGTACAGCCTCTGGTGTGCTTATGCTATAGTAGCTCACCTGCTTCTCTGCTGTTGAGCATCTTTCTGATCAGCCCTATTTTGTATCTTTGAGTCTTTTTTTTTTTTTTTTTTTTTTTTAGTTCTGGTTTCAGCTGAGACAGATTTAACTTTTTTCACAGCTAGTGGGAGGCTGTGTTTTGGATTTGTGCTGAGAAGAAGGCTGATAACATGCTGATGTTTACAGTTGCTGCCAGGACAGTCAAGGATTTTCCAGCTTCTCTGCTGGGCCAGTGTCTGCAGGGGCAGGAGAAGCTGGGAGGGAGCACAGCCCCAGTTACTAGCCTAGGATTTGATTTTAGGTTTAGGATTGATACCCAAATCGGCCACTGGTCTATTCCATATTGTGCATGTCATGCCCAGTATATAAGTGAGGGCTCTGTCCGGCAGTACACTCTCTTTCCGGCTCAGCTCTCTCTGGGTGATCTCTCGCTCCAGGCTGTCTCCCTCGGGGTTGCTCCTCTCCCAGGGTCGTCTCCTTCCCTTGGTGAGCTTGCGGTCTTGGACACGGGCTCTTATTTCTGTTCCGGGAGTGCAGTTTTGGGACTCTCCCTGCTCCAGGATCATTAGCCAGGAACGGGGTGAGCCTTGGTCATCAGGTGGTGACCAGTATCACTGTGTATCACTCATTTGTACATATGACTATTATCATCATCATCATTATTATTATTCCCAATATTATTGTAGTTTAGTTATCAAATTGTTCTTATCTCAACCCAGGAGTCTCTTTTCGCTTTACCCCTTTAATTCTCTCCCCCATCCCCAGGAGGGAGAAGGGTGAGCGACTGGTGTTGTGTAAAACTACAACAGTAGCTAATGCTAGAATTTCTATTTTTCCCATTTATATATATAGTTAATGTTGCTAACTGTTTTAGATTACAATTTTTTTTTTTTGGATGTTGGGTATTTTTGTTTCCCTTTAAGAAAATCCTGATTTAGGCGTTAGGACTTGTAAACAAAACAAGAGGACTTAACTCAAAGCTCTTCAGCGTATAGTCTTTTGCCACTAGTAGACACTTTAATTGGACCATAGGAACAGAGCTGAGCAGATATTTAACGTAACAGTTGTATCTACAATGGTCTGGGAGTGTAAGGAACATATAGGTAATAGGATAACATAAATATATTTTACTAGACTGACCAATTTATTTGGAGGAAAAAGCCAGGCTTCTTGGGCATTTGCTTAAATTTTTTGCTGCCCTTTACAGCTCCTTAGATAAAGAGATGCAATATTTAAGTAGATTGCAGGGGTAGGAAGAGGTCAATTTTTGTTCAACAATTAAAAAGTATTTTCATACTTTCTCAAAGTTTACGTTTAAGGGCAAACTGCATTTGGCTCTGTTCAGAAACTGAACAAATAGTGTAACACAGCAAATCCAGTGTTTCAAGACGAGATGCTGTTATTTCTCTTTAGTATCAGTAAATATTGTTGGGTGTATAGTGCCAGAAAGCCTATGGATAACCGGTGCTGCCACTTCATCCATTTACAGCGTATACTGCTCTTCTAGTCCCTATGCCTGGGCTCCTCATCCTGTGGGTCTGCATGAGGGGTAGAAGTTACTTTATTGTGCTTTTTTTAAAGGTTGTTCTGTGTCTTCCTGATCTCTGCATAAATTTTCTCCCTGTTCTTTGCTTCCCTGTCTCTAACCTCCCCTCCTGTACGGCTTTTCTATACCTCCAGTGTGCTGGCATGTAGCCGTTAAAAACGCAGTTCCTACTGAGTGCATGTGTTACTATTTTAAGGCTTTGCTGTCTTGTCAGATTTTGAAAGCACTTCACACGAAAAATAAATGGCAGATGGTTTCTTTAAAAGTAATCTTGCAGCAGATTAAACAGAAATGAGACTCTGAATACTTGCTTTCAGTTGAACTTTGGCATGAGTAGAAGGATTCGTTGCAAATCATGACAACACAGAGGTGATCATGCCTTTAGTATGTTTTTTCAATCTGTAAACATCATAACAAGCTGACACATTTGGAGGTGCTTGCCCTTAGTCCAAAAGCAATCTTTGAGCTTTTTTTGTATTGTTTTATTACTAATAGGAATAGTTATATCGATTTAATGAAAACTGTATTTCTGGGATGTCGTGAAGATGAGGCGAGCTCCCAGGGTATACTGATGTTCATGTACTTTTCAATGTCTAGCCATTCCATTTTTGATACACAGGAGCTGCTTCAGGATGGAGAGCTACATCTCCTGCCTTTGCTGGATTCTTGGGATCATCTGAGATAGTCTGACCCTCATCTATGTTAGCTTTTTGACAAGGCATATCCTTTCTTCAGGAGATATTTTCTCATACAGTACACCTTGAACCTTGAACAGTTAAGCAGCACACCAGAAATGTAAGTTTGACATGCAGTGATGAGAGTTAAGATCAAATTTATGCAGAAAATGTTTTTTTCTATTACATTTTGCAAGCTATCACTGTAAACAGAATATTTAACCTTTTACATTAGTCAGGATAATATAAATATTGTGTTTTTAAAAAAAAGATCCATTTGGGTATTGTTAGCAATTACAGCTGTAATGAGAGATTATGGTATTACTAACCCTGAGGTAAATTTCTTTTCATTTTCTTGATACTTCAGGTACCTAGATTTAAATTGCCAGCTGCTTAAATGATTGAAGACATTTACATAGAGCATTTAATAGCTAAGCTACTGTTTTGAAAGATTAAAAAAAACCCAAACAACTTTTAACATTTTCCAAAATACCAAATTCAGTGATATTCACTTTTACCTCAATCTTGTTTTCACATTTTTCCCTTCTTTCTTCTCTCTCAATGCACTGTTAACAAACCGGTGTGCACTCTGCCCTGGTTTGTACTTAGGAACTTGTAAGCTCTTGCCTAGTTAGCTTGTTCTTCAGAGAGAATTGTACTTCTGCTGGGCTTCCCTTTTCACCCATAATATCTTTTCATACTTCTGTGTGTCTATGAAACTTGAAAGATTGTGACCATCTCTCCTTGAGGTGAGAAGATCCCTGGATCCTCTTTCTGTCCCAAACCGTGCTAATGCTGTAGATGCATAGTGTATCTTTGAAGGTATATGTTTGTTTTCTTACTGATAGAATTTATTTCTCCTGAACACTTTTCAGGCAGAGATGAGTAGTTCACCCCTATCTCATCACAGCCTTAATTTTGCTACGGCTTGCCCAGAATTACTCCTGGTTTGGTTTAGTTTATATGTAAGAGCAGTGGTAATTTTCAAAAGATTTCCTGTCTTCATGGCTGACCATGAGAGCAGATATTTGGAGTTGGATATTTATCTATGACTTTGCTTGCTTCTAGCCAATTTTGTTCATGCTTCTCCAATACAATGTTAGTCGCAATGAAGCTTTGTAATTTGGTTTTCAGATTGAATTATAATGAATGAATTTGCAAGGTGTTAGAGTCAAAGGCAGGCATACAGAGACAGTTTTGTATAGCATACCTCTGAGTAAAGAAAACTGTATTTTTTTGTTAGTAAGCAGCCACCCACATCAGTGATGCTGTGCTATCGCATCCTTTGAAAATGTTAGATGGCTTGTTCTTGGAAAATATGCACAAGAGTTTGCCCTTCCTGAACCGAGAGATTACAGAAAGATTAAACATACATCATTTGGTCTTAATACTTTTACTAATAGTTACTTTTGTAAGCTTCAAATTACCCCAGCTATGTGGATATAATTCTCAGAAGCTGACAAAGTACACAGATTTGCTTTAGAGTTATCCCAGCCTGCCCACAGGCTGTGAAACTCTGTGGAGGTATGTCTTTGGTATTTCACATGTGATCTTTCCACACCTTCTGATTACTGTCTCCTGGCTAGCCCTCCCCTCTGTCAGTTTTTAGTTTGTGTTGGATGGTGTTCCTTAATAAAGCAGACATTTCAGCCAGGAATTAATGCAAAGTTGAATATTATTCATTCCAAGCAGTGTAGTGTAGTAATTTGTTATATATCCCTTACTGGTTCACCTGCATTCAGTAGTAGTAGTAATCTCTTACAATGAATCCTTTTGGATAGACATCCAGGTGGTAAAATTTTGCAACAGCAAAACCTAATGAGAACTAGGACAAGGAATTATTTCGGAATCTTTTATTTAGAATCTCAGTGGTATAAATAAGTGCAGCCCATTTCAATTAAGTGCTGCTTTAGAGAAGGATAATATTAAAATTGAGGCAGAACAAGAATAAACTGATATTTTTCAGAGCACATCTCAGTGTCCAACTATGCATGTATGATGTTAAATACAAAATATCATGCCCATTACAGAGAGGAGGTAACACGAAAAGTTGGGTTGTAAGTATCTCTAATGTCTTGAAACTTACATTTTTACTGTAAGTTATACTTGTGATAGCAAAGGTTAATATTTTTAAAACCTCAAGTTTATAGTGTCAAGTTTTCTTTCCATATGAAAAATGTTAAAGGAAGTTGAATGTGTGGGGTGACACATCTGAGGTAGTCTAACCCAACTGTACAGGTGTCATCAAATGGTAAACTCTCCTTCCTGCTTTCCCTTTTTCTTGTCCGTATAGTGACACAGTTGAGTGAGCAGAAGAAACAAGCAAAAAGAAGAAAGCACTTCCCCCTTTTTATGTAGTTTTGTGTTTGTCCCTGAGCCAGGTCATCGTGAGGTCTGATGAATGCTTGTTCCATTGCTGTTTATTCAAGAGGAGTAGCAGGAGTGTACGGCTAGGAGGAGGAGGACTGCCTCTTAGCCATCCTGATCTATTTATTCAGGATGTGATTTCATACAATAGACTCATAGCTATTCAGGCAACATACCCCCCTCCCCATTTTATTCCAACACTGGCTATACCTTACTGGAAAGGGTTCTGTGAAGCATGGACTAGTATTTGGGCAGATCAGTTAAGTACGATTCCTTTTGCTCATCATTGGCTTCTTCTAGGAAGTTTACTTGTGTACCTACATTGACAAAGGCTTAATAGTATTATGTTACATAATGTGGTTGAGATTCAATTAATCCGTGAAATATATATGAGAGGTTTCCCATGTTAATTCCAATGAAGGTGAGCTACAGCAGGGTTCTTCAATACCGTCCCTGGTTTTTAACCTTGTGTCTGCAGATGGAGGAGGAGGACCTAAGTGAAAGAGGATTGCCGCAAATTGCTTCAATCATGAATAGAGTTAGAGATTTGAAAAATAAATACAGAAATGAAGACAATATCACAGATGAACTCAACTGTACTAAAATCTCATCTGATACAACAGGTATGTGTTTTTGTTACTTTAGGATCAGTTGCATAAGTGACAATAATGGTTCTTTCACTCTTAGCCTAGGCTAACGGAAAGGATTTGAGGTTTAGCATTTCTTCAGTGTTAATGACCACAAAATACATTTATTCTCTTCTTGTTTCTTAACTGTGTTGCTCTAATCATGTGTTTAAAAAAAAACCACACCAAAACCCAAAAAACCAATCAACCAAATCAAAAAACAAACCCACACACAAAAAAACCCCAACACTAGTCTTTTTTACATAAAAGCTTATAAAAAGTGTTTTCTTCTGTTCATGTTTTCTGCAATTTTAATAAATTTCCTTTGCTGTTTTTCTGTCAGATAACTCTGGGACTGTTAATCAAATAATGATGACAACAAATAATCCAGAGGATTGGCTGTGTTTTTTGCTCAGGCTAGAGAAAAAAGGTATTCCTCAGATGGATGTTAGCCTACTGAACAGGCTCATTGGTCGTTACAGTCAAGCAGTGACTGCGTTACCTGCAGAAAAGCATAGCCAAGATGAGAGCTATGCTCGCATCCTTGTGAGATTTGCCGAGTTGAAAGCGTAAGTATAAATTTTCAATTTTCAATATAAGAACTCGCCGTTCACAATTCTGAATTTGAGGATACAAATAGTTTTTCATTAGTAGTTTCTGTAACAAATTGTAGTTTTGAGTAGAGATGTTTTCATGTCGACTCCTTGCAACTGTGAGTAGCTTCGGCTAGTCAGCATATCTGTTGTCTCCACAGAACTTAAATTTTTTTTTTTTGTACATGCTAATAAACATGTTCAGAGCTATTTGATTTAGAGATATTAACACACTTTTTGGGGTTCTATGTGTAAGGTGCATGAGTAAATAGCATGACACCCTTTGTTTTTTTCTTCGGCTTTATGCTTGAGCTTGAAAGAAGCTGCATTAGGTGAAATCTGATACAACTTTGGGTAACTATAATGTGCGTATTCAACTGTTTGTTTTAAGTTAGGATTAATTTCCTTGTGGATGTCTATAACTTAGGTGGCTGTGAGGCAGACAACTTGCTATTATCCGATCCATCTTGTCAAACCGTAGTAGTCTATCCTTGTCTAGTCTGCTTTCTCCCTTGCTAGGAAGGACGCATCCCAGCTACATTCAATAGCTGTCTTAGGGTAGGAAGAATGTCTCAGAGCATAATTCTCTGCTTCCATACTTATGAAATTAGTTTTGATTGTGGCTATTTATTGCTTTATTCAGTCCGAATTTGAGCAGTGTGGTTCTTCAGACATAATTTGGGACAGGGTTATAGTTTGATTTTTTTGTACAGAGTTCTTCTCTTGAAATACTATGGCATGTTTGAAGAGCTGTGTTTTAGCATTGCAGCAATCCTTAACAGTTAGAATTGAGTAGGTGGTCTTCCAGTGAAGATAGCTGGTCTTCTTCTGTTTCTCGTATGTCCTCCTATTTGGCTTTTTGGCAGGTGGCTTGATCTTGCAGTATGATATGGTCTGCTGCTTTGTACTGTCATTTGCATGGATCTTGCTAAAAGCATACAATGGAAGTAATCTGTTGAATCTACTGTTGAGAAACAAGCAGGAGTGAATAATGACCTGCTGTGAATCCTTAGTATCTTGAAGAGGTAAGGTGTGTTTCTGTAAGTGGAGTAAAGCGTATCTTCCAGAAAGACCTCTTGTCTTTAAAGATACTGAGCGATGGTATTCTTGTTCAGAGGTTAGTCGCTTTTCCTCAGAACAGAAACTGTGCGACATAGGCTTCCATTTCATCCTTGCCAGAATTTCTTTTCCAGAATAGTGATTGGATGCTATTATCAAGTCAAGTCTGCTATCTCATTGCATACAGTAGGAGTTTAAGTTCAGATTATTTACTACCTCCCTAATAACTTTCAAACTCTTGGTCCTCTTTCTACTCGCTCTTTAAAACATGGTTTTAAAGGTGGATACTTCTTAAGCAAATACTAGAGCTGTGTTCAGTATTTCTGTTGCAGAAAGCAAAACTGAATGCGCTGTCAGTAGCATGTTAATGGTAGAATGCATGAATATTATTAACGGTTTTAGTTGTGGTGTCCCACTGAAATGTCTAGTTGCATCAGTGCTACAGACCTTAGGGATCCTCTTGGGAGAGTAGCCTTATCTTGTTTCACTGTTAAAATGCACTCTTTGGAGCTATACTAACATACCTTCTGCTGTGGCAACTAGCGTTACTGCAGCATGTACCCAGCTCCCAGGGTAGTTCAGATCTGCTCTTTTTGTCTGTTGCTTTGTATTTTTAATTGGCAAATACCATCTGCTGTAGGTTTCCTGACTTGCTAGTTGAAAATTATTTTTAGAAAAAGATGGAACAACCCACTCCCAAACCCTTAAATGTACCCACCAAAATCTAGTATAACATCAATCCTAATAGAATTTTGCTCTAAGTATCTCCCTAAATGGTCCCCCATCTGAAAATTACTTTCAGAGATGAGCCAGTTCTTAATAATTTATTATAAGCTAATGCTTTCTGATGCATTGTGGCATGTAATAGTCAATTGCCTATATGAAACTACATGTAACCTCAACAGAACATCACATTGCTTTTGACTGATTGAATCTAAAAAAACCAACAATGTTGCTTGTCTGTAGTTTTTGGAGATGAATGTTAATCAGTGAGTGGTTATTTAGATCTTTTGTGTTTGGCATGTTCAGTCAGTACTCGCAGTTTTCTTGATGTTTGAGATTTCCCTAGTGTTTCAGCTCATCTCTGTTCCTGTCTGTTGGTTTGTCTAGTACTGTCTATTTTGTCTCTGATCAATTTTAGCTTCTGTTAAAGAAAATAGTCTCATCTTATGACTCGGAGTGCTTCTAATTTATTTTTTTAGCTATTGCAAGTAAAGTAACACTTCTTATATGTAGCGCTCTGATGATACTACCTTTGGTGGGAGAAGAAAGTTGCTCTTCAGTAGAATTCTGTTTGCTGTTCTCCCAAATGTTCCACCTAACAGGAAAAGCAATTCAGAGCATGACAAACTGTAGAAGCAGTGACAACTGCTTGAGATTTTAGTGTCTGTTGGCATCAACACCATTTTCTTCTGATCAAAGCTGGACGATTCATTCTTGGCACGGAACCTGTTTTGTCTTGGTATCTTCTCCAGCTGAAGCCTGACTATGCCAAAACCTTTTGACCTGTTATGATAGTGAGTTTGAAGAGCCCTTGAACGTACTCTGAAGCAGGCAGAGGTTAACAGCCAGCTGTGTCTGTGATTGATTATCGGTATTGCACGTTAACCATGCCGCCTGCTTTCCTTTGATGCTTCTGACTGTAGCACAGTGCCACCAAGTGTGTGGCACTCGATGCCTATAGCTAATGTTAGGTCTTGTTCTGCATATTGCTGTCCAAGTTGTTGCTACTTTCTATAGGAACTTAAAAAGTGAGTGTAATTCATGTGTTACAGCTGAATTTGTGTCACTCTGACTTTGCCTGCAGGTGGGTTATTCTGTGTCTGTCCGATTGCTCTGGATGATCAGAGCTGAGTTTATTAACCTCACTGGAGTCCAGTAACATGCCTAAACTATGATAGAGACTTTTCTCTTTCTTAAGTCCACAGATTTCTACTAGAAATATGTTCTCTTTAGCTTTCCATGTTGTATTTTTCTATACTTACTTTTTAAGCCATTGTAATGAATTTTTCACCATCCCCACTTCTAAGTACTACCTTTGCTTACCTGTTGAAGCAGGGTGGAATTTTGGAAGCAATTCCTTTTTCTTGATTGTGGATTTTGCTAATAATTGTTTAAAGAACTCTTTTTAGTATGTATATATAGATATAAAAAAGTGGGAGGGAATCCATTGAAATGTAATGTTAATTTATTTCATAGTGATATAGATCTGGGCCTTTTCTATCTTGACAAGTATTTACTTAAGCTGTAGATCCTCTGGAATATTTAAATGTTGGTGTACTGTGTGGAGGCATCTCAGTTATCCTACTTAACTACGGCTGATTGTAAAACTAGCATTAAAATTTGGTAAAAATAAACCATTAAATGTGAAGTATCTTGTCTGGACTTTGGGGCACAGTCTCTACATTTTTGAAGTATCCCATGTTTGCCGTTGCTGCTTCCAGCGTGTCTGTAGAAAACAGACTTAAATCCACCTTGTGCTGCCAAATTTGACTGATAAAACTCTTGCCTAGGAGTCTGAGGAAAACAGAATAAATTCCCTACATCTTGTAAGGAGCTGATATTCCCATAGAGCCCTTGCTAGAGGTACCGATTGGATAAGTGCTCTCCTTGTGTCCTAGATTTCTATAGGTACAGTGTTACACGTGTCCCAAGAGGAGCAACTTCTTTCAGTGACCTCCATCCCTGCTAAGGGAATCTGACAATTTGGGTGCAGTTGCAGAAGCTCTCCAACGCAGAAAAAGGTCAACCTCCTGGAAAATTTTGGAGTTCAGTATTGCTTTAGTGTAATGGGTTGGAAACTGTGGCCATATTGCTGCAGAATATAAATTAGTATATATAATATTTCTTCTGACTTGATTAGTATGATACATTTTTCCACACATGGTATTTCTAAAGCAATCTCCTCCCTGTCCTTCTGCCTTGCAACCTCCTGTGTTATAGGAGTGGATGCATCTAGAAGAATGGATAGAGTCGGTGTGTAGCCTGGAAGGGCTACGGGTGGGAGTTCTGTACAGGTTAGGGGGTGTTCTGAGGGAAAATATCTGCAGAGTTTGAGGAATAATACAAGCAGTGACAAAGAATGAGTCCTTAATCTTTTTTTTCAGGTTTGAGCACATTCTGGATTTTGGGAAGAGTCAGCTTGATATCTTTCAATTATGAGCTTTGTGAGACTCTTTGCTTATTTGCTAATGGCTCTCAGAAAGAGGAAAAACTTCAACTATAGATGGATTGCTTTTTCCAGAATTATCTAAAGCCATGACCAAGCATGTGGAACTTCATCCTTATTACTTACTCTTCACTTTGTGTAACTATTGATGTGCTTTCTTCACAGTCTTCAAGATCCAGAGGAGGCACGGGACCAATTTCATCTAGCCAGACTGAACTGCAAGAAATTTGCTTTTGTGCATGTGGCTTTTGCACAGTTTGAACTGTCACAAGGTGTGTAGAAAATCTTGTTTGGTGCTGCTGTTCTGCGTTGTTATTCTAGGTTTTGTTGTTCTAAACTTCTGCTCTGTTACATCATTTGCAAAGAAACTGATAGGTACTAAATAGAAAAAGAAAAATCTGGATTTTATTTATTTTTGTTTGAAATATAACAAGAACATGTGTGTTCATTTTTAATGAGAGTATGTGCACAGTTAAGTTTTTTCCTTTTTTAGAAGTAACTTTCAAACATGATGAAGATTGATAGTGATTTCTATTTGTGTGTTTTTTTTAAGCTTAGGTCTTACAGTGGGAGGTATGAGTAAGGCTCTTCTATTGAAAAATTATCATCAAATTTGGGTGGTAATTTCCCCTTAGGTACCTTCAGCTTGCTTGTGGGAGAAATTCTGGCTCCTTCAAAAAACAACTGGAAATTCTTTGTGGGGTTTTTTTTTAAGTTATAATTAAACCAAAATACATTGTAAATATGCAATTTGGTTCAATTAAATTTTTCCCTATGCCACTCAGGTTCTGAATAGAAGATAGCATGAATGTAATGAAGTCTTTAAAAAAGACCATGTTGCCCTAGTGTAATTGTTTTCTATTTTCTTGATTTCTGTGTTCCTTACTACTTAGGAAATGTGAAGAAGTGTAAGCAGCTCCTTCAGAAAGCTGTGGAGTGCTCTGCTGTTCCACTAGAAATGCTGGAAACTGCTCTACGAAACTTTCATTCCCAAAAAAAGCAGTTGCTTTCAGATGAGGAGAAGGAGAACTTACTAGGTAATTGCAATTTCTTAAAATGTTGATTGAATTTATGCCTGTTGTAATTCTCGATTAAAAAAAAATAATTGTCTAATGTTTGTCCTTTCTAGATACAAACTCCTAATCTGTTATTGTCTAATAATCATATTAGTCTGATAGTCTGTATTATCCATCTAATTCCTTCTGTATTTGGTTCCAGCTTCAATGCAGTGACTGTAGTTTGCAGGAGCCATAGGGGTAGTAGATTCTCTAGTTCTGCAGAAAGTGTTCCTCTGGCTGTCGTTAGGTATTTGTACCTTATAGTAGAGACTCACAGCTGAAAGCGTGAAATAAGAGCTACTGGTAGTAGGGAAGAATTAGGACTGAAACACAGATTAATCTATGCAGATAGCTTAATTTGAGGTGTATCTTGTGACAGGCTGAAGTTCTGACAGTAATTTCAGTGAAGCCAATCTAGGAAAAATAATCCATTTCAACTTTATTTTAAAGATGGACAAACCCCATGTATGTATTAGTACAAAATTGAAGGGCTTGGCTATACCATGAAACAATTCTGATACTGGTTGCTGGATATATAACTTCAATAAGGGATCAGTTACCTCCTGAAGTTGTCAAGAGAGAAATTTGTTTGGAGTGGAATTGAGATAAAAACCATGGTTTGACTTCAGTATTGAAGTGTGTAGAGCTAACTCTTGTAAGAGTGGTGTCTAACACTTCCATATTTTTCTTAGCATAAGGACAGAATTACTGCAGAAGAGGTCTGGTTTTATTTCCTTAGGGACATGACTTCAGGAATGTGGTTGGAGATTTGGCTGGCTCCTGCTGAATCAATCTTTGTGTGAAACACTAGTTGGATGGGCTGGGGGTGGCGATATCTGGCAACACTTGCAATAATCAGTTATGGTATTAATTTTTTAGTAAACTTTATTTTTGGTCCTGTTCTGTTTACTACTGGTCAGATGTAGACATGGTAAGTGCCACAGCTGATGTACTGTGCTCCAGGAAGTCTAGAAGCCTTGGGTTTAATTCCTTTTCCCTGTCTTTCATTCCTGCACAGCAATCTAAAGTATTTAATATACCAGGTGCAATCAAAGAGGTTTAGTTGGAAAAAAATTATTTAGTACTTAAAAAAAAAAAGTAGGTCATAGAATCATTTTAGTATCATGTAGGTTGGCAAAGACCCTTAAGATTAGAGTCCAGCTGTAGTCATGAGTAGTATGAGGCCGATAGGCAGTCTCAGACTGTGAAGGAATAAAAATATTGTAGATCACTAACTGAATGTGAGAGTCCAGTGGTAAGCTTAGGCAAAAAAATCTTTGTGGATATGGCAAAAAGAAAACAAACTGTGGGATGTGTGTGTGGGGTGGGGATGGTACTGTATTGGTAAACTGCTAATTCAAAACTGCTCAGTGTTACGTAAACAAAAACTTAAAACTACCTTATACATTGAGGCACTTTTTTATTGAACTGAGTAGTTTGGTGTATTAGCATTAGTAGTTTATAAAAAAATAAGGACTAGAAATAGCTAATGCTGCAGTGTTCATCTGCCAGAAGTCAGGCTTCTCCTGGCTGGAGATAGAAGGGGGACATGGGAGGATTCAAAATAAAAATCAAATTAGTTTTAATGAACTGATCCAGAATTAAAAAATGTGAAGAGAAGTGGTATATAAAGTCCTTATGTTGTGATATATGTTGTTGATGCTAGATTACTGCAAAGTATGTATTTGTAAATTTAACTTATTATGAAAGAACACTTTTCCCTTTTGAAACAAACACAGTCTGCAGTATTATCTGAATAATTCTGACTAATTTACCTACAGTATCGAGTACACAAGAGTCTGGACTTCAGAGCATAGCTGGAAATCACAGAGGCATAAAAAAGAATGATTCTGGTGAAAATTCTTCTTCTGTTTCCAGACATTTGCTTGGGTAATGGCTTGATTTCTTATTTAATGTCTGAAAACATCATCAAAACCAAACACACCCTACAGTGCTGTGTTGTTTTTTTTTTTCTTGCCTTTAGAGAGGAGAAGTCACAGGAACTTGATGCTCTAGTTAATTACCACAATCCATTAAGACCACTAAACAAAGCTAACCAGGTAGAGAATGTGACATTTTGCTTCAAAATATTAAACTTGTCATTCTGCTTTGCACATGTGCTAACTTCCCATTTGCTCTTAGGCCTGCCCCTTTGGGAGGGTTCCTGTTAAACTAGTAGCCGATGCTGGTGAT
>WKFP01014270.1:234116-256899 GCA_011057875.1 Pterocles orientalis
GTGTGATGTAATTAACAATGTTATTTCAATAGGCAAATATCCAGCTCCAAATGTGCAGCCTTCATTGCACCTTTTCCACCATCAGAACCAAAATCTGGTGGGGGCGATTCATATGACCTGGGAGACTTACAGGTAACTTAAATATTTTAAAAACAGATATAAGGAACTCTACCGGGCTGTCCTGTGGAATTAGAAAGCAAACTAATAATGCCTTTTTCAGTTCAAGAAAGAAATAAGATAAAATTGCCCTGTACATGAAGTAATGAGTTGTGAACAGAAACGTTCATTGTGGCTTTTAAATTTGAAAATTGTTATGCATAGTCAGGTGTTAAGAAAGAGCTTCCTCTGGACAATACATCTGATGGGAGAAATGGGGCAGGGGGGTGTTAGTCTGTCGCAGACAGACAGGGTAATCGGGTTTCATCTTGACTACAGGAGCCCTTTCAGCTGTAGTCATGAGTTTTATCGTGGGAAGTACTCTGTTCAATGAAGTCCATTTAATTGAGTTCATTAAGTGCTCTGTGGAGCTGTAAATTATGGCTTGTGATGGAGATGAATTTAGAGCTATGGCTTGCATTTTCATGTCCTGTGGCCCTGTCCCCCAAAAGAAAATTCAATAATAGAAATCCTTTAGGTCTATGTTGTAGAAACTGTATGATAGAAATTCAGTGTGGTGATGGATTTAAAAATAGGATTAGGATCAGTAATACTCGTATGTGTACCTTGCACTGTATTTCTTCGTGCTGTGTCAGTCGTTAATTATCATAAGGAAACATATTTTGCACACTGTTTGGGATCGCTTGTTTCTTTTTAAGATGTTTTTGATTTCTTTAGTCCTTACAAGAAAAAAATTATTTACACTTGCAGCTGTTGGATGAGAACAGCTTAGAAACAGCTACCAATTCAAGCATAACTCTCAAAACCAAAATGGATACAAGTCTTACGGTGAAAAGAGAAGGTAACTATTAATATGTGGTGTTTTAGTAGTTTGAAATGGAATAAACATTAAAAAATTGCTGTTCTGTATTTAAAAAAAATGCATTGCTAAGTAAAATAGTCTTCAAAAAGTGACAAGTTGGTTTGGTTGGTTGAAATTTGGCTTTTGAGTGAAAGTAGTGTAAAAAAAAAAAACCAACCCAACCAACCAAAAAAACCCCCAAAACCCCCACAAACCAAACCCCCCCACTGCAATACTGTCCAAAAGTGTGGAGTGCTGGGCTTGAGGTAAAATGCCAACGTATAGTGCCAATTGATTGTCCTTAATTCTTACACTACACGTAAATAGGCATTGAAATAGTCTGAAACCTTGTATAGTTGCTAAGACTTGCCAGCCTGTGTGCAGAAAAATGCTGCCAGTACGTCAGATAACAGCGGGAGTTTGTACCAAAAAGCAAGTGTATGGTGGTTGAGAGAAATTCATACTAAGGTTTATAGTGTTCTTGAGGGGTAGTTGTTTAGATATTTTTTTTTGAGATAGACTCAAATTATAGTAGTTTGTTTCTCCAGTGACTTTGCTTTTATGTGCTCATAGCTTACCCTATGCATGCCATAGCTCTGATTTCTTTTCTTCAAGTTTAATGAGGCTGTTTTGGGTGAAGTAAGCTTGAAAAGGTGAGACTGTGACATTCTTTCACTTGAAAAAACTTCAAAGCTCCCACAATTCTCTCTAAATGCAGAACATCCCCATCATCTGTTGCTTTCAGCATTCTGCTTTTTATCTCATTTAGCTGTTAGTACTAGCTAGCTTTTTCTGCTGCTGTTTGTGCATCAGAGCCTATTTCTCACGTTAGGATTGTTCACATAGCTGAACTGTTTGCTTCTGCTTTGGTCAGGCTTCTCTTGTCTTTTTCATGTTTTTACCTGTTAAGTATCTGTTGTCTTTGGTCTGCTTCACTGTCCCATGTGCATTTACTTCTAAATGTTAAATTTATGTCATTTTGGGCATTTCTTAACTTGTAACGTAATATTTTCTTCACCTGAGCTTTACTACAGCACCTGCATGCATCTTAATCTTTGGGCAATGGATAGAAGAAATACACTTCTTTAAAGTTATCGTTACTTTCTTGTGAGATTTCCCAAATGTATGAAAAAGCTTTGTCAAAAGGCAAATTGTTTGCCCTTTTTTTCCTATGTCCTGCAAAAAAACCCCCAAAATTTCACTGTTCTTTCCATATACTCAGTGTAATCAACTTTATGAACTTGTACTGCAGGAATCCTTTGTTCATGTAAATGGTTCCTGTACTAAACGAATCTGTACTTTTTAGAGACATATTAAATTTCAGAGTCAATCAAATGCACAGTTACCTGTTGGAGAGAGTCCAGAGGAGAGCCACGAAATTGGTCAGAGGGCTGGAGCACCTCCCCTATGAGGACAGGCTGAGAGAGTTGGGGGTGTTCAGCCTGGAGAAGAGAAGGCTCCGGGGAGACCTTACAGCAGCTTCCAGTGCTGAAAGGGGGCTACAGGAGAGATGGGGAGGGGCTTTCTACAAGGGCATGTAGCGATAGAACAAGGGGTAACGGGTATAAGCTGAAAGAGGGGAGATTTAGACTAGACATTAGGAAGAAATTTTTCACTGTGAGGGGGGTGAGGCAGTGGCCCAGGTTGCCCAGAGAAGCTGTGGATGCCCCATCCCTGGAGGGGTTCAAGGCCAGGCTGGATGAGGCTTTGGGCAACCTGGGCTAGTGGAGGGTGTCCCTGCCCATGGCAGGGGGGTTGGAACTGGGTGATCTTTAAGGTCCTTTCCAACCCAAACCATTCTGTGATTCTATGAAATCCTCTTGCTTTAAACATGGTGTTTTAGCCTGAACCATATTGTGCCTTGTGTTCCTTGATTATCTGTAAATGCAACATATGATGACCTTTCTGGCTAATTTCTAGAAAATTTATTTTTCAGGAAAATCTAAGTTTTGCTATCGTTTGAATTGCTGAGGTTCTTATTGGATTATTAACATACTCTTGAGGAATTATTTTTAACTTATTTTAGAAATGGACATTTTTGGTGTCTATCGGAAAACTCCCCAGCAAAACCTTTCCCATTGTTTTGCTTTGGGAACAGTTTAGGTTTCAGGTCATGCTTTGTGCTTTGTTCCACCTTGCAGTCGGCGTGCTGGTTGTAGTAGCTCAATCCTTCAGTAGCTGAATTGAACTTAACTTTTGCTTAACTGCTTTCTAGTCAGTTGAAAAGAAAACTGAAGGAGCACATGAAGGAACACTCCTGGGCTGTGCTATTTGCATCCTGTCCTGCAGTCCTCCACCAATTCCATGTCCTGTTATTCCGTAAAAGGAACATGCAAGATGAAGCATGCCTTGTCCCTTTTTGCCTCTGGCTCCAGTCATTACCCTGGATTATAGGTTGCCTATTGTTACAGACAACACATTTCTAATTGGAACTATTGCAATAAGCTTATCTTAAATGCTTTATCAACCTGCTCAGTGTCTCAGCATGTTGTACACATGATGAATGTGATCTTCTGCGTGTTGGTGAAGGAAACAGTTGTATCGCTGTTACTGTTACAGTAGAATCCTAAGATTTTGAAGAAAGTTGCTGTGTTACTGCACCAAACTGAATACAAACGCTGAATTCTGTTACTGCCTTTTAATGCCTGATTCCAGCATTCAGCTGTGTTCATTTATTCTGATATAGAAAATGAGTTAAAATTGTCCTAGAAACTGGAAATAAATCTGCCAGAAACTGTTTCAAGTACTAAATATCAAGTTGTTGTAATAATCTGATTTTTTTCCAGAACAAGTCCAGCATCAGAAGCTGAAGATACCAGAGCCAAAGAGTTTGGAGAGCCAACAGCAACAATCTAGTTCTACTGAAAGCTATAGAAAGCAGTTGGAACAGGTTAAATTAAACAATGTTAACACCAGGAAAAAATGGCCAATTCAAGAAGTAACACAGAAAAACTGCTATCGAGAGGTAAAGTAACAGGAATATATAATGGTTTTCTAGCTGCAGCAGCTTTCACATGTTGAAAAAGTGATTTCTGTGTTCTTAATGGTGGCTAATTGTGTGGAATTTGCTTTCTGTAGGGAAAGCAATCAAGCTTTGAACAACCTGGTCACCCCGTCTCAAGAGGTTTATCACCACCAGATGCTGTTTCTAAGAAAAGTGACCCTTCGCGTGTTTGTGGAACACCGAGCACCACATCTGATGACTGTATGGACTGGTAAGCCTCTTTGAGCTGCACACTCGTGAACAGAAGTCAATCTCTGGAAGGACTTCAGCAGTTTTTAGCAGGGTTTCTTAAGCTTTTCTGTTCAGATGGCAAACAAGAATTGAGTGCTTCCAGTGCTTTGTCAAGTGCCTGACTTGAAGATTCAGATTGCATTTAGCTTTGTCTTCCCTGACAGCTTTCCAGCATTTGGAAGCACACCATCAAATCAATGAGTACTTACTACAGCATTTACCTCTTTCTCTGGTACCTGCTGCACAACACTACAACATTTTCTTTTGAATGCCTGTTTTTTTTTGTGGCTGAGAGGCTTATTAGATTGATAACTGTATATCAGTGTGGTTCCCATGATGCAAGTGTCTGTGGGTTTAAAAAAAAAAAGTGTAAGGAATCTAGAGGCTTGCAGAACTGAGTGCTCGTGTTAGGAAATGCTTGCATTTGTTTATCCATGCAATCTCAAAAGAGGCGTAAACCCCTGTGCATATGTTGATAAATCTTTCTAATTAATGATTACTTTTTTCATAAGTCTTTAGGATGAATCATATAGGTCAAGGCTGTATGATGAGTAAGCAGTGTTCACGTTGGTAGGACCTCTCTAGCTGTAGCATTTAGAATGCATGTAGCGAATGAAGCACATCATCTCATGGTGGAACTTGGTAAAAGTGGTCCTTGGATAGATTCTGTTCTTGCTTCTTTCAAGCTTTGATAATATGGAAATTTAGAATGGCATGTATGGCACATAGTACATATGCATAATTGTTGAGTGCTTTTGTTATGTGGTGCTTTAATTTTCCAGTTTATAGGGAGTTTCAGCTAGTATATGAAGACTGAATTTAATTATTATTTTAAGAAATATTTCCTAAGTATGTTATAGCTTAACTGTACTTGTAAAGGACTTCTGAAGTTGAAATTATCATAATGCTAATTATTGAATGTATCAGAGGCTTGGGCTTTTGCTAGGTCAATAGGGTTTAACTTTCAGGAAGCACTGAAGATTTCAACATTGTTAGAATAATCTTAAAAAAACCAAACCTAAACTACATGTAGATATTGTCCATAATTTCTTTTAGTTTCAGAACACCAGTTGTGAAGAACAATGTTCTACCAGGATATCAAATTTCTACTCCCTACAATCAGCTCCCATTTTTCCTACCACATACTCCAGCAACTCCATTTCAAAATCAAGTTGGCTTGCAGGTAACAATTTTAGGCTGTCTTCTGCCATTTTTCAGCACATATTTTCATTGGAGAGTACTTTAGGTTAAATACATGCATGTATGTATTTTTTTTAAGGTAGTAAATGGAGTAATGGAAAGTACTGTGTTGTTTATTCTCAAAATAACTGTTTCTTCATATGTATGTCTGAATTCAGGTAAAGTCAGTCAGCTTTTGAAAAATCAGTTGTGTCAAAATTCTGAAGCCTTTATGTCTGAAATCTAAGCCTCTTCAGATCCTACTTCAGGACAGAGGCAAGAACTAGTCACTATTTTTGTTCTGCTGTGCTTCTCTTTTGAAGAGAAGCAGTATGTGTTAGAAACTGTAAGAGTCTGAGGGAGGTAGAAGAATGAATTACATTCCTTCTCCATTTTGTTACATTTCACAAATTTTGATGCATTTGTGGTGGCCTGAAATCATGTAAAGATGGATTACCTTACATGGGTTGCACATTCAGGCAGGAATCTTCCCAACTGGAGATAGAATTGGGAGATAGGTTTCAGCTTCCCGCCAGAGGATTAATATTTAAAATTTGTGGCTGTTCTACAGCTTGGTGTGCCAGGTACAGGCAATACAGGCTGTTTCAGCTGCACAGCACTCAAGTCTGCTAGCTAGTAGTTAGTTCAAATAAAATAGTAGTGATTTGAGTGCAGCTCTAAGTTAGTTGGATGCTGTGGCTGAAGCTCTCTTAGTCTGGTTTCCAACATTATCTGTAAAGGCACAGATGTCTCTAATGATCTGAGGAGCCTTATTAAAGAACACCCGATGTGAAGAGCATTGGTGTCTTTTACCTGCCAAGTGATATCATTATACAAGTACTTTTGCTCTGGGGATCTTTAGCTTTCAAGACAAATCCATTTAATGTTTAGCTTTACCACACTTTATCTTGTTCATAAAGACCAAGACAACTTAAATCATATTAACTTAATAAAAAGTAGAGCTCTGCCACATTCTGCTGCATGTATACCGGTAATCATTGTCTGAACTTTTTCTGTATGTACACAGGTTCCAGCTTCTATACCTTCCCATGAATGTCTTGCCATCAAAGGAAAAGTGTATACAATATTAAAGCAAATAGGTAGTGGAGGCTCAAGTAAGGTAAGATGCTTTTTTGTCCTTTCAGACAGTCACTCATTACACAGTAGTAGCTGTATTGTAAACATACGTGTTGAAGTCATCTAATAAGGATTGCCTAGTGCTGACATATACAAAGTGTCTGCGTGACCCAGAGAATCTAGAAATTTGTGGGTTTAATGCTGTGCTTAGACTTTATCCCTCACGGATGCAGAAGAAATATAGGGTATAGATTACATTTGTGCAGTGCTGTTTTGTCTGATTCTTCAGATAGTTAATATCTTATTATGAAAATGGTGCTTCAGTTACTACAGGATGGTAAGCACTGTACTCTTCATAAAGTGAAGAAATGAAGTAAAAACAGTGGGTAGATAAAGGGAGGGGTATTGACGTAAAGAATAAACAGTGAACAGAGATTCTGAACAGATGCAGTCGAACACTGAATGAAATTCATAGAAGTAAGAAAGTGTTCACCCAACTGTCATGGGCATCTAAAGATGTCACTTAAATCAGTAAACAATGGTGGGAGTCTACTTCTTTTTGGTATCTGCATTAAGATAACAAGTTCTGTGGTAAGGTGAGTATTAAAATTCCTGATAAAATCAGCTCTTCTGTTATGAGAGATGTGCTGCAGTATTACTGCCTGTCTTAATTTGAGAGGCAATGTGATTTAGTTTAGGGCAATGTGATTACATTGTTGGGAAATGCGTAGCTTGTAAGGTTGATTGAAATTTCCTGAAGTGGACAGACCATCCCTTCTTATGGAAGTCTTCTGTAACTTGTGAGTGTAAATATGACTGCAATGGTGAGTGAGCTGCTTTTTATAAGGAAAATTGGGGTCATAGGATCTTGAAAAGCAGTTTTGGCAAAATCTCTTGTTCAGAAGACCATATTTTACTCCATGCCAGGTGCAGAATTCAGCATTTGGACCTGTTAAATTTCATTCCATTAATCATTGCCCAATGCTCCAATCTATCTAGATCCCTCTGCAAGGTATCTTGTCCTTCAGGAGAGTCAACAGCACCTCTCAGTTTGGTATCATCAGCAAACTTGCTTTTGGTGCCTTCAACTTCTGCATCCAGATAACTGATAAATATATTGAAGAGAGCTGGCCCTAGAACTGAACCCTGACAAACACATCTGGTGACCGGTCGCTAGCCTGATGCAGCCCCTTTCACTCCAACCTTTTGAGCTCTGCCCCTCAGCCAGTTCTTCACCCAGCGCACGGTGAACCTGCTTATCTCACAGACAGACAACTTGTCCAGAAGGATGCTGTGAGGGACAGTATCAAAAGCCTTACTAAAATCCAGAAAAACTCCATCCACTGCCTTCCCTTCATCCACTAGGCGGGTGACCTTATGGAAGGATATCAAACTGGTTAAGCAGAACTTTCCCTTTGGGAACCCATGTTGACTGTGCCTGATGGTTGTGTTGTCCTTTAAATGCCTTTCTACACAGTATAATCTCTATAATTTTTCCAGGAACTGAGGTTAAACTAACAGGTCGGTAGTTTCCTGGGTCTTCCCTCATCCCCTTTGTGTAAATTGGAATAACATGGGCTAGCCTCCAGTCAGCAGAGACCTCCAGGAAGAAAAGCTTCCTGTGTTTGCAGCGTACAAATAGAACAAGGCAGGAGGGAAGGGGCATCTGTGTGTCACTTGGTCCAATGGTCTGCTTAGAGCAAGGGCAAAATGGGGCAGGTTGCTCATGGTCTCAGTCGAGTTTTGAGTATCACCAAGGATGAAGATTTCATAGCTTGTTCCCCTGGTTGACTACATGACAATGAAAAAAGTTTCCTGATATCTAATTGGAATTTTTGTTGTTAGCTACGCCTGTTGCCTTGTACTTTGATGGTTCAAGAGGAGTCTATTTTTTTCATACCTTCCCTCTAAACTGAAGACAGCACTGAGATTCCCTGTAGCCTTCTCACCCTAGGACTGAACAGACACGGTGCTCTCAGCCTCTTCTCATGTTCTATGTGGTCTAACCTCCAAATAATCTTGGTGTGACAGAATGGATGTGCAGTGGCAGGTCAAACCCTTGTATCTGTGGGAGGTGTTATTTTGCACTCTTTATCTTAGGAGCAGTTTGGGCTTGTGATCAAATACATCTACTGACATAGTGTGGTATGAAGATGGTTTCTGATGAAGGGTTGTTTCTGTTGTTACTGGTGGCTTCTTTCTTAATTTTTCTTCATGCTCAGTTGTATGAACTTCTTTGTAAATTTATTTTTGCTGCTTTTTGAGAAGGTGAGGTTTTTCTTTGAAATGCTGGCTGTGGTGAGATGAAGGACCATAGTAAATCAGAGCTACGATTGAATGAAGTTATTAACTAATACTGTTTTGCAGGTTTTCCAAGTACTG
This sequence comes from Pterocles orientalis, assembly GCA_011057875.1. Classification (NCBI taxonomy): domain Eukaryota; kingdom Metazoa; phylum Chordata; class Aves; order Pterocliformes; family Pteroclidae; genus Pterocles; species Pterocles orientalis. Next base: position 242,948 of record WKFP01014270.1, read on the forward strand.
AATGAGAAGAAGCAGCTGTATGCTGTCAAATACGTGAATCTAGAGGAAGCTGATCAACAGACTGTTGAGAGCTATAAGAATGAAATTGCTCATTTGAGTAAACTGCAGCAACATAGTGATAAGATCATCCGCCTTTATGGCTAGTAAGTAAACACTAATTTTGTTAAACCAGTATCTTTTGATATGAAGAAGTTGCCTTAAATTTTAACATAAGTATATTTGTTTATTTTTAGTGAAATTACTGATCATCATATCTACATGGTAATGGAGTGTGGAAATATTGATCTCAATAGCTGGCTTAAAAAGAAAAAAAACATTGATCCATTGGAACGAAAGAGCTATTGGAAAAATATGCTGGAAGCTGTTCACACAATCCATGAATATGGTATTCTTAAATAATTCTAAGTATTTGTATAGGTTATATGGCAGAGATAACATGAATATGTTTAAATTCTGGAGGTGGTACTGCTCTTAGTTTTTGGTGCAAGCCTAGTGGTCTAGGTAGAGGTAGACTTTGCTAACTCAAAGGGATCTCCAAGTATCACTGCTGTATAATGCTGTCTGTTTCCTTACAACAGCCAGAAAATAATCTTTTCTGTGTTGGACTATGTTGTATGCTCCTTGTTCTCCGTTAGGTTCAAATTTCAGCCATGTATCCTCTTCAAAGAAGCTCTGACATTAATGACAGCTGTCATCTTTACTTTGGCATAGTGTTTCATTTTTTTCTCATAGTTCTTGAGGCCTTCCCTTCACCTTTACCTGTGTAATTGAAGCGTATGCATCTGTATTCTGTTGGGCTGTATAACGTGAAGGAGAGAGCGGATTTGGATCTGTTTCTTATTTAAGAAAGTGAAGAGACCTGTGCGTATAGCAGAGAGCATCACATCTTGATAGCACAAGAACACTAGAACATTCAATAGTGCAGAAAGGCAGCAAAATCTACCAAAACACAGGCTACATACTACATGATGCGTCCTTGAAACAAACAATTTTGCAAAATACAAAGATGGACTGATTGATTATATGGCTAATAACCAAAATTCATAATAAATCATGTAAGCAGTGTTGGTGAGAGGTCAGTCGTATGTCATCCTCAGTGGATGGAGCTTTTGAGATGAGGGAGCAGAAAACATGAGACTATGAAATAGAGTTCTTTTATTTGAAGTGCCTGCTTAGGTAGTTATTTAAGAGAAAGCTACAGGAGTGGACAGGCCACTGAAATGATTGAGAACAGCAGTTCGGTATGGCAGTGTGCCCCTACAGCTCAGGGGCCTAGCCCTAACTGAGAGAAACTGTGCACCTCAAGTGTCTTGGAGCTATTTTGGGGTGCCTGCAGATTTGAATAAGTAAGAATTCCAACTATGAACTCATGCAAGTTGTAACTCTTTAAAAGGAAACACTTTTATGAAATACACAAAGAATAATTTCATTTTGGCCAGGTAAAGCTGCTGTAGAATCATAGAACAGTTTGAGTGGGAAGGGACCATGGAGGTCATCTAGTCCAACCCCCCTGCAATGACCAGGGACACTTACTAGATCAGATTGCCCAGAGCCCCGTCCAACCTGACCTTGAATGTTTCCAGGGATGGGGCATCTACCACCTACCTGGGCAACCATTCCGGTGTTTACCACCCTAAGTGTAAAATATTTCTTCCTTATATATAGTCTAAACTTCTCTGCGTCTTCTCTCTGTGCAAGAGTTACAGGAATTGAGCAATAAAAAAAAAATATTTCAGTAGTAACTTGGGTTGGCTAAACCTGGGTTTACTTTAAACTCTCTTACAGGAATTATTCACAGTGATCTGAAACCAGCAAACTTTCTGATAGTTGATGGAATGTTAAAGCTGATTGACTTTGGCATTGCAAATCAAATGCAGCCAGATGTGACAAGCATCGTTAAAGATTCCCAGGTGAAATACTTCTGGAAAATTGATGTACACTTTTCTGTAAAGTGCTATAGTACTTGCTGATTGTGTTGATTACTGTAGTAACTTCAATGAATACTGAGATTTTCTGCTGAATGGCTTTATATGTATATATAAGTATTCATATATAAGAATTTTAGATGTTTTTATTGAATGGAATAACAATGGCCTTCAGTCTTAATACAAATAAGTTTGCAATATGCTTTTTAGTGCTTTGAGACAAAAATCTAACTTTTTATCAAGTGAGTTAAATGCATGCTTCACTTAAAGGAATGTTTTTACATTTTTATGGCTAGGTTGGCACAATGAATTATATGCCACCTGAAGCAATAAAAGATATGTCTTCCTATGGAGAAAATGGGAAATCTCGATCTAAGGTAACATGAGCTTTTTTCTCCTGTTCCCTTCATATTAAGAAGAAATTAATTCAGATATATATCTTAAGACTTAGTTTTCTCAATCTTCCACTGAAACTAGAACACAAGGAAACCCATTGTGCCATGATGATGGTGGGCAGAGATTGAATGTTAAGTTTATTCCTCTCAACTACCCAAAAGCATTTTGCAGATGGTGTTTAGAAAAATGTAGGTGCTGAATTAATGAGTGAAACTGAAAGCAAAACAGATGCACAGGCTTGTGTGTTGGAGGAGCTGATAATAACATGATATCTAAACTGATAATAAATGTTAAAATATTTTAAAATCCATTTTTATGGGGCAATATAAAAGTCTTCCACTATATTATCAGTGTGAATGGCGTTGAAGAGCAATATCGAGTACAGTGAGATGCACGCAGCCTTTCACATATCAGAGGCTGTGCTGATGTGTAATGTTACAGAAGGATTTTTGAGCGTGTTAAGGGTCCACCGTGCTGTGCATCTCTGACAAGTCCTTCTTTGCACTGAAACACTCCAGGCTAGAGCCTTCAGAGGGTGTTTCTGGGATGCTCTTCCACGGAGTCAAGTGAAAGAATAATTCCTCAGTCACTTCTTGATTGCCTGTTGTGCTGCTTATGCCCTTTTGTTTTAGCTTCATTCTTCCAAAAATTAGTGGAGCTCTCCTGGTACTGCTAGCTAGAGGCAGGTTTTGCAAGAAATGATACCTAATAAGGTATTTTAAAAGATGCTACAATGAAGTCTAGCATTTTAGGGGACATGTGGATGAGTTCTGTGTATCCTGTTAACTTTCCTCTGCTACAGAGTAGTGTGTATTGTGGAACTTCACTGGGGCAACGTGATGTGAATAAAGAGGAAAGTACTGAAGGAAAGCAATTTCACATGGGCAGGCAAACATCGCTTAAGGGGCACATAGCTTTGTGGAAAGGTATTAAAAATCCATATGAATATGTACGTGCACATACATACTCAAAGATTGTGAAGACTTAACATTCTATTGACTTCTATTTTAAATTAGTTGTTCAAGTAAGTTGATTTTCAAAGATCATAAAAATAGATGTCTCATGGAATATTACAGAATAAAGCCACATCACTGTCTCAGTAGGTAACGGCACGCTGTCTTGGTGATTTTGTCTGATAGTTACTAAGATCTGTTATCCAATGCAGAATAGATATACTGTTAAGTGAAATGACTGTACAATTATATGATAAATTGACTGGAGGGACAGTTCCTTCAGTGAGGAGTAATCCTTTGCTGCTGTTGTTTTTATTAGATAAGCCCCAAAAGTGATGTGTGGTCATTGGGATGCATTTTGTACTGTATGACATACCGAAGGACTCCATTTCAACATATCACAAATCCAATTAACAAAATGCATGCTATTGTTGATCCCAGTTATGAAATAGAGTTTCCAGATATTGCTGAGAAGGATCTTCAGGATGTGCTAAAGGTAACTGTCCCTTAAGATTAATTTTTTTCTCACCATCCCTTTCCCTCACCCTGCATGTGTGCCTGCTTTTGAAACTTGGCCCGTGCTTTTACCCAGCCCGAATTGTGTTGCTCAGCAGGTAACAAACTGAACTTCAGGAACAGTTATCCCCTTAACTTGGAAATCTCAGTGTCATTTTGTGTCATTCAGAATAAAAGGATGTTGTAGGTTCTGGTCTTCACCTCTTCCGACATTGTTGCTTGAGTAAAACTGGATAGCAAACTTTAAAGATAATTACTAATGAAGGCAATTAGGTTCCTCTTACTGTATTTTGAGTTGAGTCTTTCCCAGTATGTAGTTTGGCAGTAAGTTCTCACATGCATCTACAGGGTCTTTTAATTATCCTTTCTGTTAATTCTTAGGAAAATTCTTAATTTATAGGCAAAGCTTCTTCCTCTTTTTTTTCATTTGCAGCGCTGTTTAGTAAGAAATCCTAAACAAAGAATATCTGTTTCGGAGTTGCTGATACATCCCTATGTTCAAATTCAAAGTCACTGTCAAACAGGTACATTTATTTTAAAATACATTCTTATTAAATAGCATTTATAATTATGTTTAAAAAAACAAAATTCTTTACTCATATATGTATGCTCCACTTGCTGGCACAACAGCCTGTTTTGTTTGGTGTCTGTATGTTTTAGAAGACTTCTGTATTTTAATTCTTCAACTCTTCATTTCAAAACTCACCTTTTTGTATACCTCTTACCAACTGCACTGGTAATTTACACATAGCTGTATACAACTTTAACATAATTATAAATGAACTGCAGGTGTTCCCAATGCAAAAGGAACAACGGAGGAAATGAAACGTATCCTTGGCCAGCTTGTTGGCTTGAATTCGCCCAACTCTATTTCTAGAGCTGCGAGGGTAAGTAAATTTTCTTTTCTATCTTGCAAGGTAGTACATGTTAATGCAAGCAAAGGTGAGGGTGTTTGGTAATTAAAGCAGGAGGATACATTTATCACAGCTTTAACCACAGCTGGAAGAACATTACACATTGTAATGCTTTTGTTTGCAAGTGTGCAGAATCTCTCCACAACCTTCTAAATGGGAAGGGTTGAAAGGATGATGGTCATCTTGATTTTAGCTTTTTCTTTCCACCTCCCAGTATATCTGTATTGTTTTATTTCCAAATCACCCACTGCCCCAGCATCTCTCCTCTAAAACAGTTCTTACTGTGCTGCTTTGCTTTTGAGTTGCTCAAAAACTGCAGTAGGTCTTGTAATTTAAGAACCATTTCATTATGGAGAACTTATCGAAATCGATAATTTGACTCTTCACCAACTCAGTTCTTTCCACCTATCTCTCAAGAGGGTGATGGTGGTCAAATATGTAATGAGTTGAGATGGAATGCAAAGCTGCTTTCCTGGGGAGGAAAGCAAATTCAGTATGTATAGAGTGAATCCTAAAGAAGTGTATGTACATTTACACTGCTAGTCATACTTGATTCTTTTTAAACACAAGGGTGAACAAGAGATTAATTACCTTTTTAACAGTGTTGTGATGTGGCTATGTTTGTGGCCACTGATTTTTTTTCGTATCTCATTTAAAGCTTGCTCCTCACCCTGAGTATGCAAATGCCTCTCTTCCCTGCTGGTGTTTCCACATCAGAGAGAATTAATGGAGTAAACTTGTTTTTAAATCTTGGTCATTAGTTTGTTCTTTGCCAATTTATGAAGCTCTATACTGTTGCTGATGCTGCAAATTTGGTGTATGTGTGGTTTTTTTAGGCACTACATTACATTACAACTGGTACAACTATGCCGTCTTATGTGTATCTTTATTTTATGATTTGAGAGAGAAATTTTAGTGTGTAGTTTGGAGTATTTCAGTATGTGATGACTTACTTCAAGTAGTAATGTTTGTTATAAAGATATAGTTTGAATTCAGATGCGATACAACTGTGTTCACCTGAATACCTGTGTGTTTTTATGAACTTTCAGACTTTATATGAACAGTGCAACAGTGGTAAAAGTCTTGATGTGTCAGCATTTGCAAAACTTGGGAGCCAAAAATCACGGACAACAAAATGATGTACTGCTACTGCTCAGGATGCAACAGAGATGTCTGGTCTGTTCAAAAAATATTTTGTGCTGTTAGCTTTTGAAAGGACACTCAGCAGAAAGTTCACACTTTTAAATGTTCTTTGTGTCTTTGATAATGGTTGCAGATCATTAAAAAGAATTTAATTGAATGCTTTTGACTGTGGGTTGTTTCATTCTTTGCATGCCACTTGGATTGAACAATGAAAATTGTTAGTTGGTGTCCTGGGTTCAGCTGAGACAGTTCACTTTCTTCATAACAGCTAGCAAGAGGCTGGGTTTGGGATTTGTGCTCAGCTGCTTAGCTTCAGAAGCACATTGAAATATTTTGAAGTCTTTGTGATAGCTTTTGTGTTTCATGTTTAAGTTTGGATAACTCATATTGGGAAAAGATTTTTTTTTTTTTCCTTCAGATTGTATGGATTGACAGGATGTAGTAATTTTCTTTTTGATCTTGGAACATTAGGTTTCACTGCTGTCTTGCTACCAGTTGATTTCTGTAGCTTTCATTTCCATGACTTTTGGAAGATTATGGGGATGAAGAATCTGGGTGGCATGGTTGTTACCCGTTACCCTGAAGCCGTACCAGTACGGGGAGATCTCCACAAAGCCTCTGGAGAAGGGAGGTAGTCCAGTTTAAACCGCCGGGTTTTACTACCCGACAGAAGTATGATGTGTGCATCCAAGTACTCGAGCGCAAATCAAGTGCCTGGAAATTCTCTCTGCCTCTGTGGTAGAAGCGCGTGTTCACAGCACTTGTGTCATCCGTCTGCCATCGGGCGGGCTGATGATGCCAGCTGTCTGGGCCGGGGAGGAGAACTGGTCATTCTTGCTGCTGGAGGCTTGCTTAAGCCAACACCTCTTGCTGCCTGGGGAAGATGCAGATGGGAGCCCAGAGAATTCTTACAAATTACTTGAAGCATCGTAAAATACTGGGTAGTTGTGTTTGATCTGAGGATGGAGATATTGTTCTTGAGAATATCTTTATCTTCTCTTTTCTCTAGGTAAGCTTATCTTATACTTAAAAAAAAAAAAGTACTTTGCATGATTCTCCAGCTCACAACATAACTTTTTTCCGTGCTCGCACACTGAGCAGTAGCAGCTTTATTGGTATTGCTCATATCACTATCAATGTCTTCATCTGAATTTAATAGCAAAGAAAAGAGAGAGCTATTTACAACTCACTATCTCAACAGCAATATTGGAGGAAAAGCCTTATTTCAATGTGTTCCTGCTATCTTTTTCGACATTGATTTATCTGTATTTTGATGAGTTTACAGCCCTGTAAGAACTGAACAATGAGAGAGAAGACTAGCATACACTTTCATCACAAATGATAAATGAAATGCAGGAGTATTGTATTTTTTCCCAATTTTTAGTAGCTTTGATTTTTTTTAAATTAGGTTTTCAGAGCTTGCTAATAGAATAAAAGCATCCCTTGGTAGGTGAGAAACTTTGTTCTTAAATCTCTCATTGAAATCAGCAAAACAATTCTTCAAATAATTATTTTTTTTCAAGTTATCTAATGAAGAATAGTGTTTCTCTCATTTTATCAGGCCTCTGCTTACTGTCTGTGTTTCCAAACTCTAAACCCTCATCACCTTCATATGCCAGTTGGGACTATCCTGCTGTGACAGAGAAGTGCTTGTAAAAGCATTAATTATTCTGGGGTGTGGTGCTTGTGGCTGTTGGAGACCTGCCTGCTCTCCTTTGTTTCAGGTTAGCAGGGATTCTCTGGATCACCCAGGGAGAGTGGTTAGGGTGGGAATCACTGGTCCCAGGGCTGGAGCAGGGGGCAGAGAGCGTGTGCTGGCCCCAGCGGTGGGCTGCACCCAGGAACAGCACATCTCCCTTGGCAGGAGAAAACGTGGAGCCTCAGTTAGATCCCTCCTCATCCCCATAGATGACTATCTTATATTTCTAGAGAAAAAAAAGTTCCAAGACTTGTTCCCTACAATGGTTTTGTTCTTTCTGATTTTATTTTTTTTTTTTTACCCAGGACTTTAGTCCTCCTGCAGAAGGTCAGTGGTATTTCAAGTATAATGAGTATACATGCTAATTATACCCTGCTTGTCTGTTAGATAAATGTTCAAGTTATAAAGCTTGAAGCTACTGAAGAAAAAATGTTAATGTTCTGCACCTTTCATACTCTAGACAATTGGGGAGGCTACTTATATGGTGTGAGAAATGAAACACTGTCTCTAGCTTGCTCTGGAGAGGGGAAAAAGAAGCATCAGCCTCTTCAGAGAACTTAAGAAGAAAATCTTTACTCTGCAAAAACATCTTTTCACGAAGAGTTATTGAAACATCTCCCAACTACTTGTGTAGATTACAGATCTTGAAATATTTCTGCATTGTTAACTTTCACTGTTTTGCTTCTCTTAGTGTTGAACATACAGAAGAGCAGTGCTTGGCTTTCCTGTAGCGTGTGGCTGATCAGTCCTTTCTCTCATGCCGTGGCTCCTAAGAACCCATGGAAAATACAGCTGGCATCAGAGGGAGCTTATGAAAGAGGACTGGGACTGATGAGAGGCAGTGGGTTAGTTATCAGTCATCCCTTTTAAATCAAACTGTTCCATTGCAAATGGGTAATTGATTTATTCTCCTTCCCTGTCTCAATGACATGCTGCAGGGTGTCTGCCTGCCCTGGCAGCTGCTGCTCACCGGCCCTCAGTCTATTCCTATCGGGTTTTTTTTGCTTTACAGACAACGATCCCCCTTTTCAGGTTCTGCTGGGTTCTTAAAAATGTGTGTGAAGTACAGAATAGCTATACATAAAGGACAGAAAATACCAGTCTGAAATGTTAGGTAACAGCCTGGATCTCTCTGAAGATTGCAAAATGCCCATCAGGTGTTACTGTCACCCTCAAGACCACAGTTCAGGACATTGTTTGTGTATAAAATGTTTGAAAAATGGGTTTGGAAACTTAACCTTTGAATCTAATACTGTGGTCCAAAAACCTTTACTCAGCACTAAGAAAAGCCTAACTGTGGAGGGATTACTTCCTTTTTTGTTTATGGGTGGGTACAGCGTTACTCAGCCTGAACAACTGTGTGTGTAGTTGGAATTCAAAGACTAAATGGACTTTTAAGTTTTGAAGGCTCTGCTTTTGTAGTCTGTCTTGGTGTGCCAACACCCAGAATCGAGTCCTAGATGAACCTAAGCAGAAGAGGCTGTTCTCTCGCATCCTTCCCTGCTCTTGGGACCCTTGTCCAAGGAGCAAGGCAAGTCTATCCCCCGGCCCTGGAGGAGTCAGGCTCCTGCTTCTCATCTGCTTTGCTGGAAGGCCCTCTGAGCTCCTGCTGCAGAACATGAGCTGCATGGGAAGGGAATGGTTAAATCCCGAACATAGGGAGTCCAGAGCAGGGTGTGAGTTTGAAGGTAAGTAGGCAAATTATCACTCTATTTTGGTCTCTCCTATGGGTTGCTGTTCTTTCTTTAAGCACCTGCTAGTGGTTTCATGCTAAATAGATAATTAATTCTGGGAGTGGTGATAAATATCATATTAAAAATTAATCAGTTGAAGTAAACTTGAGCTCTGGTTCACCTCTGAAGCCTAGGTTACTCCTGAGCTCCTCAGCAAGGATCCCAGGCTAATCCTTGCAGGTGCCAGTTACAGCAAGTAAGAGCTGAAAATTCTTTGCTGCTTCCTTCCGTCTGCGCTCTTGCTGCTCCTTCAGTTTGTGTGAGTTCTCAGCAGTGAGGATAAAAAGAATACTGCTTTTTATCATTGTTATAACTTAGACACTCTCATGGCTAAGACACATCCTCTTTGAGCTAAGTGGCTAAAACAAAAGTGCTCCCTTCCTGCTCAATGTGTGTATCACCTCCAAACCCAGTTATCCATGCCCCCCTGCCAGGGGCACAAAGCTCGGCGAGCTTGCAGAGCCATGCCCTTGTTTGCTCACCGCTCCGCATAGAGTAATTAAGAGAGAAATCTCGCAAGATGAAGGCTATAAAGAATGGAGCAGGCAATGCAGTGTGAGTGCTGGGTACACCTGTATGGAAACAGAAGGAGTCTTTGTACAGCCTGCCCCCGTACACTTTCATGAGAGTTGCTGAAATGAAACCCGAGATAAAAATCTGACTCCTCACCTCAGTACCTCCCCTTGGCAGGTGGAATATCCACAGCTCAACGTTGATGCAATTCCAAGATGCCAGCACTAATCAGGCGAATTGCTAAAATCCAGGCAGCTTTTGCAATGAAAGAGATGACTGATTTAATGAGGAATAGGGGTGTTCTGAACCCTTAAAAACGCAAGGGAAAGGTCAATAATTAAACACCATCAGCCCGTTGGTCTTGACTCTATTGTAAAGATCTCTGACTTGCCTCTGTACCCACCCAACACGCGTGTGATGTGAGTGCAAGTCAACCGAATACGTGCTTGTTACCTGGTTTATCTCTTTTCTCCCTATTTTACATAACTCTTGAAAACCAATTAAAAACAAATTAAGTAACTCCAAGGAAATAGGAATTAGATTGTTGGCATTGATACCTGCTTCCTGTGTGGTCTTGGGTAAAATATTTCTGTGAGGTTTTGCTCTTTGTGTCTTGTCTGCTTCCAGTTTGGCTGAAAGCTGGTTCGTCCCACGAGCCTGTACGATGCTTGCTGCCTTCAGGGACTCTGGGGACAGGGCTCTTCATGCTGCTGTTGCAGTGTGGCATCATTCTTCATTCTCTGCCCAAATTCCCCATGGTTTGGGTACAAGGCAGCGGGTGGCACTGCGGTGCTTCGGAGGGTTTTACAGGTGAAAGCATCCGCAGAGATGACACGGTACCTCGGTCATGAGACAAACAGGAGTTCTGAGTCTTGGCTGGGATTCGGGTACCCGGCTCCAAGGTGCGTGTGGGCCTAAATCTCTTTCAGTCTCATCTGGGGACTCGGCAGAAGTCCAGCGCTGCGAAGGTGAAGACACTTTGGAACCGCGGTGATGCGTGCTGGGCAGTGTGAGTATGAACAGAGTTGGTTTTAGGGAGAGCAGAGGAGGATTCAAAGCAATCCTGGCTTTCAGCACTTTGGTTGCCTTGGGTTGGAGAATGCTCCTGTTGCTGCTCTTGCCTCTCGTCTTCTCTGGGAAGAGCAGGTTGTGACAGAAGAGCAGTCAGTCACCTGCACTGGTGTTCAGAGCAGAGGAACTTCGACGTTTTCACGTCAGAGCCCTGCTTTGGGAGATGTTAGCTGCAGGAACTGTTTGAAATTGATGTGCCAGTAGCAGCCTTTTAGGGCAATTCATCAAATGAGCAGGAACAGCGCTCCAGGCCCAGGTGGCATTGACTGGAGGAATCCAATGGAGTTTGCAGTAGGAACACAGAAAGGGAAGGCAGTAAATGGGATGCTGATCTTCGGGAATGTTGGAGCTTTTAGGCTACCAAGGATGACTTACATGATAAATAAATTGAAGGGAGAAAATACATTAAAGAGTAGAATGAAGGAGATCCATGAATGAATATAAACTATTGAGAGATCATCTTTTGCAGAGAAATAACCCTTAGAAATCAATTTAGCTCTTTCCAATGGCTCCAGAAGCATGATAGTCATATGGCACACTTGGATTTTCCAAAAGCTACTCATGCGAGGTCTGTCAGTAGCTCTTAAGAGAAGCTCGTATGGCAAGGCCAAGGAGAAAACGGAAGGGTAAACAGGTGTGAGAAAGCTATGGAGTAAGTAGTCAGTCATTCCCACCTAGGGAAGATTACCAGTAAGGTGGGGCAGAAGCTGTGGTAATGTGTGTTCTCAAGTGACCTTAGGGTTAAACAGCAGATTGATTGTTGATACAGGAGTATTCAGAAAAATAAAAGTTAGATCTTCCTGTGGGAAAACAGATAGAAGGATGTCCTATTATTGATGAAATGGCAGAGGAAAGCCTGCACTGGCAGAACACAAAGAATTCACATGGGAGGAAGGTATCCTGCGATAGCATAACACAAGGGGCTTCAGCGTGGTGTTTGGGGAAGGATCTTTTGGGTTGGGTATGCTTCTCTGAAAGCACCTGCCCGACCCTTGTACTGCAGTGTGGTGGTTTGACCTGGCTGGCAGCTGCTTTCTCGCCCTCCCCTCTCATGGGGATGGGGGAGAGAATTAAAGGGGCGAAGGGGCGTGATATGGAATATACCATCAAGGGGCATGACATGCACGACGTGGAATATACCACTGGGCAATTTGGGTCTCAATCCCAAACCCAAGATCGAATCCCAGGTTAGTAACTGGGGCTGTGCCCCCTCCCAGCTTCTCCTGCCCCTGCAGACACTGGCCCAGCAGAGAAGCTGGAAAATCCTTGACTGTCCTGGCAGCAGCTGTAAACATCAGCATGTTATCAGCCTTCTCCTCAGCACAAACCCAAAACACAGCCTCACACTAGCTGTGAAAAAAGTTAAATCTGTCCCAGCTGAAACCAGGACATGAAGGAGACAATTAGAATATAAATTATGGGGAAAGGAAGAGAACAGAACAAACTATTGATGTGCTGCTATATAAATGTGTTGGGTTTGAGTGCTGTGTGCAGTCCTTGAAAAGAATCTAGAAAAACTATCGAGAAGAGGGAGAGAAGCAGGGAAGGTGTCCAAAGCGATGGAACAGCTTCCATGCACGCCTGCAAGCTGTATGACTCAGGTAGGAAACTGCATTCCCCTGGCAGGGTGCTGGAAGGGAGAAATGAGCATTGCACAGGGCTGGGAGCTGGTGAAACGATCAGAATTTTCAAAGGGATGAAAGGAAGACACTGGGGTTTAGGACACAAAATGGAATTAGGTTTGAAACAGGGCTAGCGGGAGATATTGTGGAAGCCAAAGGTATAAGCGTGCTCAGAAAGAGATTAGATACATCCAAAGAGGTTAGGATGATCCTTGGCACTGAATGTAAGTGGTGTGGATATAATCTCTGGTTTGGGAATTCCCTTTAAACCTCTGATCCCAAGCACCTGGGACACTTTGCCAGATGGAATTGCTTATCTTGCTGAAAGGGTTCATGTTGGAAAAGGTATCAGATCACACCGCCTCTTGCTCTGACCCACTGCGGCAACAGTTAGATGCCTTAATTGGAGCCCTTTGGTTGGGTTTCTTGGGGTACTAGATACTTGATCTCAATCTCCGTGCCTGTCAACACAAGGGTTTTCGCAAGCAGCATTCAAATGTATTTGATTAGATACATCAGTGTCAACTGAAAAGCAGTCGTGTTTTAGCAGGCATTCTGTGTACCAGCAACGGCTGTATCTGTACAACGTTATCTGGCATCCCACCTTCGCCTTCTCCCTGAGCCGCTGCCTCCGGTAGTTAGGCAGGTTTTGTAACTCCGCTCCCCCGCTGGCATCGCACGCCGTGCCTCGGAAGGGCGCTTGGAAGCCGGGATCGTGGCAGAGACTTCTGCCAGGATGGAAGCTGGGAGCAAAGCAAGCGGCAGAGTGGTCAACTGCCGCGCTTTGTGGTAGGAGCAGGGTTCGAGGTTTGGTTTTACCGGTTCACCTTTCGGTCCTGCTTTCCCGACTCCGCTTGTAACCCTGCACTGACCTACTTGGCTACAGGTCCCGTTTTGGAGCAGTTCCTGCTGGCAGCTTGGGTCAGCGCAGGTGGTGATGCTCCAATAACCACTCTGGCGCACTGGTGGGGTATTTTTTTTTTCTACATGGGCAGGTCTAAAACCAGTCCTGCAGAACTTGTTTAACTAGCCCTTCCTTTGCCCAGCTCCCCTGTGCTCAGCCTTCCCACCGCGCCTTGCCTCACACCCTGCTGGATGTGTCCTTATTCCCTCTTTCAGGGCAACAGCTGGAAACTTTCCAGTGCTGGTTTCATGGGGAAATGCCAGTTCAAGGAGTTCAGTGTTCCTTTCAGATTCTTTTGGGTTTCTCTTTTGGCAGGTGCCCGGTATCACTCCTGCCATGGCTCCTAGCCTAAGGTCTCCACGTCCTGCAGCTCAGGTCCTTCCCGGATCTGGGGTAAGCCTGCTGGAAAATCAGGAGCCCTTTGTGGTCCCAGTGTATCGGAGTATAAAATCTTGCCCCTTAAGCCACTGGTCAAGTATATTTTTGAGTTCAGGGAGGTTCTGGTTCATGGAAGATGAGTGAAAAATAAACTTTCCCAGATACCGGACATCCTGCTTTTGATT
>WKFP01014270.1:282837-306801 GCA_011057875.1 Pterocles orientalis
CGCTACCCTAGCGCACCGCCCCCGCGTGCCTCGCGCGCAGCCTCGCCCCCCCCTCCCCGAGCGCGTGCCTTCCGCGCCCGCGCACTAAACCCTTCCTCGACCCACCCTCCCTCCACCCACCGCAGGACGGCTTCTGATTGGTCCGTCCTCCACCTGCTGCTGTCCACTCAGGAAGCCCGCACGGGACCCCGCCTCTTTAGAACGCGCGGCGGCCGCGGCGGCCCCCGACAGCGATGGTGGCGGCGGGGCTGGCGCTGGCGCTGCGCGGGGCGCTCCCCTCCGGGCCGGCGGTGGCCGTGCGCCGCCGCGGAGGCCTCTGGACCCGCCTGCACCTCACCCCGCCGCCGGCCGCGCCACGCCGGTCCGCGGCGCACTTCGTTTTCCAGCCGGACCCGGCGCCCACCGCGTACGGTGAGAGCGGGGCCAGGCCGGGGCTCACCCTCGCTCTGCTGCCGGGTCCGCCCCGCCGCCTGCCCGGGGGGAGGCTCCGCCCGGCCGGCGCGGGGAGGATGAGGGAGGGAGAAGGGTGGGGGCTTCCCGCCTCCGCCCCCTCGGGCCGCTGTGCCCCGCCGAGGCGGTGGCGGTGGGAGCGAGCGGTACGCGGTGGTTCGGCCGCCGCCAGCCCCAGCGCTGGGGGCGAGGCCCTGGGAGGCGTTTCCCCCGCCGTGGCCGCCGCGCTTCCACCGGCGGGTTTTCCGCCCGGAACTCGGGCTGTGTGCGAAGGCCTCGCTGGCGGGGGCGGCGGTGCCTTAGGCCTCTGGGGAGCCTCCCCGGTGCCGCTGGGGGGGCGGTGGAGTGTGCTGGGGCAGCCGGTTGCCATAGGCCTGCCCAGCATCTGCTCCGACCTGCGAGCCCTTCCCCTGCCCCTCTCCTGCCTTGGGGGTAAAGCTCCTAGCAGTGACTTAGTGGCTTGGATCCATCCCGATTATTTTTGTTGTATAGTTGAGTCATGAATGTGGTAATAAACCCGTGATTAATAAAGAGCACTGTCTAGTGAGAGGTAATCCTCACGATTGAGAGTGAACACAGATCAGTTGGAAATAGACAGTGTTTTGACTTTATTTCTGAGAAGCATCCCTGCAAATGACTAGGGCTGAGTTCTGGAAGAAGCCTGCCAGCTGTGCAGTAGCTGTTTCTCTCGTGTGAATGGTACTGTCTTTTACAAGGGTGTTATTAAGTTGGATACGGTGGTGGTCCACCCTGGTCACTAAATCTGAGAAAGCTTTTGTCCATTTCTGTGAGTCTTTGGGAGGAGGCAGAAGCATCCAAGCTGTCACAGAGTCAAGCCCGTGTGCTGCAGGTCTGTGTTTGAGATCCTAGTGAAGAAGCCCTTGGGGGCCAGGCCAGTTTTTGTTGCCATTTATTAACAGAAAAAATGGTTCCCTATGATTTAAAACACACTTTGAAATTCTGTGAAAAATACTGAAAGTAAAATAATGCCAGCACTGATCCTGATATTGTTAAGATAATGCTTCTCCAACTCCACAGTTCAAATCTGAAGGGCTCAATTATTTTCTCCTTTCCCACAAAGGCTGATACAGAGGTCTTTGTTGAAAGCAATAGCACTAGGTCAGAGTAGTCAGTGTGAGGAATTTCTGACAGTTGCTTGGATAATAGGCATTTATTTATATCAAATACTGGAAGAATTGTATCTTGTGGAAAAGATAACCTGAATAGTATTGTGGTTAACTTGGGAAAGCAAGAAACAACTCCAGTTCCCCAGCTTTCCTGCCCTTGAATTTGTAAGTGTTGACTATTTGTAGCTTTCATATAATTTGAAAGTTCCCATAACACTTTTCTTTACAATTTCATTTTCTTAGAGGGCCATGCGCAGTGTAACACTGAGCACAGGAATGGGAATGCAGCTTGCTCAGCTCTGGTGTGGCACAACATGGGTCTTTAACAAAAAATGCTAACGTTAAATTAACAATTTAGGAGGAAGGCGAGCTGAATGGTTGTTGAGAGATACTGTAGCTACTGAAAAGAGAATGTAATTCTCCTTTCTGATTTCTAACACCTGTTCTCACCTTTGTCTGGGATCTTCACCTAACCATCTCCCCCCACCCCATTTGATGCTTCTGACATTTTCTAACTGCAGTCCAGAGGGCAGGCCAGTGGTCTAGAAAGCTTCTGTTAATAATAGGTGTCTGTAAACAGGAAAGGCTGGAGCTTTAAAAAAATAATTAAAGAATGGTGAAGTAAGGTTAATGAGATCTGGTGAATCTTAGCAGAAGGGATGCCAGTCCTCAAAACAAAGATTTATTGTGGTTTCTTCCTTTGAAAAACTGTTGTTATTAGTCATTGTTCCTAGTGTTTGACGAAGCATTGCAAAGCTGCATTTGCTCTAGCTAAGAGGATAGTTTTTGAAAAAAGCATGAGCGCAGGGTAGTAGAATTAGAGTCCTTGGCATTGCAAAGTATACCGTGCTCAATCCTATCTATCATTTAAATTTACTTAGTAAATGAGCCTTGGATATTCCTTACAAGGATCTTGTTTATGACTGTTAACCATGTTTTTAGTCATGTTTGGTACCAGTGTTCTCTAATGTACTTTGTGTTTTGAACCAAATTAAATGGCTAAATAATCCCTTTCACACAGGGCAAACTCAGAAGATGAATCTCTTCCAATCCATAACAAGTGCCTTGGACAATGCTTTAGCCAAAGATCCGACTGCAGGTACGCTATAGTTGGTGTGTTTTGCTTTGTACAAATCGCATTTAGTTTTACCTCTTAGTGTAGAACATGAAATGCATTTCTCAGGGCCTTTAAAGTTTTCTGACAAGTTATTTCTACACTTCGATCTCAGACAAAACTTAATGTGTTGTATTAGCAGATTATTAGTGGGTTATGGGATCTAAGATGCCGTTGTGTCTTCTGTATTAGCTGGGTGTATTTCACTTGAAAGTTGGGACAGAAGAATACCTTGCTTAACGTGCTTCTGGTATTACTGGTGTGAACTGTGCTTAAGGGCAGCTTGAGTCCCATGGGTAAGGGAAAGAGTTTTAAAAATGTAAATCTTCGTTTTTAGTTCTTTCAACTCTTTGTTCTCAAAAAGTGGCATTTTTTTAGAGAGTACATATTCTTTGTTCTGTCCATTCTCCCTTTTCTCCTTCCCTGTCCTCCAAAGTTCCATTCCAGCTTTACTGATTTCAGTTCATTGTTGCGCATAAGCAATGTAAGATTTTCTAGGTTTTTGCAGTCTGGATAACCTACAGCTTTTAAGAAGTTGGTTCATCATAGCTTGATTTAAAAGGGTAATCCTAAACTCTTTTGCACAAAACTATTTACTCCACTTTTAATTCATATATATAACAGGTCTGTTGCTTCTGTTGTCGTAACAACGGTGTGATGATGTCCAGATATCTGAAAAAGATGTTTAGTGTCATGAACACAGCTGCAAAAGCTGTATCATCTTGTGTAATTTTGGTTTTTCTTTTTAGTGTGTTATCAACTCTTTCTGGCACTGCTTGAGACACTGCTCAACTTGAGGTCTGACTAATCATCTAGTCTGTTAGGATAAATTCAGTGTCGTCTGTCCTGTACTACGCCTGTATACGTTCCCTCTCAATCTACAGCCGTGTTATAATCACCTGTATTAAATTAAACTGAGACAACTGAGGGTAAATTAGTGCCAAGAACAGGTTTTAGTACCATTTCTGTAGAATCAGCCGTGTAAAGGGAAGTAAAATGTTAGTTCAGCAGGAATCTAAACTTTAGATATGATCTTCAGCCTTTTACTTCTTGCAATAGAAGGCATGTCCTTCGTATGTTTTTAGTTGCAGGGGAATTGAGCAACTGTTAAGTAGTGGAAATCATCATACTTGTGTTGATGAGAATTAGAATCTGTCCAGGGAAATGTTTTCAGTGGCTGAACAGAATGAGTAAATCGACGTAAGTTTGCTGATACCAGCATTAAATGGGATTTTTTTTTTTTTTTTTTTGCCAGCTGGCTCAAAAGTGAGTAGCCATATGATAATGGCTTACAAAGATTTTAAGTACCTAAAACACCAAACAAATTGATATTAAAAATGAATCAGAGACGTGATCTGGGGACTACTCCAATCATAAACTCCATGACTGCATTGGATTTACATCATTGCACAAGTTCTTTAAGTGGTGTCATTAATATGTGTTTTCAAACACTACATTTGCTGAGATCTGAGGATGAAGAACTCCAGCGGGTGCCAGCTGAAGCAGAACATATAACTTCAATGACTCTTTAGTGATTGAATGAATTGTTTCTTGGAATTGCTTTTATTCCTTTAGGTATTGTGATATTATAGACTATTTCAGAAAAATAAATAGCTGGTTTAGTGAAAGCATAGGTGAATTAGTTTCAGGAATTCTGTTTGGAGACACAGCTGTGTTACTGTACTGGTTCCTTATTAACCATGGTTCTTTATTTATTTGTTATTGTTAGGCTGTGCGTGAGAAACACTTAGATCTAGATAAATATTGAAGTGAAATGAAGTGTTAGGTGCTACTTATGTTAGTGTCTCATATAAAAACTTTGAAACACATTCATTAAAAGTAAGATGTGTTGGTGTAACATTAGCCTCCTCTGCTCTTCTATTTTCCAGTAATATTTGGTGAAGATGTGGCCTTTGGTGGAGTCTTCAGGTGTACAGTTGGCTTACGAGACAAATATGGTAAGTTGGCTTTTAAATCTGGCATTATTTACGTGTTAGCATCTCTGTTCTTTTGTACCTGCATATGGTTTGTGGAAGAACAGAAGAATATGGGGGAGAGAAGTCTTGTAAATGGACTTCAGTTTTTCTTTCTGTCTTTGGAAACAGAAAAGGTTTTTTTACCATTTATGTAAGCTTTAAAAACTTTTGAAAAGTTTTGCTTGGTGATATAATTTCAGGAGTCTTCTATTTCTTCAGCTAACTTTATCAATATAATTTCTGATTTTTTTAGCTGCATTTGGACCATATATTCATCATTGTGGCCCCATCTAAATACTCAAATTAAAGCTTCTTGGCAACAATACATGGTGATGCTTTTTGGTCCTGTCTGTCAAGAACCATGAAGGGATTACATTGAAATGGATTTCAAGTCTTTGTTAAATGTTTTTTAGTATGGTCTGGAAAACCAATATGGAAATAGTGTGTTATAGCTTTGCTTGTACTTTGTATAGAAAGGGATTGGTTTACTTGTTTTGGGAGAGACATGTGAAGGCCTTCAGAGAGATGGTACAACCTTTGTCTCACAGAATCTTAGAAATAGCCTTTATCTGTCCACTGGAGGAAAAACATGTTTGCAAAAGTGTAAGAAAAATAACATGGTTCTTAATCATTTCATACCTCAGACAGCTGAGGTGAGTTCAGTGGAAGAGAAAAAATAGTTACTTGCAGGAACTTTTAATTTTTTGTAAAAAACTTGTTTTTAAATAACAAATTTAAAACTTGCAGGAGCTTTTAATAATTTCTGGCACGATGCATGATTTCAATTAATCCATATATTGTGTTCACTTTGGAAGAAACTTGGTCCCGCTGTTTCTGGGGGACAGCCTCCTACAGCTGAATATCAATGGTTTTTAAGAAAGGTGAGGAGAAGGAAATATATGCTTATGCAACAACGTGTGATCTGGAAGAAAATAAGTGTCACATTCACAGTTCTTGATGGATAGAATTAAACCACTGGCTCAGAGATACCTGCTTGGCAAATTTGGAGGACTTTTCAAAGCCCTTCATTTTTCCTCCAATTAAGTTTCTTCTTTGGTTATCCATTTGCTGTTTCTTTTAAGTACTCATTTTGTTGTGAGAACTACTGTGACTTGAATGCTAAAAAAAGAATCAATGTTTCATGTACGTCGTGCTAGGTACTACATAGGGGTTTACAGGTCTTAGAAGCTGGTTGTGGATAGAGTAACCTGGTGGCTTTCAATTCAGCAGTCCTCTGCTGGGCTCTTAAACAGAAGAAGAGGTTATAAAATGTTGAGTTTCAACAGCTTACTTTCTTCAAGGCATAAAAATGACTGGGACGACTTGCAGCTAGTGATTACGTCTATTTCATTTTCCTGATCTGGAGGAGATGAGTTACTGACATCTTGGAGATCACCAAGATCCGCCTTTTTGGAGTGAACCAAAAAAAGGGAGAGGAGGAAGACAGTCACAGCACTATCAGCAGCCTTGCGAGAATTGGATTTGTTTTATAACAAAGATTTTTAATGAGATTTTTGAGGAAAATATGACATGACTTTGGGAATACTTGAACTCCTTTAAAGCATGAGAGGCAACATGAGAAATAGTGGAAGTACTTAGATGAACACTGAACAAGGGCTAATGAAAGCTAGTATTGCTGTTTGATCGAAAAGGGTACTGACCTCTTTATGGTGAGGAAGAGGACAGACTTGAGAAGGAAAAATTAAGTACTGCTTTTGTTGCATGTGATTGTAAAAGAAAATGGGTGGGTACATAATGTGCTGGGGACCTCTAATCAATGAAATAGGAAACTCTCTCTTCACATTCATTCAGAACATCGCAAATGTATTTGCTAGAAGAAAAGTGTGTTAGCTGGAAGAGAAGCGGAAATTTGGAAAGCTTTTTGCTGTTTTCCTACCTAAAAAAAAAATAGTTTGTCTTATAGATGCATTATGGAAAGATCTTCCTAAGATCAATTTCTCTTGCAGATTCTGAGATGGAGGGCTAGATTCAACTGAAAATGTTGATAGCGATTGAGGGAGAAGGGGGTGGAGAAGGCATGAAAGGAAGAATGAGAGTTCTTTATGCTGCTGGTGAGGTGCCTGTAAATAAATGAAAACACTATCTGAAAAACAAGTTTGGACAGAAGGAGAGATCTGCAGATAAGAGGTGAATTTAGGAGTCATTCACACAATAGTTCAACTTTGGAAGACACAGAAGATATGGGCAACTTTGGGCTTCTTTCATTGCTAATAGTGAAGTCGTGTAGAAAACAGCCAGTGGCTGAAGAGGGAATGGCAAAAATGAACTAGAGGACCTACTGAAAATAGAGCTTCTGAGGAAAACTGGGAAAGACTGAAAATGCAAAAATCAAAAGAATCCAAATTTGAGAGGGATGTGGCTGTCTAGCAGTGTTGTCTTAGAGATTAAGTACGTTCTGGATGCAGTGCTTGTTTTACAGAAAGGCTAGAGTCCATGTAAAATGAGGAATTCCAGAGAAAATCGATGAACAAGCAACCTCATGGATCTTACCTGTAAAGGAAGATTACACTTTACCAACTCTTCTTTCCCAATTTGCCACCTGCATTTACCATCAACATAATAATTGGAGATACAAGTGATATTATGTGAGGTTTTTTCTATATGTTGATGTAAAATATGAAGGAATGAATTTTTTTTTTTCCCTCCTTCTGGAAGAGGGAGGTTGTGTGGTGTTGACTTTTTTTTTCTTCTCCCTAGTAAATCATCAAAATCACTAGGTGGCAGTCTATGCCTGTAAGTAGTTATTTTGATACAAATTGATCCTTTTTAAGCAGTTTTGTAGAGGTCAAGGTCTAAATATCACCTAATATTATAGGAGGGAGAATTTAGTATTTTAATACTCAGTAATAGGACTATACAGGTGTTGGTAGCTGTCCAGGCTGTTACTGAACTATCTCTGGAGAGACAGAGAAGAAAATTGCTTTTAGAATAAATCTGTCATCAAATCTAAAACCTTTTTTTTTTTGCCAGGAAAGGCATTTACGCCTGAGTGTAATGTAATATAAACACAGCTAGAGGCCTGTAGTAGTAAGTGAGAGATGTGAAGCTCATTTACTTTGTAAGGAAATAAATCCTAATTTTTGATCAGATGAATTTTTAACATGCCATAAAGAATTTTGTTTAAAAATGTTTAATTGAGGAAGCGTATGTAAAAAAAGTCAGTATCTGGAAGTTTATTTTCCATGATAAGAAAGTATATTCTTTCCTATGCATCTTACGTCAACATCTGAAATAAGTGATTCCAGTTTTCTGGCATTGCTTTGCTGCTCGTGGTCCTATTGGTGTCAGTATGTTTTGCATGAACGGAATGCTTAGAAATCTGTTGCTGTATAATCCTACATCCTGAAAATGAGTGGACTCCTTGCAATTTTTATGTGGAGGGTTCCTTTCAGATAAGGGAAGGGAAATAAGGCTTGTACAGTTTTTTTTTTCCTTTGTCCCCTCCATCTGGTCTTGCACACTGGAAGGTATATTCTTATTTTATTTCTTGTCCCCTGCCAGGTTTTTGATTGTTGCCATTTTGCAGAGGTTGCATGCTCTAACCTGTAGAGTATCTTTGTTGAAGTAGTGGATGTATTCCTGTCTCTACAGCAAAGATATAAACTGCGTGATTGATAACCTGCTTCCTTGCCTGCTGTATTTTTGGAGCCTAGAATAATGTGTGTAAACATTTCTTATTTTTTAAAAGGGAAGAACATTATTATTTTAGTCTTTTGAATAAAATGGTAGCTGGGATGTCTAGCTCATTAGAGCTTTTCATATTCCTGTTGATGTATCTGAAAAACTGGAGAAAAAAAAATTTTGAGTGTAGTCCCCTGAAAGTAGGCCTGAGTTATCCACCTAGCAGAGGTTAAGAGAGTTGGAAGAAAGATGGTCAGCAGGTGAAAACATGGAAGAATAGCTTTCTCCTGATGACCAACGCACAGAGGGTCATAAAGGCTTCAGGAGCTAGAAGGTTAAGTGCAGGTCAAGTTTTATCGATACTTGAATGAAACAATGATGTTGGGAAGAGAAAATATGTTTCTGGAGTTGTGTGAGGCAAGGAAGGAACGTTAGACCAGTGCCTGTAAGATGGAACTTGTTGTGAATGGTGAATTTGGGTAAGAAAAAGAGAGAGTTGTTGCACTTAATTAGAGGAATGAGAGCTTGCCTATAGTGAAGACTCTCACACATTAGAATAAGAATTTAAGTATGGGTGAGCTTTGACCTCTAGAGAAGAAGGTAATTCCAATGGGATAGCCTGAAAACAGGTAGCTAGTGGAATTCTGCAACAAATAATGCAAAACACCTTCACATATAAATAAATTCAGTATTTAGCAAGTTAATGGTGAATTATAGGTATGATAAGCACTATTGCTAAAGGTTGTACAGCTCCAGAAGCTGCATGAGACAAAGGGTGCTGGAGGATTTTAAAAGTTCAAAGAATCATTTCTGTGATTCTCAGACATTTTTGGAAGAAGTCTTTAAAGAAATTAGAAAGGTATCTGGTAGTATTGTCAGTCTTCTGCAAAGCCAGCTATGAGTGGTATGGATGCAGTGTATCCATGTGTCAGTACCCAACATAAATAGATTTTTAACATGAAATTGGAAAAAATGTGATCCTTAGTAAGGGAAGTTTTAGTCTAAGTATTATGTGGCAAGTGCAAGCTCATACAAGTGTCCTCCCCCCATTGATCCAGCCTGTCCAGATCTCTCTGTAGAGCGTTTCTACCTTAAAGCAAATCAGCAGTCCTGCCCAGCTTGGTGTTGTCTGGTGCACTCAATCCCCAGTCACACAGCAGCCTTCATTTCCCTTTCAGGGCATGTCTTTGTTTGCCACCAAGGGAGTCTAGGTGCCTGCTTAAGTTAGATTTCTCATATTTGGATGCCTGATTAGATTACCTTCCAAGTTTTTGAGCTATTGGAAATTATTTTTGGACTGAAAGAGTAGTGTAAATGATGAGTTTTTTTTACTTTTCAGTAGGGAATTATTGAATAATGCTATTTTAGCTCACTTTATTTGGAAATATGGGTGAAATGTGAATACTTTGAATGGAATTTTATTTTTTTTCCAAAGATTCTCTCCGTTCTTGGAGGATGCCACAGGGGTGTTCCCTCTGGAAGTGAGTGCTTGTCCAGGGAGGAAGAGACTTGGCCTCAGTTCTGTCCCTCAGGAGTTCTGAACTTACTCCCAGAAGAGTTGACTGAGATATTGAAGCAATCTCTGTGCAGATGCAGCAGAAATGGTTTTGTCAGCAGTTGTTCCTTTGAAACATTTTGGAATGAATTTGTCTTTTGCTCATGTGATTCATTTGTCACTGGTTGGGATCCTCTGTGTGGCAGCAGAGTGAACAAGAGGATTTGGTCTGGATTGATGTCACATCACTAGCTGGAGGGGTTGGAAGATCTTTCACTCATGGCTTTTATTTTTGTCTGTTCTGGTTTCTTGCAGCTATTCAGTTTGCTGTCCATTATTGCTGTTCTCCTCTTTCGGTTTGCCAGTGCTTAGAGAGACGAACAGCCCAAAGCAGCTTATGGTACAAAGTCAATTAGAACAGAATGCTTTCATAAGATTTCTGTTTAACATTGCTGATATGTTCCGGGGTGATGTTTGCTGCCTTTATTAGCAGTGTGGTGTCGACTGTTAGTTTGTGGCATGCTTTAGTCCCTAAATCCTTTCTGTTGCACTGCTATGCAGCCAGTAA
Source organism: Pterocles orientalis (assembly GCA_011057875.1). Classification (NCBI taxonomy): domain Eukaryota; kingdom Metazoa; phylum Chordata; class Aves; order Pterocliformes; family Pteroclidae; genus Pterocles; species Pterocles orientalis. Next base: position 293,210 of record WKFP01014270.1, read on the forward strand.
TTGCTGCTTTTCCAGGTGGATACTTGATAAAAAGAAACTCGGTAAGAACAACTGTGTGTTACCCCTACTTGTAGGATAAAACAAAATCAATCTCAGATCATTTCCTTTCAGGTAATTCTGAATCACATACAAGGCTAGAGACATACATGCAGACACTAGTAAATGAGCCACAAACAGCTTCAATATTTTTCCTTCTTACTCATTTTTTGTATCTAAAGTAGATTTCCTCATGTGGAGTAGAAAGGGTCCAGTAAGTACACACTTGAAATTTAATTCTTTTCTTGCCCTTTTCTGTTCAAGTGTATAGGCTTGTTTTATAAATAATCCTTCCTATGCTTTATTATTTTGATGCAGCTAGAGGCATAAAGTTGGTAGGTTTATTTTTTTCTTAACCATGTTTAGAACAAAAGCAGTGTGATGGGGAGCAGACTGTAAACAGTAATTGGTGCCTGTTCAATTGGTCCAGGATATTTTCTTGCAGATTGGAAAATCACAGAAGAAAAGGAAAATCAAAAGAAGAAATAACATTTGCATTGAATCCCGTGAGGGTGGAGAGAGTTGAATCAAAGATTTCCCCCGTGGAAAATTTCAAGCACATCAAAAAGCAAGTGACTGAACTGCATATGAAGCCACAGTTATAGCAAGAAAATAACATCCTTATGTCAGGATGACCTAGCCACATTAGCAATCAGCTGGATGCTTTAAAAGTGATTTTATTTATCACTTCCATATTTTTCCTCTACTTTCTGCCTGCCTTACAGAATTAGGTCTCTGAAGCACAGGGTATGTTTTGGGACAGATCAGCTGGCAAAGCCTGTTCTTAGCCTTAAATGCTGGAGGTTCTCTGCCTTCCCTACACACATGGTCCCAGTGCAGGATTATTCTTACGTTTAAGCTTTTTCTTAGTGGTCAGTTTTCTCTGAAGCCTGGTTGCTGCAGCTAGAGGTTATGGGCTATTCAAAACTGGATACATTGCTCTGGGTCTTACTGAGTAAATCCTGGCTGCTTGCAGCTTTCTGTTGATACATCTCATGATAACGCTGGCTTGTTTTGCAGCGATAATGTTTATTTCCAATGTCTGATCCACTGTAATCCCTGGTTGTTTTTCTGGAGGCGGTGTGTCTAAGGTGTAAACACCTGTGTGATTTTTCAGGGAACACCTCATTCTCGGTGAATGAGTTGTTTGTTTATAGTGCAGTAAAATAATTCAGGAGTTGGTGTTTATTTGACCAGGAGATGGCTGTACCTAGCCATGCCCAAGGGACGCCAGCCTTTCTAAAATTGTGGTAATCATTCTTTGAAGAAAAGTATTTACCTGAACACAATATTAATTCATGAGCTTGAGCTGTAGAAAAGTCCTGAAGGCAAGTTCTGCGTTTAATGAAATGCCTATGGGAGAAAGCATGGGTGAGAAGATAAGGTTGTCCCCAGGTTGTTGTGCTGTTTGGTGGAGTTTGTTGGCTAAGGTTTGGATATCCTTACAAAAATTGCTTAATGTCCTGGTGGCTTTTAGTAGTATGAAATCATGGGAGAATCTTTTGAAGCTGAGCTAATAGAGGTAGATAAAGTGTGCTTTAAAAGCCATTCTAATCATTTGCCTCCAAAATCCATAAAATACTTTAAAATGTTTATATTGTAAATCTTGTTTGATAGTGATTTCAGGAAATTGTTTATTGCAGAGGCTTTGCAGCACGTTGCTGGCGAGGGAGCAGAGATCTGTCAGTGGAGGTTCTGGCTCTGTTCTCCTGACGCAGAGAGTACAAGAACAGGATTTGGATGGGCTGGTTGGGGTCTGTAGTGCCAGGTATTAAGGTAGTGTGTTCTGCCTCCCAGAAGCTACTAGTGGTTGGGCATGACTTCGACAGGTGAGGCAACACGGGGGTTTTTCTATGAGTTTTTTTTAATCAATAATCATGGGGTCTTTTGCATTCTTTAAGAACATAGCAATATGCTGTTATAGGGAGGAGAAAAACTCAGCCTAAAGTAGCATAAGAAATAAATGTTAGGCATTTATTTTATGAACAGATAGAAACTGTGAGCTTTATGCTTCAGAAGCAGACTGCAAGCTTGTTGGAGAGGCACTGTGTGTTCTCTTTAAGTGCTGGTCCTTCCTAACATACTGCATGTGGTAGGATCAAGTAGTTCAGAATTTTTGTCACAATGGCCTTAAACTGAGTGTGGAACACTTTAGCCAGAGTTAAAAATGTCAAGTTGTTGTCTACACATTGAGTAAAACCTAGGTATTCTGGAGTTTGGTTATCCTTTTCTTTCTTTGTGGATGGATTTAGGCAGAGAATTCTGCAGCTTGCTTGCCTGGTTCTTGCAGAGCAGTTTGGCAAGATCTGGATTTTGTTCTGATTTATATGAATATCTTTGAACAATAACATCTGGAGAACGTGTTCCAGACTCATTACACAATAGTACATTTTGTTCATTTTCATCTTAAATAGCCAATTATTTTCTTAAGATTTACAGTTAGGAAAAAAAAAGTTATTTGAGAACTTGAAACAATGTAGGATATGGATATAAATCAGTCTGTCTCAGAGTTAAATAGAATTTATTTTAGTTTTGCTTTTATTTTTTAAATTGTTGTGATAGTGTGCCTGATGTGAAAACAATATTTTAGTTGTTTTGGACTTACCAAAAGAAACATAACAAATATTAGTATGTTGTAAACCTGTTTTTACAAAAAAATAAGGGAAAAATAAGGGATGTACTTTTTAATATAGAACTTGATTCTCAGTACAGAGCTTAAGAAGGCTGTTCTAACACATTTTTAAGATATTTCAAGATACATTGCTGGGCAAACAATATGTGCTGCTGAACTTCATAAAAGTGGAATTTTCCACTTCAGGAAATACTTTCAGTGAAACACTTACAAATAATATTTCAGTAATGTGGTGTCAAGGAGGATGAAACTTTATGTATTAAAGATACAGTATGGAATTGATGAGTGTAAGTGGTGTTTGCAGTCTGCATTAATACCGGGTCTGCAAGCACAGTTTCTGTACCTTGTTTTACATGTCACTCTTTACACCTTTACTATTTGTTAGGTGGAATTTAGTGATTCTCAGTTTTCTTGGTTAGTCCTGTGATCTGTATGCCCTGTTTCTTTTGCACTTGTCGAGTGGGACTAATCTAGTCTGTCTGTCTGTCTCTGAGGTTGGTGATAATAGTGTGGTAATTATCACCCCTTCTGTTTAAGAGGGTGCTGCAGACTTTATTACAGGGTGTAAAACAGAGTTTTCTTGGAAGTAATTTGCTAGAAGCCTAGAAGGGTCAAAAAGCTCAAGACTACCATCCAAGTCCAGTCAGTTGTCTAAGTGGCTTTGCAACAGCAGCACTTTGAGGAGCAGGTTAATCTTAATTTAACTTGATCCAGAGCCATCTTCCAGTGACTGGGTTGGCATAACATGCTAGTCATTTATTATAGAAGATCTTTCTTTCTAATTTGTAGAAACATTAAATCCTCAAAACCTGGCAAGGAGCTTTCACACTTGTACGGAAGCACCGAGTATAGATCAATTTATTGATATTTCTCCTGCACATGCTTTGCATTATCAAGGGACTGGCATGGCTACAAGTGGGATTTGTAAGATGTTTTCTATTGCTGGTCATTCAGCACTTTGTTCCTGAGTGCTTCTTTAACAGCATGAAATCCTTGCTTTTTGTGTTGGGAATAGTTGCTTCACCATTTAGGGTAGATGCAGCAGGCTTTCAAATTTACTATCAAGTGATTCTACACTTGATGCTAAGGAGTGTGGGACAGGGTGCCTTGTATTTTACAGTTTTGCTTTTTTCCTTGGTTTGTCATCCAGATAGTGTACCTAGACTATCACAGCAGAATTTTCATTAACGTGTCGCAATACTTAGCTTTGGTAACTGGTATGTATTTTCCTGTTGGATCTCTTGTCATGTCATGTTGCAGACAGTGTCAAAATACATGGAGCTGACCGAAGCCTCTTTTGCGAGTAAGCATTCTGTCACCTGGTATAGCTTCACACGTCCAACTTCATAATCACTATACTTTTCTGCAAGTGTGCTCTCACACAGCAGAGTTTTTTTTGTGGTTGAGCAAGAAGTGTTATTAATTGTGGCTGGAGGAACGTTCGGATGCCTTGGTGCAGTTAGGCGTCGTGCTTTTTTTCTTTAGGCTGATACAACTGTGTGGTATGAGGCAGATGGTCAGAAGAAATGCAGTGTGGAGTGGGCTACCTGTGCAAGCGTCAGTAAAAAGAAATCCTGGTGAGCAAATCTGCCACTTTGAGCTGCTTATTGAGTGTTTTTCTAACAGTGTGGAGCTGACTCAGTGCTATTTTATCAATGTCAGGAAATGCTTCCATCAGCAGAACAGGTACAGACATAAAAAGTTTGGGCAGTCAGCATGTAACCCTGCTTGGGGCTGTTAGTGAATCACAGAATAATAAACCTTGGAGGGAAAACACCTTGAAGGTGATCTGGTCCAAACGAGCATTCAACACAGAGCCAGTTTAGGTCGTTTGTAGTTTTGTCCAGATGAGTTTTGAATGTGTTCAAGGAAGGAGCTTACACAACCTCTCTGGGCAGCTTGTTTCCAGCATCTGACAACTGCCATAGTGAGGTTTTTTCCTCTTACGTAGTCAGTTTGCATTTTTGCATCATTCTTTCACCTATCACTGTGTACTTTAGTCTTTCCCCTTGCTTGTACTACTGTTTGGCTGCTTTTTCATCACGGAAGGATTGAATTACGTACACGTTTACCAGCATTCAGAGTTACGCCAAAGCTTTGCATTAACCTCCGCTAACCCCTCCTGTTCCCGCGTTTTCTCTGAGAAAGGGAGATAATTAGATAATATATTTTAATATTTCTGGTTTATTCTTTAGCTTTTTGCTAGTTTTTTAGAAATGACAGGAAATCTGACGTGGGGGAGAGGGCCAGGAAAGCAAGTTTTCCCTATTTGCTTTAGGAAGGTAGAACAACTTAGAAATAAATTTTCCTGGGTCCTCCCTCAACCAGAGGGCTATCAGCCTGACAATTGAGTAAATGGTTAATGCTATGTTCATGCTGTGAACAATTTTAAGAATTTACTATGTTTTAGTAGAAAGCAAATTTCCTTCCATTCCAAGTCTGTGATTGAGTAGCTGCACAGATTATAAGAAGCTGTAGATAACTGGAGAGGTTGCCTCCTGTCCATGGTAACGTGGTCTTTGCACTTCAGCAGTCCTCCTGACATTGTTTAGGGTGTTTGAGAGTGAGGATTGAATGCAAATGCAATAAACATGCTTTTCCCCTAAAGGAATCTTGGAGGAGAGGAGGTGAAAGTACAGTTTGGACCTATGGCACTCTTGGAAGAAAAATGTGGCATCTGGAGTAAGAGTTGAGAACGCTTTGAGCTAGACCCTCTAGTTCAGATATTCATGTCAATTCAAATGTATGAATGCCTTGGAATTAGTAACTGAGGAAGACTTAAAAGGAAAATTTACCCTTCAGCTGTTTTTAATTTACATTTTACTTGAAGTACTCTTCAGAAGTGTTGGTTATGCCTGTGGAATAAATCATAAACCTGTGAAGAGTTCCTGTTCTTACCAGTTATCTGTCAGAACAGGTATCCTTTTCTTTGGGCATTACTGGGGTGATCAGTGCTTCAGAAGGATCCATTTGTTTGTGCAAGTGATTTTATTTTTTTTTCTTTCCAAATGAAGCATAGTTAATACTCCTGTGATCAAGTGTAACTGAGTAAGACTTACCTGTCATTTGACCTTTATTAAACTTCCGTCTAGAATAAGAAGCCAGGTCCTTCGTCACAGAGTGGAGCGTGATGGCACATTTTGCCGCAGCAGAAGAGGAAGCAGCTACTTTACTGCATTCAAATCTCTCTTCTGACCCTGTTCTTGTTTGCTCACAGATTGCTGAAATACCTTTTTTTTCTGAGTAAAAAAGGTATCTTATTGCCGTAAGGTGACTTTTTGAACTATTTAAGGAAAAAAGTGATGGCAATCTGCCATGGAATTAGTTGCTGCTTCATCAAAGTTTGAACGAATTTTCAGTTTGAATCAACTGGATGTTGAAATTATTTTGAAAGTGTAGGCTGTGGATACACAACTCCCAGCAACCCTGTAGCTGGCTGAGCTATGCCAGAGGTACAGCCGAGTCCTTGAAGCCTGCTGTGAGTGTCTGGGCACACACAGATGTTCTCGCCTCAGTCTGTGCAGCTCTTGTAGGACAGAGAATTGGGGAAGAACAGGAGAGGGGTAAAGCTCAGTTCTGTACATTGTGTTATTCTACAGGCAGGGTTAAATTAAGGAATAGAGTTAATAGATTGGTGTAGATGTACATATATAAAAAATCCTAGATACTCTAGGATTAGACCACTTCTTTAAAGGCAGGGCTGATTTGAAATCGGTCATTTCTACATGAAATCTACATGAACTCCCCGGAGTAGCAAAGAAGCTGATATGTTGGGACTTCATTTCATTTTCTTTCTGGTCCTCTGTTTCTCTGTGTGCATCCATGATTGCTGCAGTTCAGGACAGAATTTGTTAGGCATGTTGGATTCTTCTATTTGACTTCTAAGGGGTGTTTGGAATGGAAGTTAGAGATAATTGAGATCAATACACCTGGGAAGCATTTTATTTTTAACACAAGTATCTTAAAAACAAACCAAAACTCCCTCCTTTGACTAAATGGCCAGCAGTAATCCTTAAACCGCTCAAATCTTCCAAATAGGCTCTTACAGAGCGATGTGAAATTACTCAGAGTTGGAGCCTTGGGTGATGTGTAAACATTACAGGAGATTTGATATTGTTTGAGTATCTCGTTTTTGAAGTTAAATTATGACAGGAACATGTTTTGTTGTAGATACTGAAAGCTGAAATACTTTTTTCCTGACGGCTTGGAACAAATACAGATTAAGCAGGGCCAAAGCACTAATGCACAATAATCGACTACATATGTCCGTAAACATGTTCTGTTAGGTTACTATGAAACTTTTTATTCTTGGAGGACAAGAAGATGACTGTAAGACTGCCTTAAAGCTGTTGCCACTTACACAGTGGGTCAGTGGTAACTTGAATGTCTGTGGGGTACTTAACTCTCTTTTCCCAAAAAATATCTTTTTTTTTTTTTATTTCCGTAAAAATAGATCAGGGGAGGACGAAGTAATTGTTTAAAAATTTCTTTTAATCAAATACTGCTTTTTCCTTAATATTTGTAGTCTTTTATTAGGCAACCCTCCTAGTGTATTTATTCACTTGCTTAACATTCATCTAGGCTTCTTCCTGAGTTATTGGGATGGAGGGATGTTTGCTGTATTGCTTCCCTCACGGCTTGGAAACGGGCACCAACCTGTTCAGGTGGCTGAAACTAGGGATGTTGATGAAGCCAGGCAGGTGAATTGAAAAGGACACCAGCTGAATGTCTTTCTTCAGAGGCTGACGCACCTGGTTTCCGATAACATAGAAGCACTGCTTTCAGCTGGAGTGAGAAGCCAGCTTACCGAGCTTCCGTTTGCTTGTTTTGAGCTGCGTGGCTGGCACATGTCGTCAGAGAAGAGCACGTTTTAGGAAATGTTTCTTCATTGGTATGGAGATGAAATATGGAAAGATAAAGTATCTCCGAGTAATTTGTCTGCTTGAGTCACATTGCAGCTGAGTGAATGCTTTGCAAAGGATTATGTGAATGGCTGTTTATTCAAATAGACTTCCTTTTCACATTTTGAAAAAAAAAAAGGGAAATAAAATAGATAAAAATACATAGGCTTTATGCCTTTACATTTTCAGTGTTTAAATAACTTCTTTTTTAGTAATGATTTTCATACTGTACAAATGAAGATAGGAGGTTAAAGCCATGCCATTCAATTTTTATAATGTCAGGAGAAATGAATAAATTTGTTTATCCTATGTGTGTCCTTTTGTCTCAAAAGGATGGATTTTATGGAAAAAACCCCAAACAACCTAAACCTTGGAACTCTGTACAAGGCTTGTTTTCCCATCTGATGAATAGTGAGGTGCTTTGGGTTTTGCTTTTACGAAGGGATGGGTATTATTGTTGCATGTGTAAAATTAAAACCGTTCCCGAGTAGGATCTCATTCAGTGGCAGTTACCTGATTCTTTCTTTACTGTTTTAAGCCATAGTACTTCAGGATTATGCCTTTAATTCTCAAAGTCCAAATCCGGTGCTGATCATGTTATAACTGTCATGTTGTATTTCACATTTACTCCTATTGATTCTCACTTCACGTATTTCATTGTGCTCCATTGATAGCAGCATGCTGCATCTAACTTAATATCTCAATAGTATTTCAGCAGTCTTGTTAGGATGCCTTTTATATTCCAAATCATGGAGAGGCAACCTAATGTGGTGGATCTAACATACTTTTAAATTAATTCACCCAGCACAAATTGATATTAAACAATTAATTCTGAAGTTTTTATAAGTTGAAAGCTCATTTTGCAGGATTGCTCAAAACACATTTCAGTATTTGTGTCATGATATAAGATTATTTATGGAAATAACGTATGAGGTGACTTCAGTGTTCTCTGAAAAATCTGTTAACAAAGAATAAGATTAGGTAAATTTAGTATGAACTGACTTGTGGGCACTTCTCAGTGATCTTTTTTTTATTCTGCTCAGACATTAGCCTATTGATGTAGGCTACATGGTAGAGTTTTAAACCAGGCTTAACTGCATTCCCTTAAATCAGTATCTGTTAGAATAGAAATTCCCATGAAGAGAAGGAGGCCAACTGAATATTTTTATTTCAAGGTAATAATGCTGTGTTTTTAAATTTACTATGAATGTCACCATTTTCCCTTCAGTTTCTTCTATAGTCTTATTTTTCCAGTGTTTTCTTTGCTGGCCATGTCCTGTACCTGGTTTTCCCAGAACATTCTGTCTTTCTGCTACTTGGAATGCAAATCTTTCAGGGCTTCTGTTTTCAGGTAGTGGCATTGCCAGACACATGGGTGCTACTAGTAAAGAAAGAATAGAAATATGCAGATTAGTAGTGTTACTGCAGCATGCTGGTAAAATAAATGCTCAGCAGCAAGAAATGGCAGTGCCACAAAGTTTTGCCCTTCTCACTTCTTGTGCTATTTGCAGTCTGAAGAACTTCGAGCACAGCACTCGCAAAGATTATTGTTTTTCTTCCAGGAGATATGAAACAAAGTACAGATGACCCCCATCTGGAAATGACTGAGATCAGCTTGCTCGTGTACCTTGGAAAATGTTCCCTGATCTGCAAGGTACTTTGCTGTGATTCAGAGCTGATCAGGGAAATATTGGATGTGTCTGACATCCTGACAGCAAAGCCCCACTTTCTTTTAAAAGCTGTGCAATAACTTTGTTAATCTGGATTTCAGTTTCAATTGCTGAGCTAGCCATGGTAACATTTGTATCTCCAGTGGCAGTAGCAGGACTTCTAAGGCATAAGAATTTTAAAAGTTTATTGGAATTTTGTTTCTAAATGAGAAGCAGACTAGTGTGCCTGTATCTTAGAAGTATTGTAAGGCTCAGGAGTTTTTGTTTTAAACACTGATGTGTAAGAAATGAGTAGAAGTAACAGAAGTTTGGAATGATTAATTTGAGGAAATGGTGCTTCCCCTCAAAAAGGCAGTCTTTAAGGTGCTTGAAAATGTTTCTTCTGTCTTGTGTGCAAAATGGTGCAGTGTCCTGCAATTGTGGGAGCCCTTTGGACTTGGGTTTGCTTGTGTAGCCTCAGTGGCTCCAGCAGCATTGTAGTATCATTTGATGGTGTTGTTTCCACTTGCCTTAAATGAGTGGTGTCTTAGTCATGTTCCTGGTGGGAGGAAAAGAGAGGAGAGCAGAGGGAGAGCCAAAAACTAATTACTGATATAGAAAAAAATCCTCCTGAACCAACTGACCAAAATCTCAAACCAAAACAAAGTAACCCTAGAAATACGAAACTCAAAATACCAGGTAAAACACGTGGAGAGGGTACAAGCAGTGACAACACTGTGCTGAGCGATGTGTGTAAGACATGCCTCCCCTTAGTATATTGTAACTACAGCTGTGGGTAATGGTTCTCCTCTTATATCCCTTTCTAAAACCTCTAACGTCCCTTTCTCTAGTTTAACTTGCAGTTGTTGATTGCTTTAGTCTTTCTTTTATTTATATGGTGGTTATTATTAATTTATGTCATAGCCATTGGTGTGCACTGTGCTCGCTTTTTTTCCATCCAGTTCGAAGTCTTGGCACATTCATGCGCAATGGAGTCCTACAGAAACCTACTGTCTATTTCCCAATGTCCTACAGAAACCTACTGTCTATTTCCCAATGTCCTACAGAAACCTACTGTCTATTTCCCAATGTCCTACAGAAACCTACTGTCTATTTCCTGATGTCCTGCAGGGAGACAGTAGCACAGCTAGGTTCTCCTGGTGATCTGCCCGGGGAGTACAGTACTGCTGGCAAACACTGTAAATATGGCTCATAGAAGATAAAAAGTACATTACTTTTCTTTATTGTAAGCTTTTTTAAAAGCTTGTAAGTGTTCTTCACTCCTCCCATATAATCATGGGAGGGGTATACATGCTTATCTATGTATACATCAGAAAAAATTATTTTATTTGAAGTGTTGAGACCATTGTAAGTTACAGAAACTTCTTGTCTTTCATTTTGTTTCTTGTCTTCCTCTGAGTAGTCACAAATTAAAGTATCTTTACCTGTAATGGATGTTTATTGTTGTTATGCCTAAAAAAGCCCATTTAAAGAACCATATGCTTAATTTCAGGTGATGTGTTTATATTTGTTGAATATTTCTGGGGCTGAGTTTTCCACTTTGAGCTCATGTTAAAGGAATTGTTTTGATTTTTTTTTTAATAGGTAAAGACAGAGTTTTCAACACCCCCTTGTGTGAGCAAGGAATTGTTGGCTTTGGTATTGGAGTTGCTGTTGCCGGTGCTACAGCCATTGCAGAAATTCAGTTTGCAGATTACATTTTCCCAGCATTTGACCAGGTTTGTACTGTTACATGTGAGAGAAGTAAAAAGAAATCTTATGACTGTCTAAATTACTCTTCTGTTAGCATTAATACTTGGTTTGAAGATGTAATGTTTGCAAATATATCCGCAGCTGTATGACTAATATTTATGCATGCTTTAAGTAAACAGGAAGCAAGACCACTTTGAAAGCTGATTAAATAATGGAAATTAAAAATGTGGTTTGAAGCAAATGTCTCTTTGTTTTTATTTTTTTAGTAGTGGCTGTGTTGGCTTCAGCAGCCTTAAATTACTCAGCTGTGTCTTCCCAACACATCTATCACTTCTTTATGCTTCTGCAGCTGGCCGTGTGTCCACAGGACAAACTACACATTTGAACTGGGCTGATTGACAGCATGGGAATGGGGAAACAACTGGGTTGTAGGGCTACTCCTCAGCCCTGGGTCTCTAATTTTAACACACTAAATTATTGCCTCATTTGCCTTGGAAAATGTTTGCCTTTCCACTGACTTGCAGGATTCCTTTGCTTCTAATTTCATCCTCTGAATCCCATGAATGGCGCAGATGCTGTAGCTACATCTTATGTATTGTAGAGGCTTAATGATGCATAACGAAAGGTGTTGGACTGAATGTTACTTTTGTGTATGAATCTTCCCAGATTGTTAATGAAGCAGCAAAGTATCGTTACCGCTCTGGAGATCTGTTTAATTGTGGAAACCTCACCATCAGAGCCCCCTGGGGCTGTGTGGGTCACGGTGCGCTATATCACTCTCAAAGTCCAGAAGCCTTTTTTGCTCACTGTCCAGGAATAAAGGTATAGTAACTCTTATTTTAAGATTTTTTTTTTTTTTGTTAATGACCTTCACTAACAATGAATCTTGATGCAGACAGAGGAAGAAGAATGGAAGTCCAAGTCTACAAGAAAAAAATCTGAATATGTTAATGAAAAGCTTTTTTGGAAGTTTTCAAAGTTATTGTGTTGAGTTTGAGAGTTTATAGCCGTTATTGAAGCAAACTTTAGTAGACATAGGATTTGGTATTTATGTGCTTTTTGCACTAAAAGCATACATTTTACATCTATTCTGTCCAGTATAGCGAAAACTAAAACCTAGCGCTAATAAATAGTACTTTCCTTTCTTTTTCCTTTCTGCGTCTGTTGCCTTAAATGCATTATTGAATTAATTTATATAACTGACAGTGACAGGCAGTGGGCACAATCTGAAACACAGGAGGTCCTGCCTGAACATAAGGAAGCACTTGGCGGAGGCTGCCCAGAGAGGTTGTGAGTCTCCATCCTTGGAGGTACCAGGAGGTATCCACATGGTCCTGGGCCACCAGCTCTAGGTGGTGCTGCTTGAGCAGGGATGTTGGACCAGATGACCTCTGGAGGTGGCTGCCAGCCTCAGCTGTTCTGCGATTCTGTGAATAATAACTCCAGGCAAGCTTTCTGTGTGAAATGGTGGCAACCCTTGAAGCTAAGATTTGTGTGCTGAAGACACATGTTCATTGTGATCTGTTCTTTAAGCTATGGTCTATATACACTTTTATGTTCTAAACCCAGATATTACTCATTTACAGGGAGGCCATAGCCATTTCTTTTGCTTGTCTCTCTTTACTTAAATTAAAAATCTTGTATTATTCACATTTTATTTAATGATATTTGAGAAATGGAATGCATTTTTTGTCTTTGGGTGTTCTTTGTGATCTTTGAGATGTTCCTTTTCTGAACGTATTTCCTGATATAGACAGAAGCAATCCACAAAGTCTTTTGCCAGGTAATTGAATAAAATTGTTCTTGAGCTTGTTTAAAAGCTAGAGTAGTTTTTTATCATGTGGATAACTTGATAACAAGATAACTTATATAATTAAGATACTGATGCCAGGTCTAGCTAATCTATGCTGATCTTGTTGGTCAATCTCAAATGTTTATGTACTGAACCAAGTGCTGAGATTTAGTGGCCCACTCTGGTGATTAAAACTCTAATTCATAGCAACCTGGTACTACTGTGTTTAGTCTTCTGAATAAATTAAGTCAGAATTTTATTTAAACACTCAAGATAATTTCATTTCTTTTTCTCTCATCTCTGATCTTTCTTTTCGTTTTTTCACTTTCTTTTGCTTTTTCTTGGGTAAAGTGCTCAAATACGTTGCTCCCACTAACAGCTATCAGTTAAAGGGCACATCAAATTCTGTGGAACCGATGGAACAATATACTAGTTTTTGATGCACAGAGAAGTATTTTAGACTATTTTGAATTTTGCATCTTTGTGAAAACAATGCTGTTCCTTTAATATTTTTTTCAAAGCTGTTCATTCATGTAGTTAATAACATTTGAGACTTTATTTTCAGGGCTGCAGATCTTTTTTTTGAATTAATTCAAACCCAGCCCTTAGCAGACGAATCCAGAAATGTAAATGAACCCGTGGTTCAGATGCATTTGCAAAGTCCCATATCTATGCACATTTTCTCCAAATTACAGGAGGAAAGGCTGTGTATTACAAGCTGGAAAGGGTAAGATTGATCTTTCGGGAGAATGGTTTTCAAAACTTCCCTCTTATTAAACTCTGCGGCAGGTTCCTGACTTAAGATTTTTGTTTTCTGTTTTTCATAAGTGAAAGGTGAGGTTTGGATTTTCCAAGCAAAAGGAAGTTTG
>WKFP01014270.1:312711-328781 GCA_011057875.1 Pterocles orientalis
TTTTTAAAAAAACCCTTTTTTTTTTTTTTTTTTTTTTTTTTTTTCCCAGTATTTACCAGTCACAAATAGAGATGGTAGAGCTAATAAATACTTGCTTTCACAGTGGAATGAATGGCTGCACATCAATATCACAAAGCTTTTGAGAACATAGGGAGGTTTTTGTGTTAGAGGAAATGACTTGTAAAGCAATTGCTGGATCGTGAATGAAATTCAGCCTCGTGAATGAAATCTTGAGTAAAGATGTGCTGACACAGTGGCTAATGTGGTTTGTGTGCTGGTCAATACCCAACCACAGTGGTGCTGCAAGATAATGTTGGCAGTTGCTGAAAGACTGGGATTTCCTCCTGTGTTCTGATGGCCTGATTTTCAGAGATCATCCTGACATTTTTTTTTTTCTTCTTAAAATTTCTAAGAACATCAGTTTAGTGATCTGGGCTCAAATTTTTAGTACATTTGTGTCAACGTGGGAAGGATTGTGACAGGTAACGTCATTCGTTCTGAGACAGTTTTGAGTGGACTGTTTATTATTTCTCCAATAAAAAGCAGGAATATTTTATTCTGTGGAAGAGTTGTGATGTTCCTTTTATTTTCATTGAAAACCTTTCCCTCTGGTATCGTTAGTTCATCATAACTGTTTAGCTGTCCTTTGTGGGTTGGATCAGTTTGAACTGGAAGAAGAGTGGTATCTGGGAGTTTCTCCTGGAAAATCAGTCTGTTTTAGAGTTTCTTATGCTGCTGGCCGTGCTCAGGGTATCTTGTAATTTCACCATAGAAAGAAAGTGTCCTGGTGAGTCCAGAAATGGACCAGGAACATCACTGTTGTTTGTTTGGACCGCAGCAATAAGACACAAGCCTGATAAACAAGAACAGGATAAAAGGTGGAACGAAGGATTTTACAAATGCAACTGTCTTATGTTTTGAGCAGAGCAAATTTTTATAATATCCCATGTGAGTGTGTTGATTCTAGCAGGAGAGAGAAGATAGTACAGATTCAGAAATTCACTTGCACAGTAAGCTTGAACTAGGAGTTTCATGTCTCTTTCCATTCGCATCTCAAAATACTGTAGGCTTTCCAAAACAAGAAGACAAAATGGTGTTGGGTGTCCTCTGTTGCTTTATTTATCTCTGCTTTATTTCTTCTTTGGGGGGGCAGGATGGGGGGAGGTAGGTTACATTCCCCTTATCCTTATCAGTAATTGGGACTGAGCAGGTTTGGTTCTTGTTGCTGCCTCCCTCATCATTTGTTGGTTAGGTTTGTGTCCTTGTGTTTTCTTTCTTACAGCTTCTCCCTCTTCCTGTTATCTCCTTTTGCATCGAAAAGTCTAGACACCCTTAAGGGAGCAGATGCTCGCTCCCTTCACATAACCTTACTGTGGTCGTTAGATGTTTTGTGTACGTTAGTTTGCCTTGTGTAAGATTAGAAAGGACCAAAGACATGTAAGGCTTTCTGGGTAGAAGTCCAGAGTTAAACAGACAGGTACGCATACAGAGAGAGAATTCTGTTGCTGGTTATCTTATGAGATTCTAATGTTATGGAAAGTGCTGTAGTGATATCCCCCTAAATGTCAGACATACTAAGATAATATCTGAATTAAAAAGAAAAAGGAGGTTTTGATTTATAAAAAGTAGTTAACAGCCTGTGCAGTGTCAAGAGCACATAATGATTATGAATCAAAGGAGAAGATGAGTCACCTTGACATTATCAGGTTTAGACATCTTGTGGAGAACCCACTCTGATGTTTTTTGACCTTTTCAGTTTCATTTAATTGTACTATATATGACATTGGGGGTCTAGAAATAAATACAACTTGCATCAGTGGTTGTTATAGAGACAAGACAGGTAAGATGAGAAAACGTGTTTTCTTTTTGCTGTTCAGATTGCTCTTTTAGAAACAGCAACAGATGGTGCAGCCTCTTAAAATTAACTGGTGATGGCCATTTTTCTCTGATAATTACAACTTTTTGTTAATTGCTTTATCGGAAATCTGTATCTGAAATATTAGATTTTATATCTTCAGTAATAGATGAATGGGCTGTTTTGTGTAAATGTTTTCCTGGTTTGGTTAATTATTATGGAAGGATATGCATAGAATAATTTCATATGCTGCTTTTCATTCATCACTCTTAGTAGAGGGAGGAGTGTTTGAAAAGGCTTTTTAAATAAATTTTTGACGAGCTGAATTTTGCATTTAAAAGTGTCAGGACTTCTAGATGAGCTCATCCAATGGACATCTTGTTGCAGAATGGTTTAGTTATAAAAATAAGTCAGTTAATTTGTGTAATTGTATTTTTAATTTCCCTAAATTGGATAAAACCATTACACAGAGAAGGAGTTCTTTTTGTATCATGTACACCATCCAGTCCTTCATCTGGTGTGTCCCACGGTCACTTCAAACCCTTCTCACCCCTGACAGTTGCCTGGGTTTCCACTCTATCACGGTTTGACCTGGCTGGCAGCAAAACACCCTGCAGCTGGACATGTCCCTCTTCCCCCCTCCCTGTCCACAGGGATGGGGAAGAGAATTCAAGGGGTGAAGGGAAAAGTCTTGTGGGTTGAGATAAGAACAATTTAATAACTATAAACTACAATAAAATTTAAAATAATTAAAATAATAGTAACATACACAAATGTATAAATCATAGAATCACAGAATGGTTTGGGTTGGAAAGGACCTTAAAGATCATCGAGTTCCAGCCCCCCTGCCATGGGCAGGGACACCCTCCACTAGCCCAGGTTGCTCAAAGCCTCATCCAGCCTGGCCTTGAACCCCTCCAGGGATGGGGCATCCACAGCTTCTCTGGGCAACCTGGGCCACTGCCTCACCACCCTCACAGGAAAAAAAAAATTCCTAATATCTCATCTAAATCTCCCCTCTTTCAGCTTATGACTGTTACCCCTTGTCCTCTCACTACACTCCCTGGTAAAAAGTGTTTCCCCATCTCTCCTGTAGCCCCCTTCAGATACTGGAAGGCTGCTGTAAGGTCCCCCTGGAACCTTCTCTTCTCCAGGCTGAATAACCCCAACTGTGTTTTTAACAGTAAAATTAAAAATCTATATAGTAATATCTAAACCTTTGAAATAAAGGCTAATATTCAACGTGATTTTGGTCTATTGTTTTAGATTACATTAACACTGAAGAAAAAATTTTGGTGTGTATTTTTATGGGATAATCTAATTGCGCTTTTCCCCTCTGTTTTTATTTATTCAGTGGAACAAGTTCCCGTGGAGCCCTACACCATTCCGCTGTCTCAAGCTGAGGTGCTGCAGACAGGCAGCGATGTGACCCTGGTTGCCTGGGGCACTCAGGTCAGTAAGGCTCTTTGAAGCTCTTTGTCGCCCCGTAAAGCCTAGGCAGTCCTGCAGAGAGGACTTGGAGTGACATCCTTCAAAAAACCCATGTGCTTTGGAGTTTGGAAAATGTAGACTAAGTGCTAAGACAGGTGGTTCTTTTGATGCGAATAGTAGTTGGATGGATGTGCAGCCCTAACCCAAATTTGTGAGCTGACCAAACCATGGGTGTGGCTGTATAATACAGCGTGGGGACAGATGTGTAGCCACCGTGGTCTGGATGGGTCAGGGTTCTGCAGCTCAAATATGTTCAGGGAGTTTGTGTTGAGGGTGTTTGCAGGCTGTATACGTAAACTTGGAACTGGATTGCTAACTGCGCAGCCAATCCAGAGTTTACTGTCAGAGCGATTGCACCTACTCACTGGTTACTTCTTGTATGATTTCGGACGTCAGGTAGTTGCGTGGCAGCTGGTGGCATTGCCTGGTACTTGCTTTCCTGGGTGGTACTGATGAGAGGTGGTAAAGGCTCGTAGTTCCACTCCAGTTGTGCTCAGTGTTTTATGGTCTTTAACTAATCCTTATCTCCTGTGAACTAGGTAAATGTTCTCTCTGATACATCAGAGAAACGGCAAGAACATTCATCCCATGTGTCGTGTTGAAAATTCCCAAGCCCTCTTTTTACAGCTTCAGATGTATTAAAAATTTAAACAAAACCACTGCAAGCTATTTTTACTTTTTGTTGTCACAAAGCTTGTATTGATTTACCTTTTACAATAGTCCTTTGGTATTTAGCTGTTCCTGTTTGCATTATATAGATGCGTATTGAAATCCTCAATCATCTGGATTCAGCACAGATTTTTTGCCCTGTGTAGAATTTAATGCTGCTCTCCGACCCTCAGGCAACTGACAGTGCCTGTGTCCATAGTGTTAAATTCTGTTGCCTTCCAGACCAAGGTGACCTCATCCAATTTGCTTATTGGGGATGGTCCTTAGCCTCCAACCCCTTACCTCTGCCTAGAAGTTGCTTGATGGAGGTCATCTGCCTCAGTCCAAACCTCTATTATGGGATGTTATAACAGTAAGAAAAACATCAGAGTTTATTACAGCATCATACTGAGAAATTTTTTTTTTTTTTTACTCTCATCTCATGAGCAAATACATTTTGCTGAGATATTTGTGGAGGATAATCTGAGTTGTTGTCATAACAGTTGTTATTTTCTGTGTCAGAGCATTTGCTTGCTAATGGTTGTTACAGAGGAGCCAATGCTTGCAATATGTTTTGCTTAAGTGTTGTTTAACATAATGTCAAGATATGTTTTTGAATGTTTGTTGTATTGCCTTCTTTTCTCTTCATATCCTAACATACCTTACGATAAAGATGTTAATAGATGTGGATTGTTTTACATCTACTTTGATGCACTTAAATATGCTGCTAAATACATTCCTTGGCTGGTGGATAATGAATAACGTGTGTCTAATTCAGCACAAGCCTCTGGCTGGAGGGGAATACTTTTCCCTTTTAGTAAATGTTAATTATAATAATGAGATAATGCGGCATTTCTAATGTTGGTGTTAAACTGTGTTGGGAGATCAGTGAATGGTCATATTGTCACGTTAGTGCCAGTGTGCTTTGATTGTGGGCGTCACGACTGGATGTTTAATTTTTTATTTGGTACTTACTGTTCCTCCTAACTGTTCCTAAGATAATGCTTTGGAGATAATCACTTAATAATCTATCGCACTTTCAGTAAAAGTCCAGTGTAGTTACTGGGACTAGTTCTGAATGTACATAATGCTTCTTGCAGAATTTCACGTGACTGCTACATCAAAAGACATGACTTGGATATATTTGGATCTTAGCTTAGTTTCAGTCCCAAAAAAACCTCATCCTAAACCCTAAACTGACTACAAATATAAAATACTGAGTCTGGGTACTGGTCACTGGAAGATACTTTTCTAAAGAGCAACAGTTTTGTTTTCAGCAATTCTTTGTTGAAGGTAGTTTTTGAAGTGGTGCTAAAATACTGGGAATGATGTAAGTAGTAAATAAGAGGAATGAACCGAGTAATAAATATTTATTAGATTACTGAATGAAAAGGTTTCTGCTAAAGATGCCAGTAAAATCACTGCTTGTATTCAGTGTGTGTAATTTAGAACATCTAAAGCAGAAATGAAAAGTTTACTGGGTGATAAGGTGTTGCCTTTCCAGGTACATGTGATCAAAGAGGTGGCAGCAATGGCTCAAGAGAAGCTTGGTGTGTCCTGTGAAGTGATTGATTTGAGGACCATCTTACCCTGGGATACGGAGACTGTTTGCAAGGTAGGGATATGTCGCATGTTAATTTAAAACCACAACAAATCAAAAACCCCTACTAATTACAATAATTTAAATGCAAATAAAAAATGACCTAGTTCTTTAAGATTTTTTAAAAGCCTACATTTTTGCTCTGTATTGTATATATTCTGTTTTTTTTCTTCTGTCTCATATATGAAGAGTAAATGCACATTACAGAGACCAAACGTTTACTTTAGCATTAAAAGAAAATTATGTTTCAGGGTTCAAAATAATGTTAGAATACTGCTCTTTGCCTTGAGAGAGAGGGCAGGATTTAGTCAGACTTGTGCTTGAAAACTGCCTTTCCGTGATTTCTGGCTCTTACGATGATCTTTGCTCTCTTTGAGTGTGAAGAAGTCAGGTGAAATATATATATATATTTTTTTTCCCAGCTGTTTGACACCAAAACCTTTGTGTAGTTTCGTGTTTGCAATGATGTGACTTAGTTTCTATGTGTTTCCCTGTAAAAAGGGAGTCTCCATCATCTTTGTAGCCACCCTTGAAATACCGGAACATGGCGATAATGTCTCCCCTAAGCCTTCTTTTCTCAAGGCTGAACAAACTCCATTCTCTCACCCTTTCCTCATACGGCAGGCTTCCCAGCCCTTTGATCATCTCTATGGACCTTCTCTGGACCCTCTCCAGCCTGTCCACGTCTTTTTTTGCATGGCAGGGACCAAAAGAGAACACAGTATTCCAGTTTGTATACGTGTATTTCTATTTGGAGTATCTTAATCCTGTAGAGAAGTGTTTTGTCATTCTGTAGTTGCTCAGAAAGGGGTTTGCTCTTTGCAGGTCAAGTATAAACAGATTAAATGTGATAAAGGGAAAGGTGAGCCAGGTCTGCTCCCCTATGGCAGAGCTTGTATTTCTCTGCAGCGTGAATTTTACCGTTACGTTTGTCTGAGGGACTGCTGGTGGGATGGAGCAGATTATGGGAGGAAAGATCCCTGTTGGGTGTCTGCTATTGGCAGCGTCCTGGGTTCTGGTTATGGATGTGTAACAAGTTGTGTACTTACACGCATACCTATGTGTTGCTTCATATAAATTTGATTTTCTCAGTTGAAGTGTTTTCAGTGTTTGTTTGCAGCGTATTTCATGTTGGATGTACTTTTTATCTGTAAAAAATGAAATGTGTTGAGTTGTTGTCATCAAGCTGAAGAGAAACTTTGGCAGTAATAAATCCTTTACAATGCCCTCCGGACACGCAAAATGATTCAGTTTTTTTAGCGAAATTTTTTTCTTCCTTTAAAGATTGGAGCTGGCATTCTATGAAAACAAAGCATCTCTTTGAAAGAGCAGTGAAGTCTGTATCAATGGATTGGATCTGCACTGAAATGCTGTTGGGGAAAAAAAAAAATGCAGCAGTGCATAAGAAGTGCAGAGCTTTGGTTGTACAGTGTGTTGCAAATCTGTGCTTTAAAAATAGGTATTCTGAGATTTTCATCTTCTATCTTGAACATCTTGTAACTGTGGCATAAATAAAAAGATGGAACAGATAGACCTGTTGCTTTAAATCTGTTAGTGGGTTTACTATTAGGAATTAAAAGCAAGTTACTTTGAGAGTATTTAGTGCACACTGGCTAGGCAGTTCAGCTATTTATTATAATAAATACCAAACAGTAAATGTTTTGGAGTTGCTCTTGTGTTAGTATGGTTGCAGGCTGGCCAGTCTGGTGGGAGAAATGTTGAGTTATCTTCTGTAGATCTTGTCTGTTTTGCTCAGCTGAAAATAATTAGTGGTTTACTATGCAGCACTGGAACTTTTAAACTTAATTTCCATCCTGGACACTTTTTAAGGTAATTGCCAACATAAATAGAAGGATGGAACTGATAGTCGTAGCTGCTTGCTGTAGCCTCACCCCAAGAGGAACTACGTGGTGCAGTTGTTGCAGATGACCATGGCTTTCCGAGTGTTCTGGGGACGGCGCTTGCTGTGCTTCAGTTATTCCCTTCCCGGGATGCCAGTGTCAAGGACCAAGAGAGCGGTTGAAAAGTTGGCCGTGCCGGAGAAAGTTCTTGGCTGTCCATTCATCTGCTGAAGTCCTCTTTGCAGGGTCTTTATAGGTAACAGAATTGATTTTACTCCAGTCCAGCCGTTAAACAGATCACCAGCTATTGCTGCCCTTGACGTCAGACTATGATTTACGTCAGCCTCCATAAAACTCAGGCCAAGTTTTTGTTTTCTCACATCCTATATACATTTGAAATCTGTGTGTATCATCTCCTTGTCCTGTTGGCTGCAGAGGAAAGGGATGGTGTAAGTGATGCTCTGCAACCTTATTGCAGTTCTGCTGGTGTTGGGATGCAGGGGCCTCTGCTGGTGGGAGTCAGTGCTGTGATCTTATCGGAGGGCAGGGCTGTGGGTTTTGATGTGAAAACACATCAGTTCTGCTGCTGGGAGCAGTGTCCTTATGATGAGTACAGGCTGTTATTGTAGTCCTTGACCTGCTGCTGCTTTCAGTCCCTGCACACACCCACATCCCCTTTCACGTCTTCGGTACCAACCACAACCTGCCTGTGACAGTTCTCATAACTCCAACTCTTCAGGCCTCATCACCTTAACTTAATTGGTACTGCCTTTAGAAATGAAATAACTTTACCAATGAAGCTTTTCAATATTTAAAAACGAGATGCTTTGCTTAACTGGAAGTGTATCCAACGTGAAGACTATTTTGGCACCTGTGGTATAGGCGTGAAGAAGGATGCGCTGAAATGGTTAGTGCTTTGGGGATGATGTTAAAAGCTTCACTGCAAAATCTAACTGCTTAGTCTACCTGCTGTAGCTGGTTCTTTATGGAGAATTATGTCATCAAAATACATATTTAATAAAACTATGAGAAGTAATACTTCGCCGCTGCCACCAGAGGCCTCGTTTTAGCCAAGTTAAGCAGCTGCTTTAACTTGGCATTGCTCCTATGACCATGTTTTTGAATATATAGCTCTGAGTGGAAAATAAACATAAATATAGTGAACGTAAATAAAAATTACTGCCCAATTTTACTGATGTTTTCTTTGCATTTTTCAGATTTTTGAGATGATGTTCTGTTTTGCAGTGGGTTAGTCTTTGTCATCTGCGTGAGGAGGAGATGCCTGGAGCAGAATGCCATGGGGTTTGAGCGGACTCCAGCAGTAATTGAAACTTTCTCTTTGGTACAGTGCCTGGGATGGGTAAATGTGCAAACAGGGGCTAGATTTATCTTTTGTCAATCTTCAGATGTCTGTGAGTGGGTACTGAAGTTTGAGCTAGTTACAGTAGCTCACAGAGAAAGGATATCTGCTGAGGGTCATTCATCCCAGCTGTTTCAGTGGCCTGTTTTGGGATGAGATAAACTGGCCTCTGGAAATGTCTTGGGTTAAAAGTTTTTTTGGGTTTTTTTAAAGTTAAGGGAGTGTTGTGTAAGGTCAGGTGAGGTAAGGAGCATTGAGAGATGACGCTTACTGCTGACAGAAAGGTTGTAAGTAAGTAGCTGTCCTGAAAAAAATATATCTGACACCTCTTTGCTAGAATAAAAGCAAAGAATCTAATATTTTTATAAATACATATTTTCTTTTACATAAGACTTTATTACTGTTTAATTTGTGAAAAGGTCTTGTGAAAGAAAGACGTCCTTCCTTACTTAAGGCACTAGATAGAAACAGTCCATTGCCGCTGAAAATTGATCTAGCTGTTTCAAAATTCTCTAGCATTCTTAAAACAACGGCATTCCTGCTCTGGATCAAGAGAAGTCATTGATTTTTAGAGGCTGGCAGCTTAAATAGATATATAGGAATTATTTTAAGTCACTTAAGTTAGTTGAGACCTACATTTTGTACTTTGTTGCTTTTTACAGAAATCCAGACAGGTGAAAAAGTTGAAGTACATAAAATGTAGTATATTCCTGAGTTCAGAATTTCCTATTCAGTCAGAATTTGTCATTTTGAACACGCTTCAAACTGCTGGAATTGTGAGTTCTGTGCCTGTGTTGTTCGATAGGGTGCTGTTCAAGAAACTGAAATATGAGATGTATATGAAATATTTATAAAATTTGTTACTTTATAACCTACAAAACTGTTTAAAGATTTTTTTTCTCCCTTGCAGAAATTAAGCTTTCAGACAAAACTTTTTTTTCCCTTCATTATACTTAAAACAGATTTGCTTGGAAGCTTCGGAGAGATTAGGCTGTGTGGATTTTTCTGTCTATGATCTGTTGGGTGGTGTGGTATCGATTAAAAACCCGATGGCACGCTTCCCAGTGCTTTACTGGTCACATTCAGGGTAAAGCTCTGTGGCTGTAGTGTGCTTTATATTGAAACGCTTGTGTTACTGGAAGTGGGAAATCTAGCTCAGGATTAAGGACTCTTAAGGGATTGTGCAAATTACTGTATTTTATTCACCCTGAGTTGAGCCGACTGTGTTATTTAAACTTTAAGTTGATGAGTATCAATCTGCCATTTTCACTTTTGCAAGTGAAAATTTGCAAATGCACATTTTTCTGCTTTTGTATTATTTAGAAGGCAAATGTTTGCCATGCATAATGATGATGATTTGCATTTATTACCTAATTAGTCATTCTAATTAACTCTGAACTGTTGCTACTGTAGCACAAAGAAATGTTGAGAATGATGAATTAGTAATAAAAGCACTGGAAACTGAAACGCTGCATTACGGGCTTGTGGGTTCCTGTGAGCCTGGATAACTGAATTTTGCAAAAAAAAAAATAGTGGTGTCTTTGCAGAAACATAATTTATGAATTGACGTTATCAACACTAGTAATTCTGAAGGTGCTTCTTTAGGACACTGTACTACAGACAGGAGGAGGGGTGTATGTTCTTCTGGGCACTTGATGTTGTGTCGCTTTGCTCTTCAGTAGGAAAGGTTCTGCCTTTCTCCCCGTGGAGGTCAGTGGAAATGCTTGGCAGGCTGAAAAAACGTCTGCCCCCTTATTGAAAGAGCAGACCTGAGCAAAAAGGAAGCAGCCACAGTGGGAACCACTGGGTGATACGGCACTGGGGAGCGGATTGGGGCAAACTCAGTCAGTGCCTGTTTTCCATTGAGGCTGTTTGATGGGAGCCCCCAGCCCACAGGAAAGCTGGGGAGGGACTTTGAGGGGTAATGGATTTAAACTGGTAGAGGGCAGATTTAGGCTGAGACATTAGGAAGAAATTTTTCACTGTGAGGGTGGTGAGGCAGTGGCCCAGGTTGCCCAGAGAAGCTGTGGATGCCCCATCCCTGGAGGGGTTCAAGGCCAGGCTGGATGAGGCTTTGGGCAACCTGGGCTAGTGGAGGGTGTCCCTGCCCATGGCAGGGGGTGGAACTGGATGATCTTTAAGGTCCTTTCCAACTCAAACCATTTTATGATTTCTACAGTGTGTATTAGAGCTGTCTCCTTAATGCACGGGTGGCATTTTGGTCAGTCATTGTCATCAAAGTGATTGAATAATTGTCAGGAGTAGATCCTTGGTGTCCAATACTTAACAGGCAGTATGTCCTAGCAGTCCTATCGCTCTACCAGCTTGTTCCTTTAAGTTTACTTCGTCTAACTGGACAGTGAATAAAGGAAAATCAAGATCACTGAGCCTGATGTGGGTTTTTTATGCATCAGCTGCACTCACCAGACATTGAACTGTACGATCGCAGCATAGGTATCCTGGGATCAGATTTATGTTTCTTGGCTATCTGTTCTTGATCTTTTGCCATTTTACATGTTGCTCCTTGGATTTTGTACCGAATGGATCTCATACCTATAAAATATGATTAAAGTTGTACTACTTGCCTGATGGCAGTTAACTTTGTCGCTATTTCTGTAAGAAACTTTTTTTTCGTCTTGTAGTTTCAGGTTGCTAGAGCATGCCATGGGCTTTTGCGTGGCTTCCAGAAGCCGAACACTGGAACCGTGTTTGAGGCAGTCATTTTAAAGTTGTGAGATTGTATATAACCATTTTAGAAACCAGTTATTTGCCTCTTTTGCTCTTCCATGTTTCAAGAAAGCTTTGAACGGAAACGTTGTTTGTTTCTATGCATCTTGTTTCAGGGAAGGACCTCAGCACTGGGACATCTGTGTATATATAGTTCTGTTTTCTAGTTTCTCCATCCCCCAAAAAATAGTTCTCAGTCTTTAAATCCCCGTGTCTGCTTTGCACGTAAGTGGTACTTGAGAAAGAGTCTGATTATTGAAAACCTTGATTAAATGGGGAAAAGGCGTTTGTGTGTAATTTCTGTTAACGTTGAGGAGTGCTGATGGTTCATGAATTCCTCATGAAACCTTTTCCCTTTTGCCCACATCCCCTATTACAAGCTTCAAATTTAAAGGCACTTGTGTACATAGATGACTCGTGGTGCATATTTTATAGCTCTAATATGTGTTTTGATGTTTTTTTCCATTGCGACTGGTGCTGATTGAAATCTAATGGAAGTTGGGGTGAAGTTCCATGATGGTAACCATGTATGAATCATTCTTTCATAGAGATAATTATTACTTCTCTACAGTATAGCATTTCTTTAAATGTCTGTAGCTAGTTATCCTGCTATTATCACTTAGTTGAGCCAGCTGCTCTTTTAAACTATTTTTTCAGGATTCAGATGGTATGGATTCTTATTATTTGTGCATTATTAACTTTTACCCCAAGACAGTGTAGTTTTAAGTATTTCTGAAGTAATTTTGTAATTTTTAAGATAATGAACTAATCTCAAAACCTTGCAATTTGCTTATTTGTTCTTTGGCTGTAACTTGCACTGTTCTGAAATTTATTACAATATTTCACTTACCAATATGAAGGAGTAGGACAGAATTTGTATGGGCTTGGTGGACTCCTCGCTGGTGGGGTGGAATGAGAAGCAAAAAAGCCTTGATGCTCAGCAATAGCAAAAACATCCCTGTGTTACCGACACTGTTTCCTGCACAGATCCAAACCAGCTACTGAGAAGAAAGTTGACTCTATCCCAGCCAAAACCAGCACAAATAGAATGAAAAATATCCTCGAATGAGATGCATAGACTTTAATTATTGCATGACTATATAGTGGTTTAACACATGGAAAAAAACAGGTCTGGAATTTATTTTTTCCCCAGAAATAAATCAGACTATTTTTTTTTTCTAGATCTTTGTTTGCAAAACTTTTTTTGTATTTAAAACTGTTGCTACTAACATTCAAAAATAGTTTCATTTGATGTGCATTTTTGAGAAGCTTAAACTGATATGTATATTTCAGAACTTTCTGAACACTTTTTAAAGCATAAAAAGCAATGAATAAAATAATTTTTAAAAATTAACTACATATTTGTCTACGGTGCTACATCCCAGCAGAGTGTTTTGGCATTTTTTTCCCACCTTGTCTCTGATCACATTGTTGTATGGAACGAGCCCTACAGAACTGAGAAGCTGCCTATTGTTCTGTTCTGCTTGAAATTTTGCTCCTAGTTCAACTGCATATAGGTTTTTTCTTTTTTTTTTAAGAGGGAATGTAGTAAAAAAAATTGTTAGCTTCATGGTTGAGAAGCCTCTTGATTGCATTATACTTTTTTTTGGTTGGATTATAATGTCTGTGGCTGGCATTGCTGAAGCCTGTGATTATAATAAAATACCTGCATAGTCTTCTGCATTTATTTAGGGCATTTGTACCTATACTGAAAAAAAATTGGGAGTGTGTTGAAGCAAAGCTGCATAAAAAGTGAAATTAAGAGTGGAGAAGAAACAAAAAGATGTCATTCAACACCTAGAGGAAAAACTCTTGTGGAAGGTATTTAGGGATATGAAAAAAGCCATTTCTAAACAGAAGAATGTGTTATAAACTCAGATAATTAAATTATAGTTGGAGGTTACACTACTACTTTTTATGCAGACATCTGTCTGTAGATGAATACTATAATGTTGTATAGGATGTAGATGTGTAATTCAAATGGTTTAACAGACTTTTCAGTAATTACAGAAGGAGAACTCTTGCACTAGAATTTTCATACCTAGCAGCACATTTAACAGCCTGTCGGTCACATTGCTCCCCTTTCTGCTTGGAGTGACTCTCATTAAGCCAGCCAGCACTTTATCGGGGTGACAGTGCAGCTTTGATGGGTGTCATCGCTGTGTAACGCCTGTACTCACCTTGCATTACCTTAAACTCGGTGTTTTAAGAGTTCTCTACAGGGACTGAGAGGATGGAAAGCCTTAGGACTGCTCTTCATGTTCCTTCACAAATTTTATGGCCAACTAGAGTGTTTGATTTTAGTTTTTAGGTTTCGGTTTCCTGGGTGAGTTACACAGCAATCTCGTCTGAAAGAGACCATTAATTTCTGGGATGTTGTTGGAAACAGCAAGATTTTCTATAATTTATTGTTAATTGTAACTTAAGGTGGGAAAGTAATAAGATGGTGTAATATATGTCATCCTTACTTTGGGAAGGAAGAAGCTGGACCATAGTGATAGGATGAGCGGGATGGACCAGTGGCACCTGAGAAAAAGCAGGTGATTCAAGAGGCAGTGTTAGGATGTCAAAATATTCATGATTTACATCCTCTTCTTCTGCCCATGACTTGACAAAGAACCACCCCTCTCTCTAGTTCTGGAAGCGGTGTGGTTTCCCGTACTGCATCGTGAACACAGTGCTGACCATGCAGGGCAAGCAGGAGCTCTGTGCTTTTGGTAAATATTTGGGCAAAATATGTTTCCCGTGTTCTCCCATTCACACCCTTCTTCCTCCCCTGCTTTTCTACCCATGGGATTACTCAGCAAATGCTTTTGCCATTCATCAATGTTGGAGCTTGTGAAGTAAAGGTGCTGGTGTTACTTGGTGGTTCTACAAGTTTATTTGATTTAAAAAAAGGGAAGATTTTTATTTATGAAATTTAATTACAATAAAAGTCTTTAGTTCAGGCTGTTTTCTCTTCTGTTTGAAGGCAGAATATGAAAGATAACTTATAAGAGGAAAACCAGACAGAAATTGGATTATTAAAGTACTGGAAAGTCTTAATCTGAAGCAAACGAAAATAACCACGTCAAACATTGGAATAACCTTCATCACTTGTTAAAAAGAAGGTGGTGTGAGGGGAGTTGTTCCTTTGGCCTGTATTTCACGAGGAGAAGAGGCTGCCAGCGTTACACGTGCTTACAATGATATCATTTTAAGATTGTGCAATGAGTTCTTTGTTCCATCTGAACTGGACGCGAGGTATTTATCCACTTGCCTGAGCGCTGTTTTGTTTAAACCGTAATGACATTACTTAGATGAGCAGTGCAGCGTGCTGTAAGTTGGAACTTTGATTTGGTTTATGTCTTGTGGCTTAAAACGTACAATTGTTTACAGAGAATGCTAATCAAACTTTCCAGATGAGAAAACCAGTAAGTGGCGGTTTATAACCGCTTGGTTACAGTATAATGCTTGTGCTGTAAGTGTGCATTATGATTTCTCCATCCAGCTAAAAAAATAATAAAAAAGGCCAGTTTTAATAAGATACTTGGTCTGCAGATGACAAAACTGTAAAACCACTTTCAGCATATGGTCAAACATTCCCACTAGATACTAATCTGTACTAGGTTCTCACCTCTGGCATTTGTGGGGCATTTACTGATACATGACCTTGGCTTTGAAGTCCACGATAGTGGTCTATTGGAAGATTACATGTTTCTTAAGGAAAAATATTTGCTTTACTGCAAATATTTTGAATTTAAAGAGTAAGTGGCATCTGTTTATCATTTGCCAGTTAACTGGGTCATTGCTTTAGCACTGAAAGCAAAATTGCATTATTAATTTTTTCAAAAATTTGAAAGATTTCTCTTAGAAATTTCAAATTTTAAAATGAATTCATAAGGTGTGATTCTTTCTGCTTCTACTTGTAGGGGAAATGGAGTTAGAGTTGAGGAGAAAAAAAGAAATTTGGATTATGAAGCACAGCAATGTGACTTTTAGTTTTCCATTTGTTAGTGTTGAACTATTTGCAAGATGATGTCAACAAATGTTACACTTGAAAAAAAAAAACCTGTGGAAACAATTAATTTCTAATTACTAGCTACAGTGTGTTGTTGACATTAAATCTTTCTGCTGTCATTTTTTTTTGGCTCAGAGCTTAATGATGTTTTAAATAATGGATTGACCAGAGGAAAATATGATTTTTTAGATATTAAAAATACTGTCAGCAGTTTGTGTTAATACAGTTTGATAGTTTTATTTTCCCATAAAAGAAAATATATCTAAAAGTATATTTTTTTAATGTATTTTTTTATATAAATTTTTTTATTTTTATTTAAAAAATTTACACCTCATCACGTGTAAATTTTCCTTTTTACTGGACAATCAAAATGCATATAGAGTAGCTGATGCCTGTGTTCCTGGGTATGTAGGTTTAAAAAGAGTCATCATGATTGATGCAGCTGTTCTGAAGTTAAACCTTAAAGGTCTTGCTTGTTTTATCTAATTACATTTGCTTACACTAATGAAATGTTGCAAAATGTGGAGATTTTCCTGGGGTAATTGAAA
>WKFP01014270.1:338116-361321 GCA_011057875.1 Pterocles orientalis
GTTACCTGGTTTATCTCTTTTCTCCCTATTTTACATAACTCTTGAAAACCAATTAAAAACAAATTAAGTAACTCCAAGGAAATAGGAATTAGATTGTTGGCATTGATACCTGCTTCCTGTGTGGTCGTGGGTAAAATATTTCTGTGAGGTTTTGCTCTTTATGTGTCTTGTCTGCTTCCAGTTTGGCTGAAAGCTGGTTTGTCCCACGAGCCTGTACGATGCTTGCTGCCTTCGGGGACTCTGGGGACAGGGCTCTTCATGCTGCTGTTGCAGCGTGGCATCATTCTTCATTCTCTGCCCAAATTCCCCATGGTTTGGGTACAAGGCAGCGGGTGGCACTGCGGTGCTTCGGAGGGTTTTACAGGTGAAAGCATCCGCAGAGATGACACGGTACCTCGGTCATGAGACAAACAGGAGTTCTGAGTCTTGGCTGGGATTCGGGTACCCGGCTCAGAGGTGCGTGTGGTCCTAAATCTCTTTCAGTCTCATCTGGGGACTCGGCAGAAGTCCAGCGCTGCGAAGGCGAAGACACTTTGGAACCGCGGTGATGCGTGCTGGGCAGTGCGAGTATGAACAGAGTTGGTTTTAGGGAGAGCAGAGGAGGATTCAAAGCAATGCTGGCTTTCAGCACTTTGGTTGCCTTGGGTTGCTCCTGTTGCTGCTCTTGCCTCTCGTCTTCTCTGGGAAGAGCAGGTTGTGACAGAAGAGCAGTCAGTCACCTGCACTGGTGTTCAGAGCAGAGGAACTTCAACGTTTTCACGTCGGAGCCCTGCTTTGGGAGATGTTAGCTGCAGGAACTGTTTGAAATTGATGTGCCAGTAGCAGCCTTTTAGGGCAATTCATCAAATGAGCAGGAACAGCGCTCCAGGCCCAGGCGGCATTGACTGGAGGAATTCAACGGAGTTTGCAGTAGGAACACAGAAAGGGAAGGCAGTAAATGGGATGCTGATCTTCGGGAATGTTGGAGCTTTTAGGCTACCAAGGATGACTTACATGATAAATAAATCAAAGGGAGAAAATACATTAAAGAGTAGAATGAAGGAGATCCATGAATGCATATAAACTGAGAGATCATCTTTTGCAGAGAAATAACCCTTAGAAATCAATTTAGCTCTTTCCAATGGCTCCAGAAGCATGATAGTCATACGGCACATTTGGATTTTCCAAAAGCTACTCATGTGAGGTCTGTCAGTAGCTCTTAAGAGAAGCTCGTATGGCAAGGCCAAGGAGAAAACAGAAGGGTAAACAGGTGTGAGAAAGCTATGGAGTAAGTAGTCAGTCATTCCCACCTAGGGAAGATTACCAGTAAGGTGGGGCAAGAAGCTGTGGTAATGTGTGTTCTCAAGTGACCTTAGGGTTAAACAGCAGATTGATTGTTCATACAGGAGTATTCAGAAAAATAAAAGTTAGATCTTTCTGTGGGAAAACGGGTAGAAGGATGTCCTATTATTGATGAAATGGCAGAGGAAAGCCTGCACTGACAGAACACAAAGAATTCACATGGGAGGAAGGTATCTTGCGATAGCATAACACAAGGGGCTTCAGCGTGGTGTTTGGGGAAGGATCTTTTGGGTTGTGTATGCTTCTCTGAAAGCGCCTGCCCGACCCTTGTACTGCAGTGTGGTGGTTTGACCTGGCTGGCAGCTGCTTTCTCACCCTCCCCTCTCGTGGGGATGGGGGAGAGAATTAAAGGGGCGAAGGGGCATGATATGGAATATACCATCAAGGGGCATGACATGCACGACATGGAATATACCACTGGGCAATTTGGGTCTCAATCCCAAACCCAAGATTGAATCCCAGGTTAGTAACTGGGGCTGTGCCCCCTCCCAGCTTCTCCTGCCCCTGCAGACACTGGCCCAGCAGAGAAGCTGAAAAGTCCTTGACTGTCCTGGCAGCAACTGTAAACATCAGTGTGTGATCAGCCTTCTTCTCAGCACAAACCCAAACACAGCCTCTCACTAGCTGTGAAAAAAGCCAACTCTGTCCCAGCTGAAACCAGGACATGAAGGAGCCAATTGGAATATAAATTATGGGGAAAGGAAGAGAACAGAACAAACTACTGATGTGCTGCTATATAAATGTGTTGGGTTTGAGTGCTGTGTGCAGTCCTTGAAAAGAATCTAGAAAAACTATCGAGAAGAGGGAGAGAAGCAGGGAAGGTGTCCAAAGCGATGGAACAGCTTCCATGCACGCCTGCAAGCTGTATGACTCAGGTAGGAAACTGCATTCCCCTGGCAGGGTGCTGGAAGGGAGAAATCAGCATTGCACAGGGCTAGGAGCTGGTGAAACGATCAGAATTTTCAAAGGGATGAAAGGAAGACACTGGGGTTTAGGAAACAAAATGGAATTAGGTTTGAAACAGGGCTAGCGGGGAGATATTGTGGAAGCCAAAGGTATAAGCGTGCTCAGAAAGAGATTAGATACATTCAAAGAGGTTAGGATGATCCTTGGCACTGAATGTAAGTGGTGTGGATATAATCTCTGGTTTGGGAATTCCCTTTAAACCTCTGATCCCAAGCACCTGGGACACTTTGCCAGATGGAATTGCTTATCTTGCTGAAAGGGTTCATGTTGGAAAAGGCATCAGATCACACCGCCTCTTGCTCTGACCCACTGTGGCAACAGTTAGATGCCTTAATTGGAGCCCTTTGGTTGGGTTTCTTGGGGTGCTAGATACTTGATCTCAATCTCCGTGCCTGTCAACACAAGAGCTTTCGCAAGCAGCATTCAAATGTATTTGATTAGATACATCAGTGTCAACTGAAAAGCAGTCGTGTTTTAGCAGGCATTCTGTGTACCAGCAACGGCTGTATCTGTACAACGTTATCTGGCATCCCACCTTCGCCTTCTCCCTGAGCCGCTGCCTCCAGGAGTTAGGCAGGTTTTGTAACTCCGCTTCCCCGCTGGCATCGCACGCCGTGCCTCGGAAGGGCGCTTGGAAGCCGGGATCGTGGCAAAGACTTCTGCCAGGATGGAAGCTGGGAGCAAAGCAAGCGGCAGAGTGGCCAGCTGTGGTGGGAGCAGGGTTCGAGGTTTGGTTTTACCGGTTCACCTTTCGGTCCTGCTTTCCCGACTCCGCTTGTAACCCTGCACTGACCTAGTTGGCTACAGGTCCCGTTTTGGAGCAATTCCTGCTGGCAGCTTGGGTCAGCGCAGGTGGTGATGCTCCAATAACCACTCTGGTGGGTTTTTTTTTTTTCCTACATGGGCAGGTCTAAAACCAGTCCTGCAGAACTTGTTTAACTAGCCCTTCCTTTGCCCAGCTCCCCTGTGCTCAGCCTTCCCACCGCGCCTTGCCTCACACCCTGCTGGATGTGTCCTTATTCCCTCTTTCAGGGCAACAGCTGGAAACTTTCCAGGGCTGGTTTCGTGGGGAAATGCCAGTTCAAGGAGTTCAGTGTTCCTTTCAGATTCTTTTGGGTTTCTCTTTTGGCAGGTGCCCGGTATCACTCCTGCCATGGCTCCTAGCCTAAGGTCTCCACGTCCTGCAGCTCAGGTCCTTCCCAGATCTGGGGTAAGCCTGCTGGAAAATCAGGAGCCCTTTGTGGTCTCAGTGGGTCGGAGTATAAAATCTTGCCCCTTAAGCCACTGGTCAAGTATATTTTTGAGTTCAGGGAGGTTCTGGTTCATGGAAGATGAGTGAAAAATAAACTTTCCCAGATACCGGACATCCTGCTTTTGATTATCCAGAAGAGATGTGCATAAAAACTGGTGTGTAATGGGTTAATCCATAAACATTACTAATGCATGAGCTGTGCATCCAAAGCTAGTGCAACCCAGCACATTTTTCTGTAACAGCTTATTCATCTTAACCTGCTTCCAGTAAACAGGAGCCGTTACAAGTGGAGACTTGCTCATTCTCATTAACCAAAATATCATTCCTTTCCTAATTTTGCAATTATCATAACGTGAAGGCTATACTGAGATAAAGCATCACAGAGGTTAATTGATTTTCATCTCAAACATCTCTTAGAACATCGTAGCCTAATAATGAAGAATTTCCTTTCCCTCAGACAGGCCAAGCATAAAGGAAAGATTGCAATGTTAGTGCAGGACTAGGGGAAGCATCCTGTTCCCTCTGCAGCAAAACCATACTGGGGTTCCTGATGGGAATGGGTCCAATTAAAAAACAAACAAACAAACAAAAAAAAACACAACAAACCCAAACCACACACAATAAGCCAAAGAAAAAGCCCAACCAGAACTGGGGAGGTGCCGCATCTCCACTGTTCTGCCCTGTGAGCTGTCGAGAGCCTCTGCAGGAGGGCGAGAACCTGTCTGGTGCCCTCCTGCTTTCTCCCAGGCTCCCTGCTGCGGGGCTGAGCGAGTCGGGCTTTCCCAAAAAGGGCTTTCCTGACCCACCCGGTAACCCGCCTTTGCCCTTTTGTCTGTCCTGGTTGGTCACATTCAGAGAAGATGAACTGGAAATATTTCAGGAGTCTTCCCAGGTGCCCTTTAGAGGGAAATATTAACGCTTTGTCTTTTCAGAGAGCACTTTGCGGAGTGCAGTCCCTAGGCTGTGTCCTTTTTATTGGCTTAATCAGTTGTGACGGGTAACTAAGAAAAGGCGACTCACAGAGCTGGTATTTCATTAGAATGCAGGTTTTGTCATTCGTTAAAATATTAGCTGTGATCCTTAAACTCCAAGAGTCTATTGTCAGCCTGCTGAGACTGGTCTTGCTTTGCACCGAGCTTCTCAGGCTTCTGGTTTGTTTTTAGCCAGCAGGATGCCATCCACGTTCACGTGCCGAACCGCACCAGTGTTGGTACTGTGTCTTTGTGCAAGTTCTCTGGATGAGAGAACATCCTATTGGGTTCAATATCCTCTGCAAGGTTAATCTTACCTTACCTTTTAGGTAAGAAATAATTTTTTTGAGAAGTTTTTCCCTTCTTTTTTTTAAGGTTCTCAGATTTTTTTATGTCTGGAATTCATGTTCTTTCAGATTTTAAAAGTCAAAAGTATATTTTTAGATCTGTTTATTTGTCCTGACACTTTATTTTAAGCTGTGATCACTTGTTGTTTTGGAAAGAAAATCTTGCAACCCTTCCATCTTCCTTGCTTAACAAAACGAAGCTGACCAGCTTTCGCTCTTACAATTTCTCTCGATAAAGAGAAATGTCCCTCTCCAGGTTGTGTCTCGAACATTTTTTTTTCTCCTGTTTTTTGAGGATGCTGCTGCTTTCTGGTTGTCCTTACATGGGGTGGTTTTCCCTTCGTGCTCCTGTCGGGTACCTTCCTGCGGTGTGTTATCAGGGATGATGTTCTAGAGCAATATGTCCCCGTCCAGTCAATGACGAATTGATGCTGCCATTGGTGTAGGAGCTGGTTATGCCAGTGCCACCAGTCCCACCAGTCCCTTCTCTTTTTTTGCATGGGTCTGTATTTTTGGCATAAAACTGGCAGGTCTTGACAATTTCTTTAATCTACCAATTAATTTCAAGCTAATACCAAATGTCTTTTAGCCTCTGTATCTCTATCTCTAGAAAATAATTCCTTTGTCAGAGTCTAGGTGCCCTTTAAACAAGTTTCCACCTGTACTGACAGTTTCCTCATGTGCCAGGAAAAGGTTCTTGAGAGTCTTTTATACTCATAGCTCTGCTTTTTTTTTTTCCTTTGGAGTTACAGCTCTGTAATTGTCTGAGCTGTACGATACTGACACCGCTCGAGCTCTGGACTATATTTTAGCTCACTACTGATGGATCTCTCTGACCAACTCTCTCCTAGTCGACATTTGATTTGCACATTCCATGGGTTGACTTCAAACACACAGAGCCTCTTGGCAGTGTCTGGAAGGTGTGTTTCTTGAGGCCATTGATCACAAATGTGGTTTTGTCCGGAGTCAGAGAGCACTGGTCCGAAATCCGTTATGAGTATACACTGGGACCAGACCTGCTGCTTCTGCCCAAACCCTCCGGTTACTGCCTAGTCCACATCCCACCAGCCCCTGGAGCTGGGCCACGTGCTGCTGGTGTTTCAGGAGTGCGATGCCCGTGTGCTCCTTCAACGCCCCGTAGCTACTGTAACGAGGATCTTTAATTCCTTCACCAGTTAAAACTTTATGAGGATTTGCATCAGTGTGTTGGATGCTTTTGCATGGGAACGCTCTAGAGCAGCTCTTTCAGAGAGCTACATTAGGTTCATTTTTCTGATTCTAGTTTACTGCTTTAATGAGGTTTATATTCCTTCCTGCTCCGCTAGGCGCCTGTTTCCGATTGACTCTCTTGACTCTGGTTTCTCTCCATACCTAGGAATGCTCCTTCTAATAAAGACAGTTTGCTGGAGCTCTCGTCTGATCTTGCTAGTCCTTTCCACAGCTGCTCAGATGAGGTCAAACCACCTGAACGCCTCCTGTGCTGAAATGACGGGATCTGGGGAGGCGGGGAGAGCAAGGGCTGATGTTTACCTTGACCTCAGCAAGGCTTTTGACACTGCCTCCCCCATACCCTCGTATCCCAGGCAGGATATTAGGGACTGGGTGGGTGGGTGGGTGGGTGGATGGATGGACAGCTAGAAGATGAGTGAAGAGCGGGTTAGATGGCTGGGGTTAGTGGGTTGTACTTCACAGACCCCTGCAGTTCTCCGCTTGTTGCTGGGGTGTGACCTAGATCAGTGGCCTGGAGGAGGCAACGGGATGCACCTGCATCATATTTGCAGATGATGAACACTTGAGGGCAGGGCTGCTTCTCCTGGGCTGGCTGGAGGAATGGGGATCAAAAGGAATTGTATAAAAACCAGCAAGGACAAATGCCAAGGTCTGTCCTGGGGAGGAAGAGCCCTGGCACCAGGACAGGCTGGGACCGCCTGGCTGGGGAGCAGCTCTGCCGAGACAGCAGCGAGCTCAGCCCTTGTGTGAATGCGCATCAGGACCTGCGTCGCTCTTCTAACCGACCTCTGCCCGTGGAGTGTTCACCTGCGGTAAGTTAGCTGAGCATCGCTGTTAAATTACATTTTCCATCACTCACCGTGATTCAAGTTCTCTCTAGTAGTAGCATGGCTTGCCCTGCGACCTCGGAAGAAGTCAGCTTAGCCAGGCTCATTGTAGTCTTAAAAATGAGGGATTTTTAAAATTTGTGTGAACTGGGTGCCAGGGTCTTTGTATTGCTCAGGCCTCCCAAGATCTTCTCTGCCTCGGTGGCGGTGGCTGCCCTGGTAGGTAGGGCAGACCCAGGCACTGTCCCTGTGGCCCAGGGCACTGCACGGCTCCCGTCGGTCCACCTGAGCTCACTGCTGTCCCAGACTGGGGTCATCCCACCCAAGCGACCTGTCCGGAGCTGGCGCTGTCCCCGAGTTTTCTGGGAAGGGAGCAGTAGGTCAGGTACAACCGGTGGGTGGTTTGCCACCAGTGAAGCAGGTTGGGGCAAAGCAGAGGACGGATTTCACAGCTGCTGGCACAGGGGCAAGGGCTGGTGGCAATTCAGCATCAACTGCTGATTTCCAGAGGAAGGCAGATGATACCGCGTCTAGGCAGGGGATCCAGATCAACGGCATTTGGTCTGTGTTGGGCCCAAAGTCCATCAACTCTCTCTTTACCCCTTGGAAACATCAGAAGGGTAATGCTGCAGCCAAGGCTTTTTTTTTTTCTAAAAAAAAAAATATTTATTGAAAAAGGAATTTGTCTTAACTCAGTGAGAAACTTTTGGTCCAGCACTCTTAACGTTGAAGCCCATTTATTCCTCTGGCATTGCACAGGGCTTTTGGGGTGGGCACGCGCTGCGTTTGCAGCCTGGGGTCGCGCACCGAGAGCAGGGACCAGGCTCGTGGGGAGGATGCAGCTGCAGCACGTTCCCGAGCCTTCTGCATCCACTTGATGGCACCACAGCCTTGCCCATAGCTGGGGTTTGGCTAACAGCGGGGTGGACTGGCCCCTGCATTTTAAAGGCAAAAAAAAAAAAGTGATAATTTATTTAAAGCCCCCAGTATCTTGTGAGAATGCCTATTTCTGATCTGTTTTATTTTCCCCTGGATTATGGGTGCCTAGCCCCAGCGCCCACCCCCCCTTCCACTGACCCCTACCAGGGAATGAGCTTTGGGGATGAACAGACTCGAACGGAGAGAAGAGAAGGAGTGATTTAGCTCCAAGCTCTTCCCAGATGTGACCTTTGCTCGGAGAGCCAGGGCTGGGACATCTCCTGGGTTTGAGAAGGGTCTGAAAGCCAAAGGCAGCCGCTGTGCCCAGCGTGGGGGTGGGCTGGGCACGCAGCCCCCTGCACCACTGCTGCTAGGCAAACCTCCCCTGCAACGCTGAACTGCGGGGAAGGACACAAAGGGGGTCTGCTGCTGCCGGGGACAGTCCCTAACCCTGCAGGAGCGCTTCAAAGCGCTGCAGAGCTGCCCAGGGAAACTTCCCCAGGGGTGCTTTGAATTATTGCCTCAGAGGAATAAAAAAGAGGAGGTGGCAGGTGCTGCAAGCCTTGGAGCTGTGCCCCAGAAGGGTTTCTGTTTGCAGTTCAGAGGCTGGGCTGCTTCAGGCTTGTCTGGACAAGAAGAGGCTCTCGGATGCGGAGAGGGAATTTCACCCCGATAAAAGGCTCCAGGCAGGCTGGGGGTGGGCAAGACCTTGTCCCTGGGTCGGCTGCTCGCTTGCCAAACATTTCTCTATGCAGTGTTAGCGTTGTTGAAGGAGGTCGGGGGACCGGGATGTGAGGTCTGGGGCCGCCGGTCACCCTGGTGAGCTGGTGCCAGGTGAGGGTGCCAGTGGCCCGTGCTCCCCACGATCGGGTGGTGGCTGATCTGATAGAAGTAATCCCCTGGCTTTCCCCGCAGTGAACATAGCTGTCTGGGTGGGAGAGCTGCGTGAGGGTGTCCTGTCGTCCCGGTCAGCCTGTGGTGCCTGGACAGCCCGGGGATCAGCTCCACAGGTTGCCGTGTCCCTCACCCCTTCCTCTGCCATCAATTCCTTTTCTGTAATTAAGTCAGAACCACACACTGGGAACACTGTGAGCAGGAACATTTCTGAGCCGCCCTTTGAATCCGTTCGGTACGGGTGTCGGGAGACGATGGTTTCTGTCTTGGAGGGCAGCCCTGCCCACCATCACCGGTGTTAACCTGTTTTCATCTCCCATGGGTCCTATTCCCACGAAATCCTTTTCGTTCAAACTGACGGGAGTAGGTACAGGCGATGGGACGTAGGGAGGAAGGCGTGAAGGACTTTGTCAATAGATTTAAGCAGGGTTACACAGCTTGCCTTTTTTTTTTTTTCCCGCACCCTGTGTCTCTTGTGAATGCAAACTGGGAAATTAGTATTCCAGTTACATCACTGGAGAGAGGCGCAGCAAGAAGTAATCAGTCACAGGTGATGTGAGCTGGGGAGAGTTGCCCCTGGGCTTTCTCTTGGGCTGCTCTAAAACATGGCAAATTGAATGTAAAAAAAAAAAAAGAGGCTGCTTGTGCTTAAATACATGTATGTATAAATGATGATTTTATTTTTAAACCCACAACACTGGTGTCTTTGCAAAGCTGCCATTAAAGACAGAATCACGGCGATCCTCCTGGAGGCTGGGTGTCAAAGGACACTCACTGCATGTGGCGTTATAACGTAAACGTGGCCATGTCGGACCAGAGATGAACATTTTCCATTCATTTTCCTTGCTGTATAAAGGGATTATGCGCATTTTTTGCTTTGTAACACAGCGCACAGACTCCGCTCTTCATCTCGCCTTGTGTGGCCATGTGGCATCTGGATAATTTTTTGTGTTTACTGTAGGCGACAGGGGTGGAATAAGATGGGAACGGGAGCTCTTCAGTGCCGCTGCACGGGGGAAGGAATTCACTTTGATGGCATCAACACTTGTGCACCTACTCTTCTGTCAACACGTCCTTTTTCAGAAAAAATTTCAGGCTTCTAGACACCCCTCCATCTCTTGCTATAATAGTTATTTAGTGGGGTGGGGTTTTCTATGCTCTACTCTTTTTTTTTTTTTCTATTCTATTGGTGCCTGAAATATCATTTTGGGTCTAGAGATGTGTCTTTTGATCCTGTATTTGCAATCTGCTCATCCTCCGTGCACACTGAAACCCAAATTCAAACAGAAGGAGGGGAAGGCTAGCTAATGGAACCTCTGCTTGGTGTGTTTGCAAACCACACAGCCTGCTGTGGACACAGGAATTGAGGGAGGGGGAAAAATGTTCTTCCAAAAGTAAATATTTTTAGCTAATCTACATGGCACTTTTAATATATTCTGTGTTATTTGTTTTAGTTTTAGAAGTGTTTAAAGTGACATCTTGTTTTGACATTTAAAATAAAAACAGAATTACTTTTTTCCCCTGTTTGTTTTGACTTCATTTTTCCTCCAGATTTTGGGGGTTTAAAGGTGACACTTGAAGTCAGAATAAACAAAGCATCTCATGCTGATAGCTGCTGAAGAGAAAATGTGCCTGAAATTAAACTACCCCCAGGTTTGTTTTCTGCTGGGTGCTTCATTCTTACATCTGATCTGAAAAGCAGATCCCTCCCCTGCCATAGCTCCTCGTTTATTAGCAAAGCGCTGTCGGCACGCCTGATGGAAAACGGAGCAAACGCGGCGCTCTCCTTCCCAACGCTGCTTTTGTTACGGACCCTGGCTCCCGTGCTCAACACAACTGCCTGGCAAACAAACCACGCGTGGATGCCTGGGGGTGGGAAAAGTTGCAGCTGCCTGTGAGTGGGACGGAGCAGAGGGGAAAGCTGCAGCGGGATCTTCC
Organism: Pterocles orientalis; assembly: GCA_011057875.1. Taxonomy (NCBI): domain Eukaryota; kingdom Metazoa; phylum Chordata; class Aves; order Pterocliformes; family Pteroclidae; genus Pterocles; species Pterocles orientalis. The sequence goes on from WKFP01014270.1 coordinate 348,801, forward strand.
CTCCCTGCCACCTGCAGGTCCTGACACGTGTAAAGGTACGCAGGACTTTATCCGTCAGGTTAGTGTGCAACAAAAATGATTATTGCTGCCGTGACTTTTGCTGTGGATCCTAATTTCTGACGTCTGGAAAAATGCAGTAGAAGGAGGTATCCATCTTTGCTGAAATGTCAGTGCTGGGCTCAGCCATCATCTCCATGTCCCCACCCAAAGGTCCTGCTAAGAGTCTCACTCAAGCTGGTGGGACTCTCCTGCTGAACCACAGACAAGGTTTTTGCCCATCTGCCAGACAACTCTGCAGTCCTTTTCCACCAATGAACCAGCTCAAGGACATCTTCTCTCTGCAGATGACTTTTCTCCCGCTTTCCAAAACAGACGCGACACTCTGAGGAGCCTGGTGGGTGCAGAAGCGTGTGGGATCCAGCAGGAGCACAGGGATCTGGGGGGTGGCCTCCTACCACAGGACGGGACCTGTTGGGTCAGTTTAGCACAGCTTGTCCCAGCAGCCCCTCCAAGCGCTGAGCTGGGTTGAGGTACCCTCCAAAATACTGTCGCCTCCATGGCTGTGGTTGCCATTGACTCATCTCAAATGAGATGAAGTAATCGGCTGTGTTACTCGCTCACACTTAGGAGATGGTTGTGTCGATCATGATCAGCAGGGCACATGGTGCGGGTACAGAACGGGAGGTTTGATATGAGACATTGATACCCTGGGATCTGGGCATCCCGGCCCAGCTCTACTCCACAATGAGCTGAGAGCTTGGTCAGGGTCTTGGCCAGTTGTGGAAATAGCTGTGACCTGTGAGCGTGAGGACCAGCGCTGCCCGAAGGAGATCCACGTCTCCCCAACAGCTGGCATCAAGTACTGGCTCAAGGGAAGTGCCAGAGCCTTTCCTAATGAACAAGAAGCACAAGGGGCAGGAGGAGGGAAGAAAAGAGGGAGAGGTTTGGATCAGAATGACCTTCTCTGTTGGCTCTGAGCTATAAAAGGAAGCAGGTCCTGAGGGTATAGACACTTGAGTCCATCTGAGTTTGGATGGACCTTCCTCTAGGACTGCTGCTGTCACGGGAATGGGGGAGAGTGAAAGGACCGTGGGGCACCAGCCTGAGCACTCTGCAGACACGTGCTTCTCTTGGTCTGTTGTTTCTTTGTGCGTGTTCACACAAGCCTTGCAGCTCTCCTGACTGATCCAGGCTCTCCAATGATGAATCTTGCCTTTCTGAACACGATTTCATGGCTGGACTCTAAGGCGTCTGTCCCCTTCAGGGTGGTAGTTCAGGTATCAGAGACTTTCTCGAGGACAATGCTCCTCATACAGGTGTTTCCCATGGCAGCTACAGGAGAAAAAGGTATGTCTCTGCTTAGTTTCAAAATCCTTTTTGAGAGGTGACAATGAAGGCATCTCTGAAGGAAAGCTGCCTTTTGGTAGCAAGTTAGGAGGAGTCACTGGCATACAGCATGACAGAATCACTCCTGAATTGTGCCGGTCCCCAAGAAGAACGTTACGCTAAGCCTAGAGAACACACCTGATTCCTTGCCCGCTGTTTTATAATGTGTTTGAAAGCAGCACACTGCACACATTTCCATTTCCACTGCTCTAATCTGGCGATTTCCTGAAACACTTTAATGGAGTTTCCACTGACCTTAAAATAACAGTATGTTTAAAAAAGTAGTTCAGTGCAGACTTGCATGAGACAAATGGAGACAAGCTTCTCTTTCAAAAAGATGATTTTTGCAAATGTTTTTAAAAATCTCAGAGCTGTTTTTCAGAGCGACAGGAACAACACAAACACCAAGGTAACCAGCAGTCGATCTCACCGTGCTGAAATCTCAGTACTGAGTGAGCAGAGCATTCATTTACTCTGTGCAGAAATAAGTCCAGAAGAAGGTCTGAATGTCTTCCAAATGACAAGGGAATGGCATGGAAATGCTTGTGTCTCGTGGCCACCTTTGACTTTGTGGGCAACTCACTTCTTCATACGGATATTTGGAAATAACACTTATCCAGTTGGACTTGATGATCCTTGAGGTCTTTTCCAACCTTTATGATTCTACAATATGCTCTTATGAAATGAGCTCAGGTTATCTTTTCCTCCTTTTTAAACTGTACTACTTAAAAGTTTCAAGATCTACTCTTTTGGCATCCTGGTTCTACACTGCTACTATCTTACTCTGGGTTTGACCATTCAAAATAAATTTTCTTAGCCTGAGTGTCCTAATCCTGTTTGCTCAAAACCATACTGCCCTTCGACAAGGTTTCTCCCAGACTTTCTTCTTCACTCCTGCTGGGCTCCATGGTCACCAGAAAGCTGGCTCTTTCCCCAAAGCATCTTGACAACAGAGCTTCACACGTGAAGACAGAAGGATTTCCTTCACCATTTCCAACATGTATATGTCTCAACATCTTTTCTTCTTCCCCAGTTTTGTCAGACCAACCTATTCCCAAAGGAATGGTGCTGGTTAGGTAAATGTTTAACAGATTGAGTATCAGTTGTATGGAATACTGGGGAATCTCTAAAATCCGAAGTAATTCAAGCTTGTGCAACCAAAGATGTGCTTACCCTTGGCCGTACAGCTTTTGCAAAGATGTTTAAGCTCTAAGAGTGGACTGGGTTTGTTACTGCTCTCAGTTCCAGGGATTCCATGGTGTCCTGCATAGAGATTGATATTTGATGGTTACTGATAGAGAACTTATTCCACGGCAAACAGTGAGGGAAGTTTGGGCTTGTTAATCTTGTCACAGGGAAAACTCAATGCGTTAGTCCTGTACCTCTGGTAGAAAGTTACTTGTCCCTGAAATATTTCAAAACAAAATGGAAACGTTTGGGATTTGGTTTTTTGGACCACAGATTACTTGTTAAGACCTTGGTCATTTTATCATAAATAAAATGTTTGAAGATAAGTCTGAAGATGCACACCACACAGCTAATCTGCCATCTAACCTTCCCTCGTTAATCTGTGATATTTATAGTGTTAATCACTCGATGAGGCATTTATCTCCAATGATATAAAACAGAATTAAGTTTAAGATGATAGTGAGCTCTATAGGACGTTAAAAAGTTTATCGACCACTCTTCCCAGGAGGAGAGGGGGCTGAAAGGAGGGGTCACCTTTTCAGTGCCACTCTGGGGATGGCAGCGCTAGCCAGGAGCATTTTCTAACTTTGCTTTTTCAAAACTGTGCCTGTTTTCTGCCTCGCTTTCCAGCATTTTCGATTTGCTGAGCAATAGTAAGTGGTATTCTATCTATATTGAAAATGACAGATGGTGCCTGTCCCAGTGCTGATAAGGGTGACTGTACAAACACTGTCCCCTTGGTGGAGAAGCCGTAGAAAAACGGCACAATCTGGTACAAGGTCATTTCTGGGTTATTTTATAATCTCTACATCCCACCTCCCCGAGGTGTGCCGTTATAAAAATTTGACAATTTACCCTTATAAAAATCTACCAATTTTTCTAGTATGAAGAAAGCAAATGGTTAATCTTGGCCTTCTTAAAACCTGCTCATGTCTCCAGATTCACGCCCCTTCCCATACATGGCTCAGAATGAACCCTTACCTGTACCTGAGGGAGAAATGGCCCGGCAGCAGCGTGGCTGCTCTGGTGTGTGCAGCTCTGCTGCAACGGCAGAGTGATGCCTGCTTGGGTTTTTAGATGAAGAAGGCTCTGACCCCGTGTTGCTGAGAGGCACGATAAAGCTGTCCAAAAATAATGGAGAGAGATTACAAACCAGCTGGGGTTTGTTTGTTTTAAACAACCATAAACCCCTTTTGGGTTTATGCATTTGGATACATGGAAATCCATTGCTGCTTTAGCTGCACAAGAAGCTGAGGAGTTAAGGAATATGTTCCTGTGATGTCGCCCCATCTTCTCCCTGAGGAGCATCGTGGAGCTATTTCCTTTCTGTACTAATATTTTAGCCTCAGGTTTGGTTATAGCTCTAGATGTGTTTGCAATCACATTTTCAACAGTTGCAGTATGGTTGTGTCCCATACAGGTGAGGATGAGGTGGCCACTAAAGCTCCTCTATCAACGGACAAGTCTCTTCAACTTTCCGAGTATTTTATTTGGTGAATTAAGGCTATGGACTAAGAGCCAAAAATACTACATGCCTTATACTTTTAGACCCAAGAGGATATTTAAGAACGTGTATAAGTCACTGGATGTTTAATAGCAACAAACATCCCTCAGCTCCTGCTGACCTAACCACGCTGACCCTGCTGCCGCACGCTGGTGAGGAAGGGGAGAAGCCTGGGACCATCTGTGCCTAGCAGGCAGCTTCTGCAAACCTGAGAATCACAGGCATGTTAGGGAAAAGGTTGTGTGGTGTGTGAGTAACCTAAACAGCAAGGATGAAGAGCTATAGTAGGTATATATAACCTGTAACAGCAATATACAGTTGTGGGAAACAACATTACTCATGGGACAGATGCAGATGGCAGCCTTGCTCGGAGCAGGGCAATTCTCTGCAACAGTGTGAATATCCGTGAGCTGTCTGTAGTAATTTTGTGTGTGGACCAAGGATGCTTTTTTTTTTTTTTTCCCTGTTCAAATGGTGGCAGCTGTGCCCAAGAAGCAATCCTGTTGGTTGCAGAGAGCATCTGTGGGTGCGTGTGCTTCATCGATTAAAAAAGTATATAAATGTAAAACAGAGAAAATAACGCTAATGTACTGGGTCTGGCTGTTGTCAAACCACCATGCTAGAAACAGCCAAACCTCCGTGGGGACATCTCATATCACACAATTGGGTTTTGTACAGTATGGTGTTGTGGTGGGTTAACCTTGGCTGGCACCTCACCCCTAGTACAGCAGAGAGATGGTCCATGGGTACGTGGTGTGAGTGTTACAATTATTTTAACAAAGACTTCCTCTGTAGCAAGAACACTGGAGAAGATAAAATAATCTGTATCATCTGATTGTCATCAGTGAGGCAAAAGGATACTGCATGGAGGTTACACAGCTTTTGTTTATTTATCTGTCCTTTAGTATCTCTGTGTTCAAAGCCTGGGACAGCAGTCACGGAGCAAGCTCAGACTGGTGATTGCATCCTCTCACTTCTGGTGCCAAGTTCAGCCTCTTTAGGAAGGAGGGTTGCCTCGGTCAGCACCGCAGAGCGTGAGTCATTAAAAGCTGAGCTCTAAGTCCATTAAAGAAAATGGAAAGACTTACTGACTCCAGTCTGCCCTGGCTCAGATCCCCGACTCCTTCCACAGCAATCGCTGCTGTTGGCTGCGCTGTCGGCAGTGTGCTGTCCTTGGGACTGCACCAAAAGGATACTTGAATGCTTCAGTTATTCCATGATATTTCTTGTGGTGAATGGTTTATAGGCTGCTCAAAGGCTGTAGTGACTTTATATTTGTTTCCAACGGGATACAGATTCTGATTCTTGAGATGTAATGTCATCCAGATGTTTGGAATTGTCTTGTGTGTCTCTGCTGCACCATCAAAACCAGGGGAGTTCATCTCAGTGCAAATTATTTTCTCAAATTTTCACAATAAAATCAAGCTGAGAGAAACCACTGGTTATATCCAGGGTGATGATAAGAGGAGAAATCCCTCATCTGCAGCGGCTTGCGCAGTTTAACTGGCAGGCGTTTTTATGATCTCTGTGCATAAGTCTGTTTTTCCATTAGTGAAGGAGAAAGCAGCAGCAGAAGCAGCGTTACGTTCTGGTTTTGTGCTTACCCCTGCTGCTGCCCAAACGAGAGGCTCAGCAGCCCTTCCTGCTGTTTGCAGATACCTTCCAGAGCTTCAGGGAGACTCTCTAGTCCTTAGGTGGGACGATCCTGCTCTGGAGGTGCCTTTCTCCACGGGCTGCAGGAGGCAGCTGGGAGGACCTGTTAAATCTGGGTTTGTTTCATCGGGATTGACTCTGGGCTGAAACCGGTACTCGGGGATTACACACAGCCCAAACTGCCCTTTCTCTACCTGTTCTGCTACAAACTGTCATTTCACAATTACTATTTTTAGTAGTTCTTGAACACTTTCCACCAAACGCAGAAAATGTTTTCTACATCCATGCAGCGCATTTTCAGCTGCTCTCTTAGTTCTGGCTTGATGTTTGACCAAATCCCAATATTTTACAGACTCGGTTCGAGGCAGATTTCAGGCAGCCACCAGCAGTGACAACGCTAAACCCTCTCCTGGATCACGCAGTACCTCACGTGGGCTCCTACCCTGTATATTTTACTCCTGTTAGGACACCAAAACTGTCTGAGGTTTTGGGGAAGGACCAGGCGCGGAGCAGCCCGGAGCTGGGTTATGAGCTGGAGTTCAGCGAGGAGCCCAGAAATGCATCTGTAGCAGCACAGCTGCGCCAGTGCTTGGGCAAGAAGCACGACAAACAAGTACGGCAGATCCCTGAGTGATCTCTTGTGGCACAGAGATTGTGCTTACTATAATTTAAAAAAATCTCTTTGGGCCAGGGTAGCAGGCAGAATGGGGTGCAGGTCCTCCCACTAAAGCACAGATGCTGGCAGTTCAGCTGGAAATGTGTTCTACTGAATATTAGTATAACAGATCTCAGAACAAGAAGTTTCTCATTATTTGTAAATTAAAACCAGTGTTTGATTACACACACAAGACGACCAAATGGGGAAATGAAGCAAATTTGGAGGGATATAAGCAATTCCAATTTCATCCCGAATATACAAAATCCTGACAACTTCCTTTCCGTGAAAAATCTAACACTTGGAACCATCCTTGCAGCTTGCAGCTGGTAGTAATCCTGGGGGAGAAGATGACTTTTCCAAGCCCTTCAGTTCTGGCCAGCCTGGTTGCAGACTTTGCTGAGGCTTCTTCTCCTCTGGCAGCGATGCCTAGCGAGAAGAGAGCTGCTGAAGACTGACAAAGGGCAGCCAGCCACAGACTGGAAAAAAGCCCAACCAGGTTGGTTTTGCCCTAGTACCGGGCATCAGGCAAGAAGGCAGAACCTCCCACAATTAAAGACCCCCAGTGAGCCAGCAGGTCTGAATCAGGTGCTACGGGAGGTATGTGACCGAGGCTCAGGACCATGGCTTCATCAGGCAGAGATCCTTCCCTCTTCAGGAAAGGCTGAGGAAAGCGAGTACAAAACCAGGAAATACAATTATCTGTCCTGCTCCTGTGGGTCACGATACATCTCACAGGGAACCTTTGTACTCTTTGTAGACTGTAAATGGAGATATCTAGGTAGCACGGTCAACCATAGTGCCCAGCTTATTACAGCAAGCACAGGCAACACGAGGAGGGAGACTGGAGATGTACGCCAGCCAGCTTGCTGCTCCGAACCACCGCCTCCATCTTCCTGATGTTACTGTCCCATTTCAGATTACAGCTGGGATGTTTCCACTGACTCAGACTATGGTTGCAGCATCATTTGGTGGGCAGACAACACTACAAAGCTGCTTCTCCATCTGTGCTGATTCGAACTTACCTCCCATTACCATTTCAAAGCTGGATTTAATGTCATGGGCTAGATTCCAATGTGCTTACGATGCTGCTCAATGTTCCTTCAAATTATTGAGCTATGCATATGTTCTTTTTCCAGACAGTATGTTTGCAAAGTTTTTATTGTTATCTAGAGGAAGCAGTACTACAAGCCAGATGCCCATCATTATGAAGGGCACAGAACGGAAGTGTTCACTCAGGATTTATTATTTTACTTTTTGCTTTGACAGGATGCCATGTCCTAAAATGTCTCCCCTATGCACAAACACTGCAGCAGGAAGCTCAGCAAGCCTTGGCGGCGTTTATCTCAACAATGTTCAATAGCAACCTAGGCAGGTTTGCTTGGATCCTTCAGCTAGCTGCCTCTCTTCAAGACATGGATGCAGATGTCATTGAAGAGCTCTTCTTCAGGCCCATCCTAGGAGAGGCCACCCTAAACGTGTTACATCTAGAAACCCTATATATCAAGCCAGGCTGGCTTTGAAAACAGATGACATCTGTGCTCTCAAATACCTATTTTTGAAGAGATGAGAGGATTTTACGAGCTAAACATTTCAAACAAATCATTAATGCATCTTTCTAAGCCATATATAATTTTTATAGGATGAAGTAATTTTATAACATTTTAGAATTAAAAGCAGGAAAATCTAGGCATCTCATGACTGTGTGCTTTCAAAAACCTTTAGTCTGACATCTAAGACTGTCTAAAAGCATCAGCATACTTTCCAGTTGTGCTAGGTTCAACTGTATTATTTCTAGTGAGCATTTTCACAGCTGTTTAAAACTATACTATACGCTTTTGGCTTTCCAGAAGTTTTTGCTTTCAGGAAAAAGGGTAGCAGTAAGTTTTATTTAGTGCATCACCAATTGAAGATTAATAGACATATAAAAGGCTGATCAATGGTAAAATGAGTATAAATCCTTCCTTTTCCTGGGATATCCTTCCCTCATCCCAACCCCTTTTCTGTCCTTGGCTGTAATTCCTTGATGGAACTCAACCTCTTCCTTAGAGGTTCCTTTTCTAAGCCTTACAGTAAACTACAGGCATTAAGACCCTCTCCCATTATTCCCAAAGTCCTTCCCTAAGAAATGGAACAATATGATTCAAAACTTTGTTGACTTAGACAAAAGCCATTGTTCAAGATTGTTTCCAGGATGGGAATAACAAAGGCTAAAAGCTACTGTGTTATGCCATGAGCAGCAGAACTAATGTAGCCCAGTTTCCTACATATTTAAGACCTTTCCCCTTTAGCCCTCCCTGTACCCGTTTAGAATTACCCCCACTTCCCTCCAAACAGATGGCAGCAGAAATGCTGAAATATGGTTTCCTACAGATGTGTAACTCCCACGGCAAGAGTTCTGTGTCTCCACCCCCACGTGTGCTATGGCATGTCCCACAACATCTCGCTGTCTCCTATCTGTCTGTCTGGAGAAGAGGCAGCACGTGTTGGGGCTGGCGCCAAGCTGTGTGTGTGCTGACTGGTCATCCGTCAGGTTAAAAAAAATATTAAGCTGATACTTTAGCTGCAGTAAGGGAGGCTATTTGTATCTCTTTCCTGTCCCATTCCTCTCCCAATGGTTTCCATGAAACTTTAGAGGAATTAATTTCTGAGTTTTTTTCAGCAGAGGGTCCAGTCTAGTTTTGTTTGGCAAGGAGGCTCAAAATCACCAAATGGGGACTGACAGGCAGGTAGACAAAGAGTATGATAGCTTCATACCGCACATTTTTTCCTCACTTTGGTAACTGAGGAATAAATCTTAAAAATGAGGGGAAAAAAGCAAACCTCAAACAAGACAAACGACAAACTTCAGGCTGCTGAGAGCACATCAGCCAGTCTCTGCTCACAGCTTTACTTCTTATCGAAATCTGCTTCAAGGCCTTTGAGTTTATCTTCAAGGTATACAATGGCTTCTATTCAACTTCCTTTGAACTGGAGGGCACAATGCCAACAAGTTCGCATGGCTTGGCTCACCTGGCAGACAATGCTGTATTTGATGACTTCTCTTTTAGCCTGATGGGTGTCTATGCAATCAGCTGTCTGAAAAGAATGCCTTGTGCTCCACGGTGAAGATCATGGTCAACATCTTGGGTTTTCAAGATAGCGTTACCTTCTACCATAAAGGCAAATACTAGTCTTCAAAGGGAATTCCCACAAGATCTGATACTCATGGACATTGCCTCATTGTGCTCCAAATACAAGATTCACTCCTCCAACAGCTCTTTCACAAAACTCATCTTCTTCAGTACATATGCAATTAAAAAACTCCATAACCTTTAGCTAAAGCTCAATGTAACCAAACATTCCTTGACTCACAGACCTGATCACAGAGCGAGCACGAATGTTAATAATCTTTTTCTCGACATCCTGTTCAAAGGGGCTGAGATAATATTGTCTTGCTGAGGACAGAGTAAGAATCTGTATCTAATGTCATTAAGCTGCATATGAAGGTGGAGGCTATGACGGTGTAAAAGGCAGGAACAGGAGTCAGGAGGGATCATGAGCAGAGGTTAGGAGCAAAAGCAGGAGCTCTCTCTGGAAGGAAGAAAGGCACAGAACAAGACACCCTTTAGAAGTCAAGGGAAACAACACATTGGAAGGGAGAAGCAGAGACAGAAACGAACAGAAGGCAAGAGTGTCGTGGTTTAACTCTAGCCAGCAGTGAGCACCACACAGCCGCTCACTCACTGCTCCCCTTCCCTGCCCTCCGCAGTGGGATGGGGGAGAGAATGGGAATAAAAAGGTAAGAAAACTTGTCGGTTGAGATAGGAACAGATTAGTGATTGGATTGAAATAAAATAAATTAATAATATCAATACTACTGCTACTACTACTAACTCTACTACTAAACAGTAATGAAAACAACGAAAACAAAACCCAAGAAAAACAAATGATGCAACTGACTGACTCCCAGCCAGTCCCCCGGCAGCAATCGCATGCCTCAGCCAGCTCCCACGGCTTATATACTGACCATGATGTTTTATGGTATGGAATAGCCCCTTTGGCCAGTTTGGGTCAGCTGTCCTGGCTGTGTCTCCTCCCAGCTTCTCGTAGAGAGAAAGCTGAGAGGGCAGAGGCAGTATAAAAGCAGAAAAGTCTTTGGCTCGATGTAAGCATTGCTTGGCAACAACAAAAACATCCCTGTGTTATCAACATTGTTCTCACCACAAATCCAAAACATAGCCTCATGGTAGCTACTATGAAGAAAATGAACTCTATCCCAGCCAAAACCAGGACAAAGATAAAATTCCCCCTCTCCGCTACCCCCAAAAATTAAGAGAAAAAACCAATGAGGACAGAAAGGTTTGCCACCACTTTCTTTAGCTTCTGGAATCGAAACCAGGAGCAGAAACAGTTTCTCTGGCCCTGAAATCCACCAGCAAAGTACATGTATCCATCCCCTTCTAGTGCCCAGGAGATGACAGTATTGCCACCACCTAGAACATGAGTTCAGCTGATGAAGACCTGCCAAATACAACACCTAGTGCTGCTGACAAGCCAGGCAAAGCTTTCCCTCAGACACACCTCTCCTTTCCCAGTTGCTAACTTTTTTTAAAATACCATATGACGAGATTTTTAAATTGTTAGAAAAACCCCACATTTGCAAAATCAAGCATGAAAAAGTAAATTCCATTTACTCGTGAAACTTTACTACAGCTTCCTTCTGAATGTTCTCCTAAGGCCCTTTTAAGGACCTGATTACAAACTGCTGTGGTTTCCCCTCAAACTCCCACCTTGCCTGGGGCAGAGAATGTCCCATGCTGTGGGAATTTGTTACGGCTGTACAACGGAAGAGGCTGCTCTATGCTGAGGTTCAGCTGCTTTTGTTTCAGCACCAGTGTTGCAGAACCTGGATTTAAATGGGTCTGCAGGGACAGAAACGATGCTCTTACAGTTAAATTGGATGAATGACACCTTACAGACTGTGGGGCAACCACATCAGCTCAAGTGGCATTATTTCAGGCACTCCAGAGTGGTGTGTCTCAGAATAAAGCTGTGACGAACAGCGTTAACTGGAATAAAAGTTTTTTGTATTTCACAGTAGCAAGCATGGGGCCTGGGGAAGCGTGGTTTGCAGAAGTCAGTAGGCTCTCACAGCTGCAATCCAGGTCACAACAAACTGCCTCTCACCCTTCCAAAATAATGTACAGTGCTGTGAGCACTGAAAAATCAGTCTGGGCACACCCAAAGTGCAGGGAAGCTTTCAATGGCTCTAATCTTGCCATTTTCATTCCTCCTTTGTAAAAAGAAGTAATAATATTGCCTCTTCTTGTGACAGATCTTTGAAGGTATTCACCAGTGTTTGTAGAGAGCTAACAAATCCTATAACCGAGCACCTTAGAAAATGAAGAATTCTGTGTTCTGTGCTATATTCAACAGCACACAGTGAACCAATGCAGAGGGACACACACTACAGGGAAAGCATAAAAAGAAAAGATACTGAAGAGTAAGATTTAGTAAGCACTGGGTAAGGCAGCGATCCTGTGGCAAAAATAACATGTCATTTGCTATGGTGGGATCCATGGGTGCACTCTCTCTAGGGCACAGACAGAGACATGAGTGTGCCCCGAGGGATGGATGCCTCCCTCCTCTCAGACACATATCTTAGGTTTGGATGGCTCACACTACAAAGGGCTTTACCTCTGCCTATTGATACAGCTAAGGAGCCTACCTGACCATTTCAGATGAATTGTCTAATGTTCAGATGGTAAAAGTCAGACTAATCCCACCTCCACAACATAGACGCGGTCTGGATCCAGTTTGCACATGCAATGTTAACTTCCACGTCTTCTAATGTTAGCACGCTTGGCTTTGCTCTCCTGAACTTCTTTAAGCAGCAGGGTTCAGACATGCTTCCAACTAGACACCTATTTCTACACAACACATAGGCTTGGAAACAAAGACAATTCAGTGATTTTATTCACCTGCCCAGAGAGGACTAAGAAGACACACTATTCTCTGAGAAAACATCCATCTGTTTTGTTTATGTAACACCAGATTTCAAGGTCACACGGAACATCACACTCATACATCCAGGTCCTTATTTGTATCAATATTTCTTTTTTTTTTTTTTTTTTTTTTTTTTTTTTTTTTCCC
>WKFP01014270.1:361341-393036 GCA_011057875.1 Pterocles orientalis
ATTTTGACTTCTGAATCAATTTTCTTTCCTAAATAACTGATTCCAGTGTGTATTTAGCAATTTATCTTCAGGATATCAAGCAGTCATGCTATGGAATTGCAGGAGTAATTTTTCTTTGCCTGTCTCTTGCTGAAGTTGGTTAGTATGTTCCTAAATCTTTTTAGGTTGAGCAGGAGTAACTTTCTGCACAAAACATAACTTTTCTCCATTGTCTCTACATCTAGATGATTAATCAGTTTTCTTAGCAATTAACTGTGTTAAGGTATATACAGTGGTGTTATGGAAGCATTAGAGCATTTGAAGCAGCATTGTTTTACAAGAGTCAATTTTCTGAAAGGCATTAGGAAGTTAGTCACTGGTTGATAGAATATCAGTCCTTTTAATTTAGTTTAGCACTCTTCTGTTTAAAAATAAATACTGTGCTGAGATGCACTCTGCTGTTTGTCATATCTCTCTTCTCCTTTCAGTCCTAGCTATTTGAATTGAAAGTTGTTTTGCAGAGGAATTCTCTACTGCTCTCTATTTTTACAGTGCCTAACACATTGAGAATCTGTCCTTGGCTCTTGGCTTTGCAGGAAGCTTTTCAATCTCCCCATTGAACATCTCAGCTATACCCTGAGAATATTGTGTAGACGCAAAGGCCAAAACTGTTTCATTATCCACTCTCGTCATTGCTGCTTAGGATGTTCTGCCTAACCCTCTAGCCACCCTTTTGGTTTGGATTGTGATTTTTAAAATTTTACAGGTACCTTGCATTACTCCTGTGCCTTTTTTCATTTCTCATTATCTCTGCACCGTTATCTTCGCACTACAGTATTATGTTTTCGGTGCTGTGCTGGAAGAAGCCACGTTAATGTTGCAGAATTATTTTTGGCGTTTATAGTGTAAAATGAGACATATTGGAATAATAAAATCCTGGTGTGTCGAGGCAGGAAGTTTTATGGTTGCGCTAACATTTCTCTGCAAGATGTTTCATGTGTGCATCCCAGCTGTGGTCACGTTAGTTCTTTATGAAATGTTCCTGCCATGCATACGTTTTAAACCGGGGAAAAGATCCATCCTGATGTGGATTTCAAAGTGGTGAGGTTTAGCCAGTGTTATGCAACATCAGCATAACAGCATGAACTATGCAGTCCTGTCCCTGGGCTCCACTGAGAAGATCCTGCCTCTGTCTTGGTTGCACGCTCCCTTCGGTTATGTATATACATTGACATCCCTTAATCCCAGTCCATTAATCATTTCTGTGGCCGTTCATTGGACTCTCTCCAGGGTGTCCATGTCTCTTGTACGGAGGAGCCCCGAACAGGACGCAGCACTCCACGTGTGGCCTTACAAATGCTGAGTAGAAGGGAAAGATCAGCTGGCAACGTTCCTCCTAATGCAGCCGAGGATGCTGCAGGGGCCACATTGCTGGCTCATGGTGAACCTGGCGTCCACCGGCGCACCCATGTCCCTTTCCTGCCAAGCTGCTTTCCAGCTGTGCGCCCTCCAGCATATACTGGTGCCTAGGGTTGTTCCTCCCCAGGTGCAGGGCTTCCTTTTTGAACTTCATGAGGTTCCTGTCCAGGTCCCTCCAAATGGCAGCACGACCCCACAACTCCTCCCGTTGTGTCATCTGCGGCTTTGCTGAGGGTACACTCTACATCATCATCCAGATGTGACTGAAGAGTTGCCTGAAAAGGAAACTGCGATGATATTTGACTTTGTGAAATTCAGCAAGGTCAAATGTCAGGTCCTTCACCTGGGAAGGAAGAGCTTGTGACAGCAGAGACCAGGAGTGCCTGGCTGGGGAGCAGCTCTGCAGCAAAGCAGAGAGATTTTTATTTATTTTGATCTTGATTTCTGAGATCAATGTAATATTGGTATTTCAGTTGCTAACAGAGAAAATGAATGTACAGACATATGCATCTGCATGCAGGTAGCTAGGTGTGCATCCTAAAACTGCCAAAGTGCAGAGAAGTCGTCAAGTAACTTTTTTTGAAGGCTTTGTTGGCTCCTTAACAGTTTATCAACAAGAATACTTTTAATACACTTCCTGTTCACTGTAAGAATAAAAGTATTAAAAAACATAATAACCAGAATTCTAGCTATTATGGTAATTTTCTCTCTTTCTAGCACAGTCAGAGTTCTCGGAGAATTGTCTGAAAACAGGTTTTGAGGATTACTGCGAGCCCATTAACTTGTTTCCTTACTGCAACTCATCTAGCAGAAATACAAAATTCCTCTAGAAGATGTACAGGTTGATTTCTTGACCGTCAGCTCAGACATAGCTGAAAACCTTGGAAATTATTTTATTCGTAACCTTTCTGACAGCAGAATCAGGGCTCACTCCAGCAACAGGTGGTGTACATATGTGGGCTGAAGAATGCTTAAAGGGGGGAAAAAGTTTACTGTCTTTGGGCCAGACGAGTTATGGACATACATGCCCTGTGTATATCTATCTGTATGTATCTAGAATGATGTTAAAGGGTAAACCTTAGAAATTGGTTAGGATCTCTGCTTTGTTTAGTGTGTCAGTCTGATTTCATTTGAAGTATTTTAAAATCCCAATTCCTTGGGATGCAGAAGCATGCTAATAAAGTTCCCTTTACTGTCTCATCTAGGTTTTTTCTACAGAGAACAGTATTTATATATATATATAAAAAAATCTTTCTTGATACTTTAAGTTTTCTTAACCATAGTGTTAAAGGAAAGTCAAAGGTCAGTCTTGATGGAGAGCTGGCTATAAATAAAAGTACGTTTGATTTTCTTTTTATTTTCCCATCCTGCTGCTAGCATCCCCTCCTGCTTTTGTCTTTGCTGCTGTCAAAGATGCAGTCCAACCGCTTCCTGTGTTTGATATTGTTCCTTCCCCTTTCTTCAAGCTATCTTTAGGATTTTAATCAGAGTATGCTTCTCCTAATTTTCCTGCCTTTTTTCTTTATCAATATGATACTTGAAGTTGGAGTGCATTATGGTTTTAGATCTTTACGCTTACCCTAGCCTTATGAATCTTAACAGAATGAGTGCGAGGCTGGCTGTCTCATTACCAGTAATTGAGAAATCTTGTTCGTACTCTGGTCTGTCAAGCTGTGTTGATGAAATAATGGTTTGTCATGTCATTTGTTTGTCTTTGCATCTTGATTTTGATACTAATTGAATTTCATTTTGATAAATGAGCTTCAATTAACTTGGGAGTGTAGTGTAGACATGATACAGTAGGTTTGAAGGCGCTCTCTTTTTCCTTCTTTTGGAATTTAGAACTGTTGAAAACCACACTGAACAATGCTATTTTATTTTTTTTTTTAATTCAGATTATTTAACATTTTTTCTTTAATGTTAAGGGTTATTTTTTGTTGTGTTGGAGCTTTACAGAGTGCATACTATTCCTAGGTTTTGCTGCTCCTAGGAGGAGAAGGTAGTTCATCTGTGCGACTGTAGTTATGATTTGAAAACTATCGTTAGGCGCTTTTGCATCTCCAGATCCTTAGGACACATCCTATTCCGCTTCCCTTCTATTCCTTCTCTCTGCACCCTGATAAAAGAGGGGTACATGAGGATCTACTTGGTTTTCCCCAGATTCCCCAACTCTAGGGTAGCTCTGGGATCTCCGGGACCTGGGGGTTGTTAAGATTGTCAGTCTATCACAGTTCATTGTGTCTGGAGTACATCGGACCTCATGTGTCATCCTGGGGATCTGCACGTGCTCAGCAAATGTCACCCTCAGTGATTCATCTGGCAGGTTGTGTTATCCAGTCCTCTGTGGGAAATGCAGAATAAAAATCTGGGATCTTCTTTCTATTCCTGTCCTTCGATCTGCAGCACCAAGAATGCTGCTATGCAATTTCCTGTGTTGTTGAAACATGAAAAGGAAAGCAGAGTAATGGGTTGGGGAAAGTAGGCTCCCTCAGGTTTTACAATTTCCAAGCACAAATTCATTAAAACTGATGTAAAAATGAAAAAGAAAAAATGTTTTTCAAGGCATTTATTTAAACTTTACCAAGCTGATTCTTTTTTTAATTTCCATATTCTGACTGGCTTTCAGTAAAGGCACGTGTGTATCTATTAGTGTTCATTTTTACACTATTTTATAATTTCTTGCATACCTGCTTAGTGTGAAATGAGAAGTAATACAAATACAATTTCAGTACTTTAGCTTCTTTAAAATTATTTTCAAAAGGTATTTTTTCAATTATGCCGGAGTTTTTTTTTTTTTTTACAGTCCGTAAAGAACACAACCAAAAGGATGCAAAACTTTAAACTGGAAAGTGAACATCAAAATAATTCCTTTCCTGTAAGAGATGAAAAATCTTTTTATTCTGAGAACAAGATTTTCTTTTTTTTTCAAGAAAAGAGGTAAGGTCACAGTGTTATTGTTAGTGTCAGCACCTAGATTTCAAAGCGCTTGGAAGTACCAGACTCGGGTTGTTTCTGTCATCGGTGCCTGTAGGAGGGGAGAAAGCAGCCAACGTGACGGATGGCGAGTTGAACAGAAGAGCGATTAGAAATTCTTGGATAAAGAGTGTGGTCGGGGAGGTTGAAAATCATTCACTCAGCTGCTTCACTGCAAAAACACTGGGCTGCAGTTCAGAAAGCCCTCAGAGTGCAGTCCGAAAGCATTAGTCTTGCGAAGGCGTTAGGCTGGTTTTTTTTTCACGTTTCATTATCAGGGTGACCATGCTGCTAGCCTTTCGCTGTGACACAACGTCAGTTGACGCTCTTGGGGGTGACTCCAACGTAAAACAGTCCTGACAAAGAAATTGAAGTGGAAAAGGATAGTCAGTATGGGTTTCTGGTTTTGTTTTAGGGTTCATTTAGTAGTTGAAAGCCCTAGAGTCTTTAATGAGTGGCTAAAGCCCAGGTGACAGTGGCATGCGGTGACCTGGGTCTCAGCTGTCCTCCGGAGGCAGGGAGTGCTGCAGAAGCAATCCGGACCTGCCTCTGATCTCTCAGTCTGGCTCTGGGGTGGTGTTTGCTGCTTTGTGCTAACTGTACACTGCTGCAGGATGAGTTGGATTATCTCCTTCCACTGGCTTACCCAGTGGCCCCTTCAGTGTTTGAGGAGGTGCCAGGGATGGCTGGGAACAGGCGGTTCTGGGTAGGACCTCTCCCTTTTGGGAGCGACCAGGCTTGCGTCAGCTGAGCTCAGCTGGGAAAGCGCAGAGTGACCGCGACACGAAGAGGAGCCACGTTCTCTAAGGGCTTGGAGGTTGCCTCTGATTTTCCTCTATGGTCTGTCTCTAAAGATGGTAAAAAAAAAAAAGTTTCCATTTTTGTTTGATTTGAGATCAACTACAGAATCTCTCAGTGCCCTGAGAAATCTCTCTGGACTTTAAAGATCAGCAACCAACAACTTCTGGTTGTGGATATAAAGAAGGAACATTTTTATCAGCACCACACCGTATTTTTTTCAAGATGCATTTTTAAAAGTACTCTACATGAGCTGCAGAATTTGCATGAAATGCATGATCAATTGTGCAAATCAATCATGATTTGTAATTAGATGCTCCCAAAGCGAATCAACGTAGCTGAGAAGTAAGGCGTTAGTGCTGTGTTGGCTTTAACTGTATGTCACATAGAGGCAGTGCTGGTGAATGGGAACAGTAAGGTCGCTGACATCCCGCAGAGTCTGATATTTAACCTGTTTTTTATTATTTCTGTTAAAGATATGGAAAACGTTTAAAATGGTTGCTGATAATTTAGAGGTAACAAACATCTGGAGAAACAGATAAAATAGACACTGATAAAGAGAAAGGTTTGTTAACTGAGCTGAGTTCAGGCACACAGTATATTTTTCATCATATCCAAATATAATTTTATATCTTGAAATAATAAATGCACACTATATTTCCATCTTTATTCCAAGAGGCAGTTATCCTTAAAGGACAAACCCCTCTTTCCCAAGAACAGGGAAGGGCAGTCATCAGTTGGAGCTGGACTTGGGTGGTTATACTTTGGCCAAAAGGCCTCGTACATCCAAGAACTGCAGCACTGAGGTTATATTATCTCTGTTTTTGGCATTGTTCTGAAAAAGGCTGGAATGCTTGTTCCAGATGGGTGTACTTCAAGAAGGACAGTGAAAGCTGGAGATGATTCAGGGTAGGGTTGTAAGAATGATGAAGGAATTGGACATGTGCTGTATGGTGAAAGATTTAGAGCTCAGTCTGCTTAGTTTAGCAAAAGTGTGGTTAAGAGATCATTTGATCACAATCTTAATATATTCATGTGGGGAGCAGAAATGTGATAATAGATAGCTTCTCCATCTAGCAAACAGAAGTAAAATAAAATCCAACAGCTTGAAGTTGAAGTCAGCCAAATTAGTTTGGAAATAAGGTGCAAATTTTTAACAGGGAAGGCAGTTCAACACTGGAACAACTTAGCAATAGCTGGGATGCATTTGCAAGCACTGGAAATACTATAATTAAGATTGCATGTCTTTCTGAAAGACTCACTGTAGCTTAGGAACAAGTGTTAAATATAAAGTAGAAATTGATACGGGGAGCCTGCAATAATCAGAAATCACAGTACTCGCTTCCTTACAGTCCAGGACTCTGTTTGCAATGCAGTATGGTGGTTATGATCAGTTTAATTCAGGATTGACCGTTAGGAGAGTTGTTAAGGTACAGTGTGGTGCAGGTATCCACACTGGCCCTGAACAAGCTTGGATGGGTACTAAAGGCACCAGAGCTATGCCGGCGTGATGTCCCACCAGGAGTGATATAAATGCTTTTCATCAGGGCTGAGAGGCTCGTATGCAGTGGCTGGTGATCACTCGCTCTTAACAAGCTCCTACAGGCAAGGAATGCTTGAAACCCTTGGGAATCATATGTGAAAACAAGGATCTCTCATACAAGGAGAAGTAGGTTTCCAAAATTAGATTTTTTTTGTTTCCCCTTCTTTTTCTTTACTGTTTACACGGGTTCAATTTGAGAACAGATAAATTATTTCAAGATAAAGTATCAGTTAGAGAGCAACGAAGCATATTGGAGTCGGGAAACTTGTGATGTGAAACTAGGTGGAGGCTGAGGTATAGTAAAGGAACACATTAAAGGTCGTATTCTTACTCTTTCCTAAACATCAAATTATCTCTGTAGTGGAGACAGGATACTGGGCTGCTGGGTTACTGATCTGTTCCCGTGTGGATTTTTGTTATATATGCTCTAACAGTGTCTGTTTCATACTAGTAAATTCTGAGAAACCGAGCCTGTAACTTCAGTGATAGCTTGTAATGTTTCAAAGTGTGAACCTCTCGGAACAAATACATGCAAAAGGATCTTTGTTTAAAATAAAAGTAAGCGGATTCTCAAAAAAAAAATTTAAAATGTATTAACTGCATCAGTTTTACCACAGCAACTTAAAACTGGTATTATCAGTTTTAGCACATCAACTTCAAACCGGAGCGTACATTTTATTTGTTGAACTGTCATTTTGATGTATTGCACAGATAGATAGAGCAGTTAGTGCCTCTGTTCTTTAGATAGGAGTTTCCAGTGCTGGCAAAAGAAATTCAAAAAAATCAGCCTACGTAACTGTGGATTACTTTCCAAGTGTTGAAATGCCTTTTCCTGTCTTGTTTAGCTCTGAATGTTGTCAAACCACTTCATAGTACAGTATATGGATCATCTTGTTTATGGGCTTGTGACTTGCCAGTACATCTGTGCATGAGCTACTTGGAGCCATTGATTGAGTCATTGCTAGAAAAGCAAAAAAAAAATGAGAAAAGTACTTGAATCAGAAGGAAAACTGTATAATTAAGGCATTGCCTTTAAGTATTCTGTTATGTAGACAAAATGGAGCTGCGTGACTGGAGAACGTGCTGGTGTAGATGTGAAATTGAAGATCACAGAAATAAGAAAAGTTTGACCTGATAGCTAGCACTGTCTTGGGCTTTTCCACTTGATGACTAGTGGTACACGAGCAGTACACTGTGTAGTCATCTTAAAAATCAGACTGTAACTGTTCTTGAAAGATGAACATAAACATTATCCTGATTTCATAAAATGGTTTGGGTTGGAAGGGACCTTAAAGATGATCCAGTTCCAACCCCCCTGCCATGGGCAGGGACACCTCCCACTAGCCCAGGTTGCCCAAAGCCTCATCCAGCCTGGCCTTGAACCCCTCCAGGGATGGGGCACCCACAGCTTCTCTGGGCAACCTGGGCCACTGCCTCACCACCCTCACAGTGAAAAATTTCTTCCTAATGTCTAGTCTAAATCTCCCCTCTTTCAGCTTATACCCGTTACCCCTTGTCCTCTCACTCCACCCCCTGATTCAGAGTCCCTCTCCATCTCTCCTGTAGCCCCCTTTCAGCACTGGAAGCTGCTCTAAGGTCTCCCCGGAGCCTTCTCTTCTCCAGGCTGAACAACCCCAACTCTCTCAGCCTGTCCTCATAGGGGAGGTGCTCCAGCCCTCTGAACAATTTCGTGGCTCTCCTCTGGACTTTTCAATAGGTCCAGGTCTTTATATTGGTGATCCCACAGCTGAACACAGTACTCCAGGTGAACCTTGCACTTGGCCTTGTTCAATTTCATGAGGTTTGCATTGGCCACCTCTCCAGCCTGTCCAGGTCCCTCTGGATGGCATCCCTTCCCTCCAGCGTGTCCACCACACCACACAGCTTGGGGTCATCGGCAAACTTGCTGAGGGTGCACTCCATCCCACTGTCCATGTCTCCAACAAAGATGTTAAACAACACTGGTCCCAGTACCAACCCCTGTGGAACACCACTTGTCACTGGTCTCCACTTGGACATTGAGCCGTTGACCACCACTCTTTGAGTGCGGCCGTCTGGCCAGTTCCTTATCCAGCGAGTGGTCCTTCTGTCTAATCCATGTCCCTCCAACTTAGAGACAAGGATGTCGTGTGGGACTGTGTCAAAGGCTTTGCACAAGTCCAGGTAGATGCTGTCAGTTGCCCTTCCTCTATCCACCAGCGCTGTGGCTCTGTCGTAGAAGGCCACCAAATTCGTCAGGCACGATTTTCCCTTGGTAAAGCCGTGTTGGTTATCACCAGTCACCTGCTTGCTCCCAAAGCAAAAACTCGTATTTTTTTTCTGATGTGCATCTCTAGAAGTTCATAAAACTTTATGTGCTTTATGAAATTATGAGTATTATGAGAAGTGAGACTTTTCTGCCATATTTTTGTCCAAAGGATGTTGTTAGATTCTAGGCAATTCAGCATGTAGTTGCAATAAACTTGAAGATATTTGGGTGTGGTGAAGCTTTATACTCCCATCAGATTAAAAATATTTTGCTTTCATTGTTGTGTTTCACAATGAAACAAGTTTGGTTTTTGATTAAAAGATGCTTAGATCATCTTCTGTATATGAAGTTTTATGAAATTGTTTATAAAGTAGATCACATAAAAACTGCACGAACATTAAGAGTTAAAATTAGAAAATGTTTCTAATTGCTATGTGAGACTTAAATCAGCAGCATTAAGCCACATCATTGTCGTCTTGATAAAACTTTTATTTAACAGTTTTATTTTCTGAATAGCTGTGATTCGTGACTTTACCTAGGATCTGGCTGTGTGGAGATAGGTGTCAGTGAAGAATTTCTTTACTTGTGTGTCTTTAGGTATTTTTGGAACCCAAGTTTTTACTGATTATTCTCTTTCTGAAGCGTCACAGTATGCAGTGATAAGGTGAATTCATATACAGAGGAATCAGATTTTGTTCTTGATATTTACTTAAAATGCAGTGGAACATGTAAATACTTGTATAGTAAATATGAAAACATCCTATTAATTACTGAATTTAGACTTTTAGGATGATTTATCTTTCAGTGAAAATGCAACAGGGGAAAAGTACCTACATTCTAACTGCTAATAATGTCACATATTTAATATATTCCCCAACAGTATAAGTAAGAAATCACAAGAGCTGTAATTTGATTTCAGTTCTGGTGTTTGTTTTTCCTTTCAGTCGGTCGTGAAGACTGGGCGATTGCTGATCAGCCATGAGGCTCCCTTGACAGGAGGATTTGCATCTGAAATCAGTTCCACAGTTCAGGTACACAGCTTGTTTGTATTCAAGGGTTCTGCACGGCTGAGTATGTTTACCTATGGAAAGAATATTTCTTACTACATTAAAAATTGAATTTGTAATATTTTTTAAAGTTATTCCCTTTTACATTTTCATAAAATTTCAGGTTTGTGAATGTTTGCGTTACTTTGTCTGACCTGCTGAGAAACAATGTCCCTACGAGGCACTGCGCAGAGCGTCTGCTACGCTAAAAAATCTCCCGTTCACTGCAAAGCAGGGAGGATGCACTGTCAGATGCAAAGGAAAAATCTTATAGTCTGGTTTTTATGTACATTTTTTACCTTTCTCATATTTTTATCCCCAAAGCTTCTTAAAAATACATTCCAGGAATGTTTAAATCAGCCCCAGAAAAGCACCCAGGTCCAGTCCCGTATAACGCGGTGTTAGTGTTCAGGGACCTCGCTAGGAAGGGAGTCTGTGAAAGCTGCTCCTGGGAGTTGTGGTGAGGGTCACACATGTGTGGAGCTTGGATGCACAGAACAGCTTTGAAAGGTTGAGATGTACATCAGTATCGGTTGTCTGGAGCATTAGGCTTTAACTTTTTTTTGGAAGTCCTTTTCTGGCATTTTATATCTGTACCTGCATACAGATGTTCCCCTTAACTTGATTTCTTTCCTGTGCTCATCAGTGATACTGGTTTATAGAAACATCTAAATTAATTGTGTCCATCACCATCTGATTACATTGTTTTGAATATTCTGTTCTTAGAGTAGAGAGAAATGAAATTCTAAAATAGAAATCATAAAGGCAGTAGTTAAGCTTGGAAATTAGCCTTTTTGTAGGAAGGGATAGAGTTTATAATTGTGGGAATGTAATTTTGCATGCAGAGTCAGAAAGCTATGTTTCTTGATCTTTGTGATACAATTTCTTTTAAAGAGTAATTTTTGTAATTTTAATACAATTCTATGAAGGGCATTCTTTTTTTCTACCAAAATTTGATCTCTGTTAGAAGGATAATAAATATTTGATTCTTAAGTAATTAGTATTTGACCTCCCTTCTTTTATATCAGTAGCTTCTCTGATTAAAATAGGTCTAGTAAAGTCATAAGGTACTGCCAATTCTGGGTGGGGAAAGTGATGATGTTTCTTCAATTCTTACAAAAATGTGAAATAAACTCAACAAAAAGAGCCGGTCTTCTAGTGTCATGTGTAATAATTGAGGAGAAAACTGTTCTAAGCCATACATAATTTACTGGCAGAACAGCAGAAAGCATGTGTTAGAGAAGAAAAGTGAGTTGAAAAGGAAAAAAAAGCTTATCAGTAAATATTATTGGAAGAACATGGGATGCTCAAGATATTGCTGAAACTAGAAAATGAATTTTTAATCTCTTCAGACCTCCACTAAGAAAGGTACTTAGCTGATTGATCCATCTTGGGGTTGTTTTTCATATTGGAGATGTATCTTGACGTATATCACTTCTTTAGAAAACAAAGTTTAAGATGCTTTAATAAAGGGCTATTTATTTCTGTCAATACTGAAGCAAATATTTGTTTCACAATGGTAGCTCATAATTATTTTATTTTCACATTTGTTACAAAACCAGGATTTGTATCTTGAGAAATTACATCACACATGCTACCTCAGAATAAATTAGAATATAACTCTGGCATTGAATTTAGCCAATATAAATTGGTTGCCTTCAATCCATGTTATAACCACATTGTCCTTTTTCTTTATAGCCGTTTGTGAAGATCTTATCATCCGTACTAAAATTTTGATACCAGTTATTTTAAGACTATTAGTACTGCGAAAGAGATTAGAATAATATTTACGAAGCATTACAACTTTTTAAAGAACAGCATTGCTTTAGGCAGAATAAAGACCTTGCTTTTTCTTACTCAGTTAAAACACTTGATCTCTAAATGATCGAGTTAAGTCCATATGTCTCATATCACTGTGCTGTAAAAATAAAACCGAAAAGTGAAATTCTCTTTTCCTGGATACAGTGCGTACTGAGAATGCCAAAAATTGTGGATTGCAGTTGGCTTTAGTTTCCTCTTGCACATGGAAGCAATAAGACTTCAATAAAGTGTGTCCAGTTGGATTGGATGGTTAGTTTCCATCTTGTTATTACATCCTTGCTGTGAGGTCTCTCACTGTAGAAATAAGGTGAATAAAAGTACACAGGTTGTTTTAAAAGTTAAGTGTCACAGGCACTTCATGGTGATGTACACTTCAGGAAGGAGTATGAATGGGAATGATGGCTTTCGCTCCTGGACTATGGGAGAAAACTCCATTGAGCAATTTTCTTTTTGCATATGAGAGATTTAAAGCAGCATTTGGAAAGCATATTGAACAAGATTTGTTCTGTGGCAAATGCAGAATATTTTAAAGGGCACATTATTGCATTAAATAGTCGTCTGGTCTGATTTCTCAAATACGTAGAACTAAGGATTAAAAGGGGATACGACTTTGCCCTCTGTACTGGTGTCTCATATGTGATCTCAATGGGTGTTCTGAAGCGAGCAACAGATGACGGGATAAGTTCAATACAGGTAATACTTCATCTTGATTATGTGCCTTATAAAAACTTGCAAAACTGTCATGTTCAGCAGGGAGGGCACTAAACTTTTGCTGAAGGCATGTGGTTGGAGCACAGTTTGAGAAGCCTTGGAGAAGGGCCCACTGAGATGTCACTTCCAAAATAATGAGGCAGTGGGTGTGGAGATCATCAGTACATTAATCACTTGTAATATAAAAGAATGTAAATCCAGTATTTGTGTCCCTGTCAAAAAAAAAAAAGGGGGGGGGGGGGAGAGGAAAAAACGAAAAAAGAAAGAAACAGGATGTTTTCAAAGAGGAAGGAAAAAGGGGAACAGGAGTAGTTTATCTGAAGTTGTGTGACAAAAGGCTCATCACATGTGCAAAGGAGCCCAGAGGCACAGTGGCAGACAGGGGAGACCCCAATAACCCAGTCTGGGAAATGGAGCCCCCAGCTCGGCTCCTGCGAAGGCTATTCCCAGCCTCAGCCCCGTGGGCCAGGATGGGGACACCCAGCACCAGGAGTCAGGGATGCTCTGGACCACTCTGCAGATGGTGGGGGGGGTGGGAGCAGCCTTCTATGACAGGGCCAGGCTGGATGAGGCTTTGGGCAACCTGGGCTAGTGGAGGGTGTCCCTGCCCATGGCAGGGGGGTTGGAACTGGATGATCTTTAAGGTCCTTTCCAACCCAAACCATTCTGTGAGTCTGTGTGTGTGCCTCTAAGAGTGATTCAGCTGGAGAAGTTGGCTACTCGAGGAACCGGGATGTTGAACCCCGCTACTGGAGAGACCGTGGGGTCTGGGGTCAACTGAGAGACCCACTGGTGTGTGTCCGTCCCTGAGTGACACAGCAATGGAGGTCGAGGATCCAGGGCAAGGTTGTGGACAGACTGCGGTGCTGAAGCCCACTTACTGCAGGGATCTGCCACATGTGTGTCTCTGCGTGGTGGCATGAGTTGGGGTGGGTGTCCGTCCCAGCAGCTGGAGGGGGACTGTGGGTAGGGTCTTGTGTGTGCAGGTGTCAGCAACTGCAGAGACTGAGGCTCTTGCTCTTGGGAATTTATATGAGGATAATGGAAGAGCATGTTGTGTTATTCTACCTTTCACTTTTGTTCTTTTAATCACTTGAATTTGTAATATTTCACCTTTTAAGTGTCTGCTGTTACAAAGCTAATTGTAGGTGAGGTTGACCAACCTATATGTGTGTTGTTTCTCTAATTAAAGGAGTGTTTCTGAAATGAGGTTGAGCTCTAATCCATGGCAGTCTTTCACCAGTGTGGTAAAAATCTCCCTTACAGATCAGCGGCTTGCAATCCCCCTTCCTCCTTAGCGTTCGTGTCTTATCAACACAGCAAAGGTGATGGTGTGACACTATTTCAGAAGGAAGTGCAAGAGTCAGTAGGGGACTATGAAACAATCGGATCTACAAGGGAGAATTAACTCAGTTACGTGAAGAACTAATTCTTGATTTTTCGATGTCTTTCATGCTTGCAATGGTTGATAACCCTTCTATCAGGTCTCTGCTACTGTGTCATTGGTTTTCCAATTGAAGTTGCCATAAGGGATTCTTATCCTAGGTTGCTTTTACTGGGATGAGCTTTTGAGCATAGCTGTGTTGATCTCTTTGTAGAAAAGATGGGTGGAGCGCTCCTGTTGCACTTGCAGGGTAGAGAGGATAAGGGACCCAAACATGGAGTTGAAATCCTGATGCTGTAACCAGCTGTCATCAGTTGACAGAGTGCTGTAGATAGGAAAGATTTTGGTTTCAACAAGGAGTAGTTATTGAAAGGCTCATATAGAACTAACTCAAAGGTGGTCTTTTTTTCTTTAAGAAGACATTACCGTAATCTTTTCGTATTATTTCAGAATTACTTATCCTTTACTCCTGGATGTAGTATATTAGAAAGCTGAAGCTCTTCTGAATCCTATTGTGGTCTAAGCAACATGTCAGATTTGAAGAGAATTCTCAAGTTCTGTTTTAGGAAGGACTTAAATAAAACTTCTTTTCTGTCTTCTTAAAGTAGGTTGCCTTTCAGTATGAAACCTCAAACACTTGTATTTTGTTTGTGCATAATGCATTAGAAGAGAGTTTTTAAAATTTGGGTATGGCTGAAAATTTCCTGGCAATCTGAAGAATGCTGTCTGGTATTTCAGTAAAAATAATTTTTAATTTTACAATTTTGAGACAAATTTCATGGAAGCCTGAAAGAAATAGCTTTTATTTTTAAAACTGATTTTTAATAGTCACTAATATAATAATCAGTTTTTACCATTTTTCTGGTTTTATGTAGCTTCTGTATGTGATAGAATGTGCACACTGGTTTGGTCATTACAGGCTATTCTGCTTAATTTCTAGCACATCTGAGTCCCATAAATTGCAACTGCTTGACTGTGAGACTTTGTCAGCACTGAATCGGTGTAGTAAAATATGTAGTGTTCTTGCTTGTTATTCAAGTCACCTTTCTTGTCCTTCTTTATCCCAGCTCATTTACAAAACCTATACCACTGTTCTGGGGAGTAAAGGCAATTTGGTAGAGAATATATTTAGAAGCTGGAAATTGAGGAGAACAGAATTAATATTGCTGGGGAAATTTAGAGGTGGTTGTTGAAGGTACGTGCCTGTTGGGAAAGGATTAGGATGTGTGTACTGCCTAGTGGCTTGATTTTTAATTTCCTGGTTTTTAGGGCTTCTACATCAAATGTGTTGTACCGTTCATGCTTTCTATGGGACTAGGTGTGGGAAGGTTGAGTTATGGTTGCAGTAATAGGGTGGTTGCTATTTTCTGACAGGTCTTAAATAAATGTGGGGAATTAGCACACGCCGTCTGGCATTGCTCTTGCAAATACAGAAAATGTATGTCACAGGAAGGTCTTGGTGGTTTCTACCTATTCTCTACAAATAATGATTAAGCTACTGAAAAATAGAACATATTTACTAAATTTGAATGTTTTAATTTAAGAAATTTAAAATTTCATTTAGAATTTTGACCTTTATGTACATCAATAACATTATAGAGCATACCTCATGAAAACGTATGCCATTATTAAAATACAAGAAATGCACGTGACTAAAGCGAGTTGTTAGCTAGCCTGATAAAGATCATTGTTGTCTATAAAATAATAAGTTGGCACAGTGTTTTTCGTAGAGGGTTTTACAGATGCAAAAAGGAACGTATTTTCTTTGTTCTTGCAGGAACAGAGCTTTTCGGGATTAATTGTGGCTTTCTGTCTTGGTAGCACAGTTTATTTTCTTATTGCCTGGTAAATCCTTTGTCCCTGGACATCTGGCTATGCCTTGTGAGGATCTGGGGAAGGGAATGTTGGGTCAGCTACCAAAGAAATGTACAGAACTCAGTCTTCAGGAGTCCTTTCAGAGGACTCGTTGTGTTTCTCAGAGTTGCAGAGATTACATTAATTGCGCAGATTGACATTAATCAGGGGATAGGTCCCAGCAAATTCAATGAAATAACCTGTTTCTGAAGATTGAGTTACATGATCTTCTTCTTTCAGTTCTTCAGTTCTGTGTCTAAAAATCGAATATAATAACCTTTGTCTATTTGGACTGGTGGTGCTTTAGATTTCCTCCTGCTGCTGCAAAATAAGCCCTAATGTGCAGTAAGTGGTGTAATTTTCTGCTACTGTGTGACATTAGGAGAAACTGTTACATGAGCTATTTTTGTGAGATGCATTTCAGGAAAAGGAGAAGAGGATATGTCTAGGAATGCTTTTCAAATGCGTGAAACTTTCAGAGCAATTTTTTTCCTAAAGCAGTTTACTGTCGTGGTTTAACCCCAGCTGGCAATAAGCATCAGCCAGCCGCTCGCTCACTCCCCTCTGGTGGTATGGGGGAGAGAATCAGAAGAGTAAAAATGAGAAAATGCTTGGGTTGAGGTAAAGAGAGTTTAATAGGTAAAGCAAAAGCCATGCACGCATGCAAGGCAAAATAAGAAATTCATTCACTACTGCCCATCGGCAGGCAGGTGTTCAGCCATCCCCAGGAAATCAGGGCTCCATTACTTGGGAAGACAAAATGCTGTAACTCTGAACATCCCCCTTCCTTCTTCTTCCCCCAGCTTTGTATGCTGAGCCGTATGGTATGGGATACCCCATGGTCAGCTGGGATCAGCTGTCCCGGCTGTGTCCTTTCCCAACTGGTGGTGCACCCCCATCCTCCTCGCTGGTGGGGTGGGGTGAGAAGCAGAAAGGCCTTGGTGCTGTGTGAGCACTGCTCAGCGATAGCAAAAACATCCCTGTGTTACCAACACTGCTTCCTGCACAGATCCCAACCAGCCCCATGCTAGCTACTGAGAAGAAAATTAACTCGGTAAAATTGGAAGGGATGAAATACTGACACAGTGCAGTCCTTTATTGTTCTATTTCACTTCGTTTGGCACTTTCACTCTTTGAGCCCATCCAGCAGGAATCACCAGCTATAAAAGCCTGGTTTTATAGATCACAGCATCAGTTTCTGTCACTTCGAGTATGATCTAGGAAATGTTAGTACAAAATATAAATAAAATAATAAACACAGGGAAGTAAATTCAATTTGGGCATAAAATGTATGATAATACCATAGAAAAAGAGCAGTGATTTGACGGAAAATAAAATATATAGAAATAAGCCAGAGTAATGGAAAAGAATAATGTTATTTCCTAAATAAGGAGCTGGGATGCAGCATGAACTAGAAGCAATTTTGCATTCATTTTCGAATGCCATCAGCATATTTTGATAAGCAGTGTGGAAAATAAAAGTGACTAGGCACAATGTTAAACCCCAAGATTTCTCAAAGGAAATAAAGCTGTGTTATTTATCAACGAAACCTGAAATTTATATACTGTAAAAAAATAAAAAAGATTCACCAGTGATACTGAAAACTTCAGTGAAATCAGTATAAATGCTCTTTCAGGTTAGAAATTTGACCTATGAACATAATGTAAATCTTTTATACTAATTATCAAACTAAGAGTTATTCTGTATCTTAAAGAGCTTTCTCAAGGGCTTGCACACAGGAGTAAACATTTGGAATTTTCTGTTTTCTCTTGAAGAAGAACAAGGTCTGTGCCTTATACTCCACTGTGCGCCCCCCTCCAGAGCTTTGCCCCTTGTTGCTTGGGAGAGTCTGTGCCGCAGGGCCTGGGGCTTGTGAGCCCGGCTGTGGGGATTTGCTGGTTGGGTTTGTCTGGCAGAGGTGGTGTTTTCCTGAACCTGTATCACTTTCGAAAGGAAACCAAAATCTGACAAAGCAATGCCTGTTCACAGGGTAGTGCCTGTCCTTTCTCCACACTGACTTTTTGTGGCCAAAATTGTTCTGGATGTTACACCGTGGAGTCACCATCCCTGGAGGGGGTCAAGAAACGTGTCGATGTGGTGCTTGGGGACATGGGTTAGTGGGTTGGGTGGGGTTGGGTTGGACTTGATGATCCTTGAGGTCTTTTCCAACCTTCGTGATTCTATGATTCTATTCAGTTTGATTCACTGTGTGGAAGTGACTTAATTTTTGTCTTATCTCGTGTTCTGACACCTCTGACCAATAAGAAAGTCTTGTCGTGTAACTGTAAGAAATGCGGCACAAGATGAATGGACTTGTAAGAAGTTTTGGTTGATGTTTTCATGTCGTAAAGTCCAGTTTAGTCATGAGACTTTGTGCATGCTGGTTTTATTTTTGATAGACATAAGGAGGAACAAGCTTCTCCAAAACGCAAACAGAAAAATGGTTATAATAGTGGCATGTGTTATCGGTTCAGGCTACAAGGGAGTGTTATGTTCCTCTAGGTTGGAATAAATTCAGTACTGAGACAAGAAAAATGGTTTAATGAATTTAATCTAGCCAGATATTAAATGAGACACACAGTGATCTGTCTGTACTGTGTAAAACTCCCAAATACCTTTCTTGAAACAAGCAAACAACCCCCAAATCCTAAGACAACATTCCAGTTGGAAAATGAAGTGCCCAAAGATTGTGGTGGATTTTTATAAAATCTGCCCCGGAATGCACTCTCTCAAGCTGTAAACACAGAGTGTTTGTGTCCAATTACTCCAGTCTCTAGACACAACAACACTCAATGTCTTATTCATCTGCAGTTCAGCCTGAAGTCTCTTCAGCTTCTGTGAAACATTTCATGGAGAGGTCCATGCAGCAGTGGGTGTGCATGCCAAGAGATGTCCCACCCGTGGGGTTGCTGGTGCGTGGCCCTCTTCTTTTTGGGGAGGGACTCGTTCCCTGGCTGAGAGGGAGCACAAACTGATGCCCTGCCTGCATCTCGTGCCACAACCTTCTGATGGCAGATGGTCAACCCACACTTGAATCCCACTGACACGGGCTTGGACATGGGTTCCGAGTGTGCGAGGATAAACGCGTGTTTTCTGGGAGCGTGCTCCACGTGCCAGCTTTGCTGCTATGGGGTCAGCGTTCACAGATGGATAGGGTGGGTAGGATGATAGGTGTAAACAGCTCGTGGTGGACGGAGCTGGGAAAGATGAAGGCAGCAGGCAACTTGAGACTGACTGCTTCTCCAGACGGACATCATACCCGGCAAGATCTTTTTAGGAAAGCGTTCAGCTAAGAGTATTTTTAAAGCTTGGCGTTAACTTGGATGCTTTCCATAGAGTTGCTTATTTCAAGTAATATGTTGAATAAATACAACTACCTGAAAGGAGGTGGGTGCTGGCCTCTTCTCTAAAGTGACAAGTGGTAGGATAAGAGGAAACGGCCTCAAGTTGCACCAGGGGAGGTTTAGGCTGGATATTAGAAAAAAATTATTCACTGGCAGAGTGATGAGGCATTGGAACAGGCTGCCCAGGGAAGTGGTGGAGTCACCATCCCTGGAGGGGATCAGGAAACGTGTCGATGTGGTGCTTGGGGACATGGGTTAGTGGGTTGGGTGGTGTTGGGTTGGACTTGATGATCCTTGAGGTCTTTTCCAACCTTAATGATTCTATGAAATACTTTTGGCACTGAAGCAGAACAGCCCCTCCTGTCCATTGTCAGCTGTTAGGCAGTGGACAGCATTGCTTCCAGATGCATCAAACCCCACTTGTCTTTTCCTGTCTGAACTTCTTCCCCTGTGTTGGTGGAGTAGGCAAGGGTGTAGCCAAGTACTTTTTCTTATGCAAATCCTTGAAGGGACATATGGAGTTTATTTTGCACCAATACAAAGTGGTAAAGTGGCAGAATACACTGAGAGTCGTTCACTGGAATAAAAAGTTTTGGCTACTGCACAAGTTCAGTGTTGGATTCACGTTCATCGGTCAAGTGTATGGTGTTAAGTGTGCTTTTAGTATATTTACTGAGGACATTTTTTCCACATTCTGATATTTAATTTGGCATGCAAATGTTCATATGCCTAAGGCTGAACTCCAGCATTGCTGTCCTCCTGATGCATCCGTGTTCGTTGGGTGTGATTTATGACTTTGAACAATGTGTTGGCCTTCCATACACCAGTTCTGAAAAAGACCAAAAATATGGGCACTGAGGCGGAATTAAAACTTTCTCTTTGCTGTGCACTCCCCCTCTGTTTGCATGCTCATCTTTCTAGCTGGTAGAAATTGTTCTTTTAGGGGAAGGAAATTTTCTGTGTTTATAATTACAGTTTACATTAGCGATTTTAATTCAAACTGCTTTGATGAGAACCATGTTGTGATTCTAACATTTCATTTCTCATAGTCCATGGAGCTGGTAGAAATGAGTGGGTTTGACTCTAAATAGTGAGGAGGGCACAAAACCTTCTGTGGACCGCATACCCTGTGCTTTCTGGTCTGTGATGTGGTGATATTTTCCCATTTTTATCTCTAATACTGTATTAGCATCCAGTAACATCAGCATTTTTTAGCTGGGATGTAAATGTAACTTAATGATGATTTAGGAGGACTTCAAAGCTATGAACTTTCCTACAGCAATTTTGGTAAATGTTAGAGCTCTAACCGGGCAGGCCTTTATGTTATACCACTTCAAATCACCGACTCGTTGCTTAATACAAATTAATATTAAAAAAATCTATTTCAGTGGGCTCTACCGTGCTCTGACTCCAGTCTGATCATCTGGGCAGGACTCTAGAATAAGGCAGCTCCGCAAAGTAGTTCCTAACTAAAGGATTTTTAACTTTTCTGCTTGAAAACCTAACAATGCTGTTTAACTTGCTTTATTTTGTTTGGCAGTATCTTCCAAATGATGTATGAGTCTTTTTAGAACTCCCAAGTAAGTGGAGCTTTGAGCGGCAGTTTATGATGGAGTGCCCAGGAGTCCCCTGTAGAAGTGTGGCAGAGACCTTTCTTCCAATTTCCAGTGCTTTAGAGCTACGAAAAAACCTTCTTGGGTGGTTGAAGTCCCTCAGCCTTTGGCATCATTTCACAAGACACTTCAATGGGATGTCAGAATCCTTTGCTAACCACAGGTATAGTGACTTAATCCATGCTAAGGCACCCTGGCAAGCCAGGAGAAAGAACAAAGTGGAGTTTTCTGGTTGCACTGTATGTCAGGTTTACAGTTAGAAATTGTCTGGCTGGACCATCAGTGCAGAGAACAGACGCAGTTCAGAGTAGCGTGGGGAAGAGTGGTCCACGACATACAACAATCTGTGCAGAACAGAGGAAAGGATGTGGTACAGTAGGGAAGGATCTGTGCTTGCGTGTCGATGGCTCACTGAAGTTATTTCAGTTCCATGCTGAATGTATTCATAGGAGAGGATGTGAAAAGAGCCTCTTGATCTCTTCGGCGCTTCTGTGCCCTTCCAGAGTGCCGTGACTGTTGCTGTTGGCTACACTAAGATCTTTAATGCAGAAGAGAAAATGGAGAATGCTGGTTTACTGCCTAAAAAAAAGTAGTTTAGCAGCTTCTGCTGGGTCCTTGAGCTGTCTGCTCTCCCCGGAGAGAGGCACGGCTTGTCAGTGCCCATGTGTCACCCTGGTGTAAAGTCTCGGATCCGGACATGTGATTGTAGGAGAAGTTACGGCAGGGCTGAGCTGCTGCGTGATAGTTTAGAAGGGCACAGAGAAAGAAACTTGGGAATAGTCTTTTTAGTCCTTTTGAATGTAAATGGTTCATTGCTATCATGTCGGGATGTAGCTGTTAGAAAGCTACAATTATAAAGCTACAAAAGCAATTAAAGCCGACGAAGAATTCCTGAGTAGCAGATGTAAACCTGCAATTACTTCCTGAGGGAAAGAAAATTGCTAATTTCAGCAA
Source organism: Pterocles orientalis (assembly GCA_011057875.1). Classification (NCBI taxonomy): domain Eukaryota; kingdom Metazoa; phylum Chordata; class Aves; order Pterocliformes; family Pteroclidae; genus Pterocles; species Pterocles orientalis. The sequence goes on from WKFP01014270.1 coordinate 383,029, forward strand.
GTTTCATGAGCAGAATAACAACACTGGGAGAGAGAACTGTGTTCCTACGGCGTTGTCTGCGATGATGCTTTAGGCTGCTCAAGAAAGGTCTATGGGTCTGTTATGTACCTGTATAGCACCAGCGTGAGGGAACGAACGCAAGTTGCTCTCCTGGTTGTAGATATGATTCATATGCTGTATATAGGCTGTGCCTGGGATGCTTTATGTAGCAGTGCTGTTTGCTATCGAGAGGCAGCTGGTTTTTAGATAGAACAGAGGTACAGGCATCTGTCTGCATCCCCCTGGAAGTGTTTGGTGCTGTTACTGCACTAACAGTGAACGTTTAAGCAGGAAATAAAGTTATAGGCACACATAGTGCAAATTATTCTACTGACAGTTATCTCGCCAGCAGCGAAAATCAACGAGGATTTAATGCGAGATGTGAGCGAGTCAGGAAGGAAGGTATGAAACGCTGAAGCGGTAATTTTGTAAAACATCCTAAAAAAAAAAAAAGAAAAAGTTTCTCTACAAAGAGCCAAAACCATCTTTTCTTAATCTATATGTGGAAGTTTCTGACTCTGGAAAAGTTGATCTGTTCCTAAGCTGGAATTGTTCCTGAGAGACATTGGTGTGGAAATAATACGTTGCTCCCTGTCGCAGCTGAAGAAGTGCCTTTTGTCCGTGTTACGGCGAGAGGAGTTGTGATCACCCGACCGCGGTGTGCTGAAGCACTCGGCGTGCACAGGTGTCCAGCAGTGCAGTAACTTCGACGTCTGGAGAGCGTAAATCTTGGATGGATGTCAGAAGCGATGGGCAAAAGCGTTTCGCTCTCTCCCATCCTTTGGTGAACAAGGGTTTCTCCTGTACACTTTAAACTGCTATCCTGCATCTGGAGTAGTGCAGATTAGGAAGGAATATAGATACATAGATGGTTTTCTGCTCAAGGTAACATTAAAAAAAAAACAAACCCCAAACTCTTCAGCAGCGAGGTGGTAGGAAATGCAAGCTGCTGAGATAGAGCCGTTATCTGTATCCTCTTCCTCCACATGTCTCTGGCACTATTAACTTAGCTCTAAGTCACCCAGGGTGAAAATGCGGGCCCAGGCGATGAAGTCAGTGGAATTAAGATTTCATTCTGAATACCTCTTTTTTTTTTTTTTTTTTTTTTTTTTTTTTTTTTTTTTTTTTTTTTTCTCCCCTGTGGAATGCCTTTATTGCCTCTTTTGTGGAAATGAAGGTCTTTCATTCAAAACCTAAAATTTCACTTTTGGTAGAAAGCACTTGCAAATTATAATCTCAGTCTTAGATATAACTTTATTTGTAGCTGAGCTAACTATTGTAGGATACAGACAGGTGAAAGATGCCATGCTGTACTTCATATTAATATAGTCACACAAGGAAACATATGCCAATTATTTCCATCACAGGTCCCTCGATAAAAGCAGCTTAACTCAGGGACAAAAAGCTGGAGACAAGTTTCTAAAACAAAGATATAGGCTAAAAGAAGCTTCAATTCTTTTAATGACAGAAAAGGGTCTCACTGAAGCCAGTGCTACTAACTGTGCAGAAATCCTCAATCTTTTCCAGCGGGCCAGGAGAGGGGAGGGTGAGTCAGTAGTTCAGTTTTGCTTGGGCTTGTTATCAACTGCTGCCCTAGATGAGGTTGTGATTTTGAAAGTACAAGTTGTCATTCTTCTGCTCTCGCTCTCTCTCTCTGCCTGGGGGAGGGGTAGCAGAAATGTCGCAAGACGAAGCTCTCCACATCTCATCTAAGATAAAAACTTCTTCATCAAAGGAAGACATGGCCACAGCTACCTGCTAGCAGGTAATCTCAGGAGCCAAGAATGCAAAGCGTCAAGTAGCGTGAGAACGGTGCCATTGCAGTCAGAGGAGAAACAGAGCGAGCCATGCACGCTCACATAAGTATTTACTAGGAGGGAAAAACGGAAATTTTGTGTGTTTGAGACAGCAGTCAGCATGGCAGGACAGGAATTCATGAAATAAAGGTCTTGTTTATTCAGATGACAATGCAGTGAAGGGTCTAACAGTCTTTCCCCAGTGGGATCTTATTAGCAATTAAAAAGAATCTGACATATGCCTATAATATGCAAACATTTGCTTCCAAATATACAAATATCAGCCAGTGCATTGGAACCTAACAAGATGCAGTAGATGGCTGTGGTCCCTGCAGCATGAGCAGGGGGTTGTAGATTTGTTGCGGGGCAATGCAACTTCTGGGAGCATGATAAGTATGATGACAGACAAGGGATGTTCTAACTGGGAGGATCACCACTGCGCAGTGTTGTCTAGGAACTCAGCACAACTGGGAGGGCAATCAAAGATGTAAGAGTAAGTCATCGTTACTGGTGACATGTCATACACAATGTTGGGGAATCTGACTTCTCATCTGCCACCAAGCATCACTGTCATACAGAAGTGACCAGAGAGATGTTCATGTGGCTCCTGAGCTTGCTGCTGTGGTACCCTGGATTAGTAAATGTTGCTAGTATGTTTCTTCTGGGATCTTGAGTCCCCTCAGCCCTGCTACATCAGCTTGTACAGTCCCTACACCCCCGATCGAAGGAGTTTTCACACTCCTCTGAGGCACTGAATATGTGCACGTGCACCCTGCACACCCCTCGAGGGTGTGTGGATAGGTGTGGACTCCCTCGCCCACACTTCAAGTTAGGCAAAAGCAAGCCAGTTCAGATCTGAAAGTCATATATTTGCACAGATTTAACAACTTGGGTACAGCCCTGGGCCACTCCAGCTACACAGATTCCAGAGGTGGGTGTCAGCCAGTTGGCTTGGAAAGGGAGTGAGGCAAATACATGTCTGTCTGCACCTGTCCTGGTCAATACAGACGAGCCAACTGCATCATTGTTAGGAAAATATGATTAGGGTCCTCCTGCAACATCCAGTCTGGTCTCTCTCATCGTGGTTATCAATCTTGTACATGACTACATCCTCAAACCTATCAAGCTCCACCTGAAGATAATCTAGGATGTGTTTGGAACTTTCTCATTCCAATTCTAGGTTATTAACAACTAATATATGCGCTTTCTTTCCTATACCAATATTGTCATTCAATTGAAACAGCTTTTCTCACTCCAAGGTCTTAATGACATGTGTAGACAACAGTTGTGTCCCCTATCCATCTGCCTCTGTAAGCCCTTCCTGCCATCCCTAGTCTGATGGTTTTCAACTTCCAGCCCATATGTCATTCTCCTATTTTTGACTGATGTCCTAACATTACGTTCACTTGATCTGCTTGTGTCAGAGGGTGAATCTCTCTGGTACTGGGGTGAATCTCAGATTTGCTCCCAGCTGTTCTCTCCTTCACCTGGAGGTCATTTTGTTTCCTGTTCTATGTCATAGTCTCAGGTATGGCCTCACTGCTCTGTTTTAGGCTCCACCTCTTAGCTGTCTCAATCATATCTTCCCCTTCTCCTGTTGCAACTGCCTTTCCTAATTTTCTTTTGCCATTCCATCATTCTTTTTCACATCCCTTCCCATTACTGCAAATCCATTTCTCAACTTATTCCCTTCTATCAATTAGTAATTTTTTTTGTTTTGCAACTGCATCCTTCTTCCTCTCTTACCCTCCAGGTTCTTTTCCTAGCTCCCAGCCTTAAAGAAAGGAAGAAAATCCTCAGACCTCCTCCTACAAAGTGCTACACAAACCACACTTGCTGTTGTTTGTTTTGGGCACGTAGAGCATTGCCTGCAAGAGCAGTTTTTCCTTTGGTCTTGTCTGTAACAGTCTTTCACAAGAAGCTGGATGTGTGCAGTCGTAGGCAGTAGCTTTGACAGTACATATGAAACCGTCAGTAGTTCTTATACCACCTCCTGGCACATTTGAAGGAAAACAACCCTAGGCATTCATCTATTCCAATGTAAATCAGCCCAGTATTTGCAGACCTGAACAAAACCACTCCTGTTTTCTATCTCATCCTACTTCTTATCATCATCTTCCCAGCATGCTAAGAAAAGCACACTAAGAAAGCATACTTCTTTCTTCCAACTTAACGCGTTTCTGGGTGATGTGAAAAGCCTAGCAGAGAAGACAGAGCAAGATGGTATAGACCACAAGTCTTCACAGAGCCATCATATGCCTAAGAAATATACTTTATCCTGTTGCTCTACTGAATTTTTTGACTTCTCCAGCTAACCTGCTTCTACTGTCCTGCCTGAGATTCCCCTTTCAAAGGAAACTCTTTCATTCATTAAGTTTTCTTCCTATCTTACAGTGAAACATTATCCCTTCTTCGCATTCTGAAATATGAGTTTACCAGGGGCTTCTCAAAAGTGCCGGAAAGTAGAAATTTACAGTTTACTACCTAGGCAGTTCAAGAAAAACAAAACCAAAGTTTGATATTCTCTGTAAATGGAAAAGAGGGATAATAGTAATAAAAATTAATCTTTGTGTGTGTGTCAAAGCAGATAATTTGTCATGTACTTGTCTTTATTACATCCACCTCAGAAAGAAGATGGAAGATACAAAATCCTGCAAAGGGCGCTCGTCGTGGTTTAATCCCAGCCAGCACTTAACACCACACTCACACACTCCCCCCACTCCCTGAAAGAAAACTTGTGGGTTAAGATAAGAACAGTTTAATGACTGAAATACAATACAATAAAATAATACTATTAATACTAATAAATTGTAATGAAAACAACAAAACCAAAACCCAAGAAAAACAAATAATGCAACTGCTCACCACCCGCTGACCAACACCCAGCCCCAGCCTCCCAGCAGCATTCGCACCCTCCCAGCCGACTCCCCTGGTTTATATATTGAACATGACATTTTATGGTACGGAATATCCCTCTGGCCAGTTTGGGTCAGCTGTCCTGGCTGTCTCTCCTCCCAGCTCCTTGTAGAGAAGAAGCTGGGAGGGCAGGGACAGCATGAGAAACAGAAAAAGTTCTTGGCTTAAGGTAAGCATTGCTTGGCAACAAGAAAAACATCCCTGTGTTATCAACATTGATCTCAGCATAAATCCAAAACATAGCCTCATACCAGCTACTATGATGAAAACTAACTCTGTTCTGGCCAGAACCACCACAGGGCTGAACTTTGTCCTCTTGGATGCAGCTCAGGAGAAATCAAAAAAGTGTTTGTGACCCCTCTTGCTAACGAGTGCTAAGGAGGATCCAGTGAGATGGAATTTTGTTTAGGTCCTTGACAACATCTCAAAACATATTTATCCTCTTCTGGGGCAGACTTTTACATCTGATTGTAAAACAATGAAAGGACCAAAGGCATAAACAGAAATCTTCAGGATTTGGGTCCAGCTAAGTAAGCAGCTCTTGATGTTTCTGATCCAACTGTGAAGAGCATCACACAGAAACCAGTCTGATAACAGATAGTGTTCCCTAGCTTCAGGCATATGGTAACCCACATGTGGATCATGCAGACAGAAAGGACCTTTCCTTTCTGGAGATTCAAATGTTTCATATGACTAATCTGCAGTTTTAAAAGCATAAGGCACAAGAAGTGATCACCTTGATCTTTCTGACTGTTCCTCCCTTTTCCACAAAGATAAGTACATCACCTCTGCCCAGACCCACTCAACAGCATTAATTGATGGACTGTTAGGCACAAAGCCAGTGAGAGAACAGCAGCATTTTTAGTGTTTACAAGCAGAGATCACTTCATGTGGCATCCAAGCCAGGTGTCACAGTGTGCTGCGAACTCCAGGAGCAAATTATAACGTGCACACAGCTTGCATTGCTTATTGCATTGCACGATACTCACCTGCCCCCGGCAGCCTGTCCTTCAGCGAGTCTGGACAGCCTCACTGAACACAGCCACCTCAGAGAAACACACTTGCTTACCGACTCCCGTTTTTCATCAAAACACAGCAATTTTTGGCTATTGAACAGCTCACAATGCATCAGAAAAAAAAATTGCTTGTTTGGTTTCATGCAGGGTCCAAGGTCAGTCTCCTTACACACTGCAGCTCCTCTCCCACGGTCTCCAGGGCTGTGCTGCATCCTTCCCGGGATATCCATCATCTACGGAGTTACAGGTAGAAATAGGGTAGGATCTACGGGTTGACTGCAAGACTAAAACATTTGGAGTACCGAGGCTGCTGTCAGATACTAAGGCTGATAGGATGTTGAATTAGCTTCAGTCCTGTTTGACAGCTTTCTGAAATCTGTGAGTTATTTGTGAAGGAAACCAGTGTCTGTTGAAGACAACCAATTTTTTATGCTGACAGCCATGGTGGTCGTGGGACTGTGGTGTGCACAGGCAGTAAATGTTTCTGTTTGGAAGGAATCTGATTTTCTGCAATCCAAGTCAATAGAATCTGTTGCTTAGGTCATCTTGTAGCACCATCATCATTATTGGGTTTGGGATTTTTGACTATTGAAGATTCCTGTTTGGACACAGTTTCCCACAGGATTGCCTCTGTCTGGACTAGGCGGATACAATACAGTGACTGAAACTCAGAGACTAAGATGAAAAATACTGAATCCAAACCCAGGCAGACATGTAGACCTCACAAATATCGAGATTACAGCTTGTGTGCTTACTGTCAGTGCTCTCGGGCAAGGAGGCTGAACTGGGGGAACCAAGGACTCCTTGCTTCCAGGGCCAATTGCCTGGGACAAAAGAGCCAAACTACAGGAGATCTGCGAGATGCTATAACACATTTTTCTGTGAATAATGGATTTCAGTCTCTCTGCTGTCACTCATTCAGTCATGTTAAAACTGCATTGAGCTGAATTTCTCTGCATAGCAGGCTAGTCAATAAAAAAAATCAACAAAATGTCCCTCTTGTGCTTTTCCTCCTGTCAAGTGTTAGCTTAACAAACTGCAGCTGTACCATATTTTCTGGAATTGTTACTTCTCTCTTTGGCATGAGTTTATTACACAAACATACGGAAAAATCTTTTAAAAATCTTTCCAGTTAAGCACATGTGACAATATCTGTGGCACCGTTCCTAACAACAGCACTAGAAGAGAGTTTTAGAGAATAAATCTTTTAGGGGCTACTCCTGCCAGGACTTAATTCTACGTCTCTGGGAAATGCTGAGCATAGGTGTTCTTAACTCCCATAGTCACTACTAGCAGAATGAACTTCCCATACATCAATCATTGAGCAAGTTGTCAAGCAGACAAGTCTTGCTCCGTGATTCCTGCCACCCACCCTCTCCTCCTTGACATCCACTGCAACTCTAAAACCAGCAGCCATCTCGATTTAGAGAAACAAATGCTGCTGGCACTATACATTCCCTACGTTTTTACATGCACCCACCTGTCTGTCAGCCTGGGTACCTAAACCGCATCACTTCAATCCTCTTGTACCTACTCTACGTAAAAAGCCCTGGACCCAGACAAAAGCCTAGCCCTTACAACCAGTTTAGAATGAGGGCTCCCAAAAGAATAATAAAGTTTCTTGCCTCCCACTAACCCCTGCTGGAATTAGCCTGGCCTAGGGGCTACTTGCAGCAGATTTAGCCTGATCACAGAAGTCGAGACACAACTGCGGTGGGGTTTAAGTTTTATAGAATTCCCAGTAGTATGAATATGCCTTGTTTTTTTTCTTGTTTGACAAAAGGATTGCACAGAAATTAAATCTGAAACAGTCTTGATGTAAGCAGTGAGCCTTGTTGGTAAGTCGTTTAATAATTAACTAGACAAAGCTCTTGACAGTTCACAGTAGGAAATAATTCTGACTCAAAAAGGGTGGAGAGAACAATCTGACAGTTTCAAATGTCAACATATGTATTACATTTCATCAAGTAAACCTTTATTGTTCCCTGCCACCTAATGGTGCACATGAAAAATTACAAATCTCTAAGACAATTTTCAAGTTAGGCTATTTCTAACAGATTTTAATTTATTTGTTTAAATATAAAGAAAGATCAAGGTTATGGATAAAAATGTGAATTACTGTTAGTGGCTTTATGTGAGATCCAGGCTGCGTAATGTAGTCTAAATTCTGGGTGTTAGTGAAGCTGTATGTCTAACTTAAATACCTGTGCTGCCTACAGGTGCCTCTGAAAACCTGCTCCAAGATATTCTGTTCACTTACACTAAACTTAGGCAGAAGTTTGTCATATTCTTATAGAAAAATTAGAAAGAATCAACATACAGTATTGCCACAACCTAGGTTTTTTTTCGAATGAGGAACAAAAATGTTGACCCAAACTTAGTTTTCCCCAGAGCCATATGAACTGCATGACTGTGAAGCACTCCTGCTTTGAGGGGTAACCAACAGAATTTGCAGGTACTCTGTGGTGATTAAAATCTTCAGTCATATAGAAAGGTACACTCTTTTTATGTTAAAATTAAAAATGGGATGAAGAAAATGGAGTGGGTGAAGGGAAAACAATAACAAATATCACAAGCAGTTGCCTTATTTAAAGATGGCTGCAGGTGGGTGACTGCGTTGGTGCAGACACAAGCACCACACTGACTGCAGCATTAGAATCTGAATCCAATCCAGTACCCAAAACCTTCGTAAATTAGCCTACAAAAAAATAGCTAGAACATCCTCTAACTGCAAAGATGCTCAAGCTAAAAGGGAGAGGTACAGAGAAGGAAAAAAAAGATGGCATTTGGGCTAAATTTAAGAGAACCAACAGCTGAGCAGGGGGTTTTGCTTTTGTAAAATTAGTAGCATAGGTGTCCCTAGATCATGATCTTTTTTGGGTAGCTTTGATTATTCACAACTTGAACACAGTTTTTTTCAGTCTTCTCATGTTTGAGAGCAATACTGTACTGATGTGCAATATTGCCTCTCTGGCTATTGATAGTGTTGAACAGATGGTTGGTTAAAGCCAACTAAACTGAATAAAACTATATCTTCTGAGAAAAGACAATTAACGGACAGTGGACTTTCCTTTCTAATCTCCTCTTGTTACATACTTCTACCTGTACACATGATGATAAGGTGTACAGTTGATTAGTATTTAAATCAGATCTAATGCTGTCAGTCTGAATAAAATAAGCATAGACGTGCATAGACATCACTCTAGCATTGCTTCACTTAATGTTAGGAATTACTCAGATAATTTAAAAATAGGATTGTCTTTAACTCGAGTGTGATTACTCTGGTGAAGTGTTGAAAAAAATCTAAAAAGCATTTGGGGATGAAAGCCACAGTTACTAATCTAGACTGAGTGGGACGTACTGTCTTAACACAGAGGCAGGTGACATGGCAGAAGAAAGTAAGTACGTGATTTCTGACCCTACGTGTAAATGAGTACAAAACTGCTCCATTAAAGCTTCATTTTCCTTTTTTATTTTTTTTTCTGCTCTCTGACAGGCTACAACTTGGCTGGCTCCAGATGCAGTGCCCCTTGTCTGCTTTTTATCAAAATCTAAAATAATAATTTCTCCGCTAAAACGGTCCCTGCCATTTATGCTACCTAAGATGAAACTGAGAGGGTGAATCAGCTAATGGAGTGTCGGGGTGGAGAACATGAACCACAGAGCAGGGGGAAAACTGAAGAGGAACAATATAGCATGACACACAGAACTGTCAAGAAAACAACAGCAAAACGGTGCTTGAAGGAATGCAACAGAAATCACCTGGATGCCTAATCATCTACAGAGACGTAATTTAAACAAAGCAACACCTACTGGGAAACGTGACAACCTCAGATGGAGTCTAAGGTTCAGCTGCAACCTATTTCCAAATTTTGAGAGATTCTGGAGGACAACAGTAGACAAGGAGCCACATGCTCATATCAGAGTCCAGTACTCACAATTTGCTCACAATTAGATCCATGTCAACCAGAGGCAACAACATGGACTTCAAAGAAGTTCCATCTGATTAATGCTGGCATAACCATGGGCATAATCTGGTCCAGGTCAGTAGGGTCCGCAGTCATAACCAGATCCTCATTAATTGCTCTGCATGACTTTTCAGAAATAATAATAACGACTGCCAGAGCTTTTTAATGGTTGTCAACAACACTGAGGATGCACATAATGACTAATACACACAGATGGGGAATGTAGCTGATTTCCGCTCTTAAAAGTCTGGTGTATAGATTTAACAGAAGTGA
>WKFP01014270.1:404432-461483 GCA_011057875.1 Pterocles orientalis
TTTTTTTTTTTTTTTTTTTTGCGTTGCGTTCCTTTGCAACAGCTGGAATTGGCCTCAGGAAGCGGACAAATGGAATAAATTCTCTGAAGAAAATTTTGGAAAAATTTCTAGGTTCCTGTTTTGTATATCGTTGGCTGATTTAGATAAAACTGAACTTTGATTTGGAAAGTTTGGAAGCCTGTGATGTGCTTGTGTGGGAATAATGAGCATCCAGAGCACAGTGTTGCGGCCTGGGTGTTTATCTGTTATCTGGGAATACTTGGACAGATTGCTCCTGATCCGTTCCTTGAGGCTGAGCGAGCCTTGGCTGTTGTTGACAAACAGCTTTTGCTTTGTCTCTTGCTTTTCGTTGTCAGATAGTTTGAATCAGTTTTACTCTTGGGATTACTGGAAGCTATCTGGGTGAAACATCATTGCTTGTTCTTTATGGGCCCTTCAGATCTCCATACTATCAAGTTGTATGGCCACGTTATATAATTTTAAAAAATCAGCTTTTCTTTTGTTTTCTTACTCTTTTTTTTTTTAAAGTGCCTTTCTCGTTTTAATTTTTGCCTTTTCTCATCTTCAGCACTATTCACTTATTTCAGGAGCTCTTTCAAATGTCCTCGGAAGGGAAGCAATCATATGTTGTCATTTTCAAGAAAATATCTTAAAACAATCTAAGGAAAACTTATAATAATGGTAAACTGCTTTGTTTTTAACTCAGACCATAAAAAAATAATTAGAGAAGCATTTTGAAGTTGCGAGTAATCCTGTTATTGTGTTAAGATGAATTGCAGAGTAAGCAAGTCCCCTCTAAGGGATTTTACAGGATGCGGCACAAAATATTTCTGGAAGTCACAGAGGTGCCGTGACTCAGGATGCAGGATACATCCCCCAAACCTCGGCAGCATCCGCAAGCTGCTGATTGATCTTGCTGAGACCGCTGCTCTAGGTGGGTGCTCGTCAATAATTATTGTGCAGTTGCATTGGATTACTGGATAACCGAGCTCCACCGCTCCTGTAATTCACCTCCGCTCGGCATCAATAAAAATGTCAACAGCTGAAAATGAATTCTCTGACCTTTCCGTTACTGTACGAAGCTCGCTGGCTTCACTGACAGTGATAACAACCTCTGATCCTCCCAGTTCAGCCCAGAGATGCGTGGATGCCATGGGTGTGTTTGCTCATTTTGCATTACTGAAAAAGCAGAAGGAAGATTGTTTGACGACATTCAAAGCCAACGTTGAATTGATTACATTTGTGAATATTTTCTATTTGTCTGCTGTATATATCTGTGCTTGGGTGTGACTGTTCTCCAAAGGCTAAAGTGCTGCTTCTGTGACTGATATTAGCTGAGGGTTTAAAGTTGGATTGTGGACAGTCAGTTTCTGAAAACAAACCGCTTTGTCGGAAATTTCATTAAGATTGAATTTGTCTCATCTGATTTTTTTTTTGTAGCAGGTGAAACAGGCTTCTAGGGAGAGCAGCTGACCCTTGGCTAAAACAGGTAGATTGACATGCAGAGGGTGTAAAACCTGCCTTACATTTCCTATCTGAAGAACTTTGACGCTACGTTAGTTGTCTGATGTTAAGCTATAGTGAAGAGAGAGTTCTGCCTTTAGAACTGAGACGAACACGGTTATATCTGAAGAGCAGGTGTGGAGGAGATGAGCTTTAAATGTAGAGGCGATGAAGATTTTTGCACTGAGGGCAATATCTGATAGCAGTATGACATGAGCTGTAATGTGGGAACCCTATTAATAGAATGCAAATGAAGCGGCAGGAACAGATACCCTTTAAATATCTATACCTTTGAATATCTATACCTTTAAATATCTATACACACACCTTGGCATGTATCTATATGCCTCCAGCTGGCTATAAAATAAGGACTCACAGTTATAAATCTCAGTGAGGGAAAATGTTCTGACGTGTTTAGTGTGTGCATAGATATTTATGGGACCAATCAAAATTATTATTTAATTTACCATAGCGTCTTCAAGAAAGTTAAATCCTGCATGGTCCAGCAAGATGTAGTTTACTAAGTATCTAGAAGCCTTAGTTTTATATATTCAGTGGGAAGTTTGTAAGCAAAATCAAACTAAATTTCCAAATCCCATCCTGAAATTGTTCTCGCAGGAAGGGCAGCGTACGCTCGCAAACAACGCTCGCCCAGCGAATGACAGTTTGGAAATAATTCATAAAGAACAGGCAGTAGTGTTCTCCTCAGTGCCGATGAGAAATGTGGGGGTGAAAAGGTTTTGAAATGAATTGAATAATAATTCTCTCAGAAATTATAATGCAAGAAGTTGAAATAGGTCTGTCAAAAATCTGGTTTAGTGGGATGCTCTAGACAAAACGACGCGTTACCGAGTGAAAGCAAGAAGCTGCAGCTTGAAATCTTTCACTGTTAGTAGGAAATACATTAACAACGTGAGCTCGGGCAGTCTGGTGCGTTTGCCAGATTCCTGAGTTTTCAGATAGCTGGAAACGGTGAGTTAGAAATCTGCGTTTCTGTGCAATGCAATGACTTCTGATTTAATTCTCTCCTTAATATTCCTGGAAATAAACCGTATTGGAGATGAGAAAGGCGTCCAAAAGGAGAACTGAGTTCAGGGGAACACAGGAGTGTTTGCAAAGTTCAGAATTCGTAAGGAGAAAAGGAGGGGACACACAGAGTCAAGGTTATAGTCCTGAAAAGGACAGATGACGTTAATTCTGGAGGAGAATCACACCAAAATCAATAATTGTGATTAAAGGTATGGCATGAAACTGGCTCTGCCCTTGGCTTTACTGCCTTTGGTAGGTGTGTAGACTGAGAGGATTACGTACATACAAACACTCACAGATTGGGTTTAAAAATGGAAAATATCAGGAAAATATAGTCTGTTGTTGAGAGGTGTTCTTTCATGTCAGTCAGGCTTTTTCACAAATAATTTGTTAGGGAGAATTGTTTCATATGCTTATAATTGTTTAATTATGTTGACACTTTTCTGGAATTTAATTTTTTTTTTTCCTTCATTGAGAAACACCATTTCTGGAGAATAAGATTAAGAATAAAACATACTAAAACCGTAAAGGCTGTTCTTAATTTTTTGCTCAGGTTCCTAAGATCCAAACTGCTACGTGTGTGCCAGGTTTTAGAAGCGAACGGTATTCAACAGGCTTACGAATGATCCTCTGTATGTGAATTTTTGAAAAGCAAGATATGAGCAATAATTTGCTCTGCAAATGCCGTTGCTGCTTTGATTTGACCGCGTACTGTAGCCTCTAACAGCTCGGTTCTCTGGAAAAGCTGATGCAGGCTTAGCAGAGCAGGACACCCGAGCCGGCTGGAACTGCTGACGGTTCCGATCCCGTAGCTGGGAAATTGGTGAGCAACCCCTTGCTCCTGTTTCTCCTTGAATACTAAGGACGGGGAATTTCTCATCGGCTCAGGAGTGCTAAATGTTTGTAGCAAGAGGGTTGAAAACTAGGATTTTCAGCTGCAAAACGTGGGTCTTTATGTTTTAAACTGCGCGAAGCCAGAGCTGTTGACCCACGATCGATTCACTGGTTTCATCTGGGCGCTGAGCGATGCCATCGGGCGGTGACGTGCTGGAGCCGGTGTCTGACACTGGGGGAGAGGGAAAAGATGGGATCTCTGATAGAAATCAAATTAGTGAATGACACTGCTGTACAGATGAGCATGCTGATAGTCAAGGGTGTTACCGGGGTATGAACTGCTGAACATTTGAATACCATCAAAGTATTTTTATACTGACGCTGGAGAGCTTTTTGGCATGAAGGAGTTTTTTAGGACTGGTTCTTTGCAGTTTTTTGGCTGGACCGTTTTAGCTATTCCTCTGTGAGTCTCTTGATTTAAGACAGGCTCTACGATGACATCCACCAGTGTGTATTGATTTATTGCACTGTATGAAAAATAAAGATATCACTTCACTGTGTAAGCAACCGTTGGGATGACCAGGGCTTGTGGTAGTTGCGGACGCTCTGTACGGACTTCTGGGTGTTCTTCAAGGCTTGAATAGCTTACGTTTGCTGTAGATAATTTTTTATAAAAATGGGACTTTTTTTTTTAATTGTTTATTGTCTGGACAGCTGCCTGGGCCAGATTAACCGAAGGGGCTGGGAAGTTTTGCTGCCATCGTCTGCCCTTGGGAGGGGGGCTGTCTTCTCCCTCAACTTGCGAGGAGGTTTCAGACAACCAGCTTAAACCAGGTACTGGCTCCAAAATAGCCAACTGGGGTTAGGAATTGCTCACTCTAATGGACCCATTTGTTGACAAAACAGTTTAAAATTAAATATTTTACTGTCCAAAATGCGTTTTGAAATCCTTTCAGGTGATACTCCGCTGTGGTTGCTGCCGTTTCCCTCTGGGTGATGGAGTGACACAAATTTACCCAGTGGCATCTGAGTAACAAAAACAGCTTTTAGGTGCCTTAAACCTGCCAAACTGGGGGCGCGGAGCGTTTGTGGAAGGTGTTTGCCACTTGAATTCAGAAGTAAAGGTGGAAGAGGGCACGCCAAGTTGATTTTCTTGAAGCAAACTTGTGATGAGTGGAACACGCTCCCATCGCTTTTCTCGGTGACGTACTCCCAGAGCAACAGTCAGAGCAGACTGGTCGCTACATTCGAATCCATTGAATTACTATAAGAATAAAGCAAATCTTCGCTTTTACAGGTTTTGACCAGATATCACAGAAATACTAATTCATGTATGGCCAGAATGCCCATGGGGTTGGACTGGAGTCCTCCCCAAGGACATAGAAACCAAACTGGAGAGTTGGTTTGCAGATGAAACGTTTCTTGCTTTCAATCCACAGTTCAGTGGGCTGTAACATGTTTGATTAGTAAAATAAGTAAAAAGAAGAGGTTTAGTGCATTGACATGTTTTGTACTGTTCCTTTCACCAAAAAAAAAAAAAGGATAGCTAACCCTTGACATTGTTTGTTGCTCCCGTGTCTCACTGAGGTGTGAGAGCACTGAGTAAGCCCTTTTCTTTACGTAGCAGAAAGGATTCAGAATGGTAGGTAGTGAAAGTAAGAATGAAAGAATTTAGGGTCTCTTTTTATATAAATATTAGTAACAATTATGAAATATATTCCAGAGAAAATATATGCTTTTGTCATTAGCTCAGATAGTATATCTCTTTGCATAGCTTGACATTAAAAGACAATAAATTGCCTCTAATTCTCTTTATGTATACATCAAGCATATTTGCAAAATATCACCATTTCAAATAAGTATTTTTAAAGCTCTATTTTCTATAAACACAGCATAAGATGATTGTGATTTGAGTTAATTGCTTCCATGTGCTCTGGTTTGTAGTAGCACTGCAGATTTCAAATCTGAGAGCCATTCTCATGCCTATTTCACAGCATGAGGTTTTACAGTCGATTATAAAACATAAATAGAGAATTTAAATACAGGACTGTGACTTTAAATCTCTTCTTTCTCTACTAAATTAATCTGTTTATCGTTTAGCACTTTGTAACATTGTTAAATTTATTTCTGAAGATCAGAAAAATGTTGAAGATAGTATTAGCTCGTTCAGAAAAAATTTTTGATTTGAAAAAAACACTGACTACTGCATTGTAAACCTGGCACCTAAATTTTCCGTATGTAAAAATTATTATGCTAATTATGGTATTGTAGCTGGAACTCTGTATGTTTAAATTTATTTTTTTTACAAATGCAGTAAAAATTTTCCTTTCTACAGCTGTTCATAGGTTTTACAGTCAAACCCAGTTTTGAATAGTGCAGTGGAAACTTCATGGGGCTGTATGAGTACTTTTGCCAAATCAGGTAATTAATCCAGTGCAAAAAATCCATTGGGGTATAATAGTATAATTATAAAAATACACAAACTGTAAAATGAAGTGCAGTCAAGTTATTTTGAAACAGTTTACTGAATGTGAATCGTCTGTTAGCTGAAGCTGAAAAAAGTCGAGTTCCATGTGCTTTATAGTCTAATCGAAGTGTATAAAATCTTTGGAGCAATATAAACACATGTGTAAATGAATTGTTTTAACATTCAATTTTTATAATATAATTGCCTTGAATCATGAAACCTCAGACCTAAGATGTTCCATCAGGGAGGCAGAAATACTGGGAAGAGTGAAATCCAAAAAGCATACAAGAAACAGCTTTTGGGTTTATGAGTCCAAAGACAACTCACGTGGTGTTCCTGTAAAAACTTAAGGGGAAAAAAACCAAAAACCCAACCCAGCAGAAAAACCCACTCCTTAAATCCTGCGTTATAATGTGAAAGCTCCATGCTTTTGTTGGACAGCTGAGATGGATGAATCCTAAAGTATTTTAAGATTGGCTGCTGCTCTGAGTACAGTCAAACTTACAGTGTTCAGCATTGTCACAGAAAAGAAGTTATCTGCAAGCCCGAGTCTCGGTAATTAAATCCTGGAAGGCCCCTTGGGTGGCTAGCGTTGACTGGTGTTATTCAAGAGGAACAAGCATCGCCTTGCATTTATGAAATACTCGAGTAGGAATAGAATGTGCCTGTCTCTTTGCCTAACATAGTTTCAATATTTTTCTTTAAGATGAACTGTAAGAGATGTGCAGGCTCTGATATTTGACTGTAAGTCATGGCTGGATCCAAGGCAATGATGGTAAGGGAAGAAAGAGATGAAAATCGCCGAGGACCCCGAGGAGGAATGACTGCCCGGTTCCACTGTTTCGGGGCTGCCGGTATTTAGTCCCTGCAAACCTATTCTTGCAATCAGGCAGGCAGCTAATTACATGCAAGCCTTTCATCCTTCAGCAAAAAAGATAAAGCGCCTCTGTATTAGGACTGGCTGTGGATTTTTTTTTTGACAAAATGTTGTCCCATCAGTGTCAAATCTTTTTGTGGTTTTACCAGGAAGTTAATCAGGGAGCAGTTCTGTCTTTCCAGGTGGAATTCCTGAAAAACTTGACGTTCTTGATGGATAATTTGAATTTCTTCACTCTTTTGCTTTCACAGCCATTGGATAAAATGTCTAAATGAGGAGGAAGAGGAGTTTGGGAGCTGCCACCCCAGGGTTGAGCGCCCTGGCCACAGGGCAGAAGTGTCATACTCGTGCTGCCTTCTTGGTTGCTTGGTGACACGGTGGCTTTCGGGGCACCACAAGGAGAATGCTCCTCTTCCCAATTTTACCCCTCTCTGTAAATAGCTATTAGTGTGGTTCTGTATCCGTGTGAGCACTTCAAAAAATAAGTCTTTGTGTAGCAAGTAAGGTGATTTTTCTGGTTTATTTTTTATTTGTTTGTGGCAGAACATCTGCAGCTACCCTACCTGGGGATTAGGCTCCAAAGGTCAGGTCCTCTCTGGCCTGGCCACCACCAAGCAAGCGTGAGCAGAGGTGCTGGCGAGGTTCTCTCTGTTGGCAATGCAGTGCCGTTCACATCACCCCGAGCACAACTCCCTGTCGGATTTGGGCTGCGGAACATTTGGGTTGTGGGTTCTGCACAGGATCAGGCGTGGGACAGGGTGAGCGCTGCTAAAATGGGAACAAACGGTTCTTTGGGCGCAGAGGAGCAGAGCTGGTGGTCACCGCACAAGCTGTAACACAACGTGCAGGCGTCTCAGACGTGCTGGGTGCTCTGGAGGTGGGGAATCTGTGTAATATTTCCCTAAGGTCCCTGAGACTTTTTGGAACCTGGCTTTCCAGAATTCAGGAATTACCAGAATTCAGAATTCCTCTACTTGAATATCTCACACATCTCTTGCTGGTCCCACCGCCGTGCTGCATTCCCTGAGTCTCAGTTCTCCTCCCCAGCTGGGTGTTCATCATGTAAGATGTTAAGAGCATTTCTAACTTCATGTATAAAACTCGGTGGTGCTGTCTTTATGTCTTTATGTAGGCTAAGAAAACTGTTAGTTGTTTTTCCTTTTTTTTTTTCTCATAGTGAGCAAAATATCCCTTCCACAGCAAAACAGAAGTGTTCTCTAGAAATCTATATTGATCATGGATTTTCTCCCTGCAACAGATGGGCACATAAATCATAGAATCACAGAATGGTTTGGGTTGGAAGGGACCTTAGAGATCATCCAGTTCCAACCCCCCTGCCATGGGCAGGGACACCCTCCACTAGCCCAGGTTGCCCAAAGCCTCATCCAGCCTGGCCTTGAACCCCTCCAGGGATGGGGCATCCACAGCTTCTCTGGGCAACCTGTTCTGTGTCTCACAGTAAAAAAATTCTTCTTATGATAGTAAAAGATTTCTTCCTACATTCAATAATGTAAGTCACTAAGTCTATGTGTAGCTGCCAATAGGAAGTTAAACAAAAATCTTTGCGATGGGTGTGTTGCAGAAGGATGCTCCTTTCACCAGTGTAGTGATGCAGGACTTCGTTGTCATCCTGACAAATGAGCCTCGGTATGTCCTGTGCATCTTGGTATGACCTAATTTCTTCCTCTGTTCTGTGATCGTGTGGGTGAACCTTACGTTTAGGAACGCTCTTTGAGAATAAGAATTATTGAGTGTACAAAGCTGACATTGAGTATTCTTGTGTGTACTGTAGGTGTCGAGATCAAGTCCATAGCATACACGTCTGAGTCAACCACAATATAGATTGATGTTGATGAAATTAGTGTGATTATATGCTAATAAATATATGGATGGAGTTATGCTGTATT
Source organism: Pterocles orientalis (assembly GCA_011057875.1). Taxonomy (NCBI): domain Eukaryota; kingdom Metazoa; phylum Chordata; class Aves; order Pterocliformes; family Pteroclidae; genus Pterocles; species Pterocles orientalis. The sequence continues at coordinate 413,050 of WKFP01014270.1, forward strand.
CAGTCCCAAAGGGCAGAAGTGAGAGTCCATGTTTCTGAAATAGGAGTTGTAACACCAAATACTGCTATGTGCTGAGTCAGCAAATTGTTCCCATTTATTCCAAATGCTTCAAATAAGCAATTTGTGTTCAGAATGCATTGAGAATGCTTCAGATGAGCAAAAAGGCTGGTCAGTAATACAGAAGAAGCCACCCAGTGTTACTCAACACTGAAATTACATCATCCGCCTTGCATTTCCAAGACCATTTTAATGAGTTCCCTTCAGAGGACTCCTGCTTGGTTAAACCAAAATTGAGAAATCTAATTTTCTGTGAGGCAGAATCCTCTAATCTTTATGTATTTAATCACTGTCTGTCTTCAGGCTACTAAAAAAAACAATTTCTCATAAATAAGCACGACAGGATTAAGTGACTAAATGTGGATGTTACCATCTTTGCAAAAGTTATAAAGAATCTTTTACTGTTCTTTAGTGATGGAAGCTCTCTGATTCAGCTTTGAGTAGGAAGATCTGAACTTCTCCTGTTTTCCTACAGAGTTTGGATCTACTTTTGAGCAGTGATATGAGGGTTGGTCCCTGTGTTCTGTTAGGAACCTTTTCTTACCAGTTGGTGTGGTCGCGTGCGTTCGTTCCTTGCAGAAGGTTATGAAAAGTGCCATTGTGTCTTTTACTGTTTTCCGTGGACGCTCTCACTAGGTTACCCAGGTTTTGTACTGGTCCAGTTTGGTGTTAAACGGCTTCCACCAGAATTCCATTTAACTGCGAGCATCTCTCCCATCTCTGCAACTGCCTGTGTAAAGACGGCCCTGCAGTGGGGTGGCATGGATTGGATTTTTTCTTCATGATTACTTGGGTAGGATTAACCTAGAAATTACATCTCTGATCCGTTCACTCCAGGTCTCCTTCCTAGTGAGTAAACATCTTCAAAGAGCGGCACGTTTTATTTGAGAGTAAAACTCCATGGGGAAAGATTTGAATCTTTTTAGCAGCGACTGAGGAAGAAAGATCCTGTTGAATGTCTCCTAAAATAACTGTCTGCTTACAAGAACACAGAGAACATCCAGCCTCTCGTCTGTCCGTGCACGTGTGTTGCCATTGAGGTTATCCACCTTAGAGCTGCTCGCCTTTTTGTCTGCAGTCTGTCTGCAAGGTAGATTGGAAACGTCTTGCACACTGTGTTCTAAACCATTGTAGCTTTTATGTATTTTTTTTTATAATAGTATTAAAATTTTGATTTGCCTTTTAGTATGAAATGTTTTGAGGTTTTTCGGTTAAGTCAATTCACTCAAAGCTTTTACTTTTAAAATTTTAAGCAGTTTATAGCTTTATTCTCCTGTTGTTCGGATTTATTACCATAGTAGTATTCTGCAGTTTGGTTAATTAAAACCATTCACACCGTCTGAAATGACCCATCTTGAAGGAAAAATCCAGGATAAAGGAAAAAAAATCTGCCTTAATAGTTTCATTTCTGTTCTCAGAGAATCTTAAAAACTTAAAATGACGTGTAACAGCACTGAGAAGAGTATTTGCACGCTGGTTAGAGCAGCGAAATTCAGATATATATTTTCTATTCCCGCTTTGGAGGGGGGAATTATAAAGAAGTGAAAAGAGCTGTTTTAAGATGGAAACAGTAGTCATTTAGAAAAGTTATATCAAGAAAGTAAGAAAACCTTCAGAATCTGTTTGGCTATTGGAAACTTGTGCGCAAGAAGAAAACTGCGAAGCAGGAACTTGAATTTCAGTTGCTTTGGTCACCGTGCTGCGGGAAACCTCCAGTGCTTTGCTCGGTCAGAGGGTCTTCTAGGCTGAAGTTGTTTATTAACCACTAAAAGCTAAGCTTTTCTTTATATAATTTGTGGTCACCACTAGAATAAGTAAAAATATCTTGAATAATTATACACTGCTCAGAGAAAGCTGCTTAAACATCTATTTTTGTAAAGCGTTCAAAATAATATTGATTTTACAATGGGTAGGAAACTATGCAGCCAACAAAACCCATAATTTCTGGAATATCCCTGAATTCACAGCAGATACAAACCATAAAAATAATATGTTACACGTGAGCTTTATTTCTTTTTTTTTTAACCAACCACAAAAGAAGACATTTGAGAGCATGTTTGTTGTCTTGATCAAGACAAAGTATGATGTCAAGCACTTAAAGCTGGATTTTCCGTGATAGAAACCCCTGCGTGCAGCGTCTACAGGTTGTCAGCAGAATTGGTTGACTGTATTTCTACCGTCTGACGTGTGAAAAATCCCAAATTAATGGAGTCACCAAGTACAGTGAGCACAACTGCAAGGTATATGATGAAGAAATTGAAATATGTTGGGCTCTCGGAAATGGTACCAATTTGTAAGAGGCTATCGGTAGCATTTCTTAAGACTTGGTTAGATCTTGACACTCGTATTTAATTTCCTAGTTACAAAAAAATAGAATTTGTGAGTCATAAAGTCAGTCTATGGTTAACATAGTAAAAATTAGAATCCTGTAAGGAACATGGATGATGTTGCGTGTCTCAGAAGCTGAAATAGTCTAATCGGGTAGTTACAAGGTTACAGACCTAGGAACTAGTGATTTTTTTTTTTCTTTCTTGAGCTTATAGCTTGTTAGTTGGGCAAAAGAGGAAGAGCTAGTATACGGGTTACCTTCTGCTCCGTTGCGTACCACCAGTGTCATGCAGTTGGATAAAAAGCCAAGAGCTGCTGCATGAAAGTACCTTAACGATGCCTACCTTCTTCCCATGGTCGGAATGAAGGCTACAGGAATGTAAATCCTGTTGATAAATTTATAGATTCATAGCATCATTAAGGTTGGAAAAGACCTCAAGGATCATCAAGTCCAACCCAACACCACCCAACCCACTAACCCATGTCCCCAAGCACCACATCTACACGTTTCTTGACCCCCTCCAGGGATGGTGACTCCACCACTTCCCTGGGCATACAGTCAAATATGATGAGTTCATAGTAGAAACTGTGGCATTCTGTGATGGCTGAGGTTGGACTTTGATTCTGAGACCTTGTCAAGTCTTCTGTCCTTCTGCTTTCTCAGAAGTCTGGGAAAGAAGAGCTTTAGCTGGGCATGGCCTGGTGGTCTCATTTATTGAGAGGAAATCTGATGCGTGGGCTGGTGGGCGCCGGAATTTCCCTGGCTGGATAACTGTTGTTTGAAAATGTGTTTTGGTTTTGTGGTTGCCCAGCTGGAAGAGCACATCAGTGCCCGCGCACCTAATCCCCAGCTTCTGCCATCAGCAGCGACTTTATGTGACGGGAAATCTAATTTGAACGACAGCGGCTTTGGCCACCAGCAAAGGAAATGGACCTAAATACAAGCTCCGATTCCCACAGAATTCTGCCTTTGTGCTTTCTCTTGTGTATCGTCTATCACATTCCCTGTGATTGCGAGTAGCTAGAGGTTATGCTGCGGTGTAATTATAGCACTGGACACAGGGTGAGACAAAAATCCCGATGTGCTTCAGAAAATATGTCAACTATTGAAAAAATGAGCTGATATAGAGCCCTTTAATTCTTAAAGCTTGAATATAAAAGCTGTGGATTCTTTTTTTTTCAGAGGAGGATTGCTGTTTACTAATCAGGTCCGCAGAAGCAGACCTTGTAAAATAATCTCCGTTTGCACTGTAGTTCTGTTCTATATTTACGATGTTGAATACCATTTGTTAGTGATTTCCAGTCCTCTAGGACGCAGCTTGCGTTGATAGATTTATCTCAGCAAAATTTTTACTTATGAATAAACTGCGAAAGAACTTCCTAATGCACTTACACGAGGGGAACATTTTGATTTTTACTGTTCAGCAGTCGTATGGAGGGAAAGAAAATCGCAGTTTGAACTGGATTGCAAGTTTTCTTTTTGCAGTGTTACCAAAATCTTATTTTTTTACATTTAATTCCTGGCAACGGTATTTTGAGTGCTGTGTGTAAGTGAAAAGCCAAAAATTATGCCAGGTGCTTCGTGGTGATTCAGGCAGCTGTGTAGGAATTTCACTTTTCACTCTGTTTTCATGAAGAATTTCTCTATGCAATTAATAACGTTGGTGGAAGAGAGAGATTAGGTTGCATAAAAGATTTATGGTTTTGGTTGTAAAGCAGAAAGTTCGTTAGTGGAGCAAAAATTAAAATTTCATAATTTAATTAGTGTAAAAATAAAGTTCACATAATCGTTTTAAGTATGAAATTTATTTAAACAGACAGGTCTAAAACGTAGACCAAGATAAATACTTGGTCTGAATCCAATGAAAACTTAAGGGAGACTCTTAACCTCTGCATTGTGTTTCTTTATTGTGTAAAAATAATTCTCTCTATTTCTATTCTTAAGTGTTGCTGTGTATTTCACAGGTCCCCTGTGTTTGTTTTATACGTGCAGTTCATTGATACTTCCAAATCAGGTCAATCATTTTGAATTATTAATTCTGAGATAAAGGTAAACTAAAATTTCATAGCTTCTGTTCCTGGTCTTCATTTTTAGACCAGTTTTTAAATTAAGAGATGTAAGGCTAACTGTTTAGATAATTGTATTAAACATTTTAAAATGAAAATGTGGCATTTGCAGCATATGGTCTTTTGTAACAGAATTGCATTAACATTTTATAGCTGGAAAAATTAACAAAATATTATATTTTTTTATTTTCTTAGATGTTTTGGTTTATTTTTATTTTGTTTATTTTTTATTTGGTTGGCAATTTTTATTTACAGTGGAATAGCACTGTAGCCTGTTTGTATGAAGAATAATTTAGGAAAGGAACTGAAAAATTATCAAAGCTACTAAAAAAAATACATCTCTCTAGGAAAGGAGAAAAGCTAATTATTGTAAGAAAGTTGGGCATAACTTGGTGCAACAATTTGAAGTCTGAATGATAAAATAAGCCTTTCATGCTTTTTAAGTCAGCCTGCCTGTATGCAAAAGTCTCCGGTATGGTTCAGGCAGTGTTTCTATTTTTGCATAAACCTTTATACTTTCTGTAAACATCAATTCATTTCTCTCCATTCCATTTTTTCCATTTTTTTTCTATAGAATAAAAATGTATACATACCGGTCCGCTTTCCTAACAGTTACTTTTGCCGTTATATGAGAGAATAGTTATTATATGAGTTGAAGCTTTGCACTAGAATTCTCCTACCTCTGGGTTGGAATCACCAAGCAGCTTCCTATAAATTAAATACATAAGTACAATGGCATTTGCTTTAAAGGATAGACTGTAAAATTTCTTATACATCTGTTTCAACTAATCTCGGATTTCCCTCCTGCTCCGAGTCAGTTTTGCAAAGATGATGATGTAAAAAACGCTGTGGAAAAATACTAGGTGAGCCCCAACCTTCCCATGGGCGGACGAGATCTTTCCTTGGGGCTTGCTTTGTGCTGGGGTGGTGGCTGATCAGAGGGACAGCGTTGTTCTCCCTGCGCTCTCCCAAAATGCAAATGCTTCTCTGCATAAAATGGGAAATAACGCTGTTTGAAACGGTTTCCTTTGAATTTCATGAGTGTGTGTTGAGCGTTTCGATGAGGATTTCCCTGTGCCAGATCCGTCGATGGACAAGGCTGTGTCTTTGCGAGAATTTCTCAGCTGCCTAAACAGCTGTAAAAATCAAAATACTGCTCACTGGCTGTTAAAACTCTTAGCAGCAAATCCTTTCAGTCGCTTCTGGCATGCTGAGCTTAGCCAGGAGATGTTTTTGCAAAATATTTCAATAGGTCATTAGAACAGTCGGGGAGCTAAAAGTAGGAAATCTGCTGATATAGGCAGGTGTGGCGGGTTGGCCCTTGGCTGGGGGCCAAACCACACACACCCGCTCACACAGTCCCTGCCCCCACCCAATGATAGGGGAGAGAATTAAAGAGATAAATGGCAAAGAGGACTCGTGGGTTGAGATAAGGACAATTTAATAACTAAACTACAATAATATTAGAAATAATACTATATACAAAGATGCAATGTGATACACAGTGATAATGCCCCTCCCCACCTGATGACCAAAGGCCCAGCCCACTCCCAGCCAGTGGGAGTAGTTCTAGCTTGGTGATTCAAAGGTGTAGAGTGTCGTTGGAAGGAGGATGATCTTTAAAAGGCTAGCAAATGTTTATTATATTGCTCCTTCCTGCAGAAAAATGCCTTGTGATCTGCAAACGTTTTCACGGAAGAATAATTTTATGCAGGCACTTGGGCTCCGTTGGTTTCGCTTGGGTTGGTCACCTGCGTGAACATCTGCGTGACGGTTTGCAGGCTCCTTGACTGAAGGGATGAGTTAGTAATGCCAAGTAACTAAATAAAAAAAAATCTCTTCAGGGACTTGTGAGCCTGGGAAGTCGTTCGCACTGTCTGGGGGGCTTAGGGCATGCTTCTGGGTCCCGGTGCGAATATTGATAATTGCCACTTCAAGCAGTTCCTGTGCAATAACAGAACTTGTGATGAACAGGCTGTAATTTTGTTTGTAACTCTACAGAATAAATAACTTCTGTTTGAAGAATTTTGTCATATTTGGGGTATATAATGTATAGCGTGTGTAATTTGTTAGGAGAGACCTTGGATTGTTTCAGGTATGGGGTAGCATAGCAATGAAAAAGAAAAAATTTCTGTTATTGGTAGTGAAAAGATAGGGGGTGGTTGTCTGGTGGATGAGAGTTAAATCCCAAAAGCCCTGCTTGCGAAAGAGCATCGTGATGGGTCATTTAAGGCAGCGGGGTATTCTAGCAATCTGAAAGTCCCGTTACGTCCTCTCTGGCATATCCATCCCTTGCCCTTTATTTTGTGGAGAAGAATCGTGCTGACTGCTGCACCTCGTGCCCTAAACAATGCAAATTATAAATTTACTGGGAAGAGTTTAATTTCTGTCAATGGGTCGTTCGGAACTGAATATATTTAAATTCTAGTCCTAGACTCCACCAGGCTGGATTTAAAATGTGTAAAATTTTCATGGAAAGTTCTTTTTTCATAAAATGCACAATGGGATGGGAAGAATTGAAAATTACTTTTTGTTCATTTTCCTCCTCCTGTGGGAAGGAGAAGGTGCCTGACATAAACAGAAGGAGTTTTTGTTTGGTTTGTGGATTTTTTGGTATTGTAAATACCTTGGGAATATGGTGCTGATTTCTTTTTTTTTTTTTTTTGGGCAGTTCAGACAACTAAGACACTGACCAGGGCTCTGATACTAACAGCATCCAGTTAATGCTGTTGCTGTGATTGTTGGGATGGTTGTGTTGTAACCTTGACGAAGAGAATTTAACGAACAATATCAGCCTTGCTTTGGGTTATGAAAGATTGTTAGTGTTCATAGCTAAATCTGAGATTCCAGAACCTTCTAAATTCACCGTGAATATTTCATGAGCAGTGATGTTATTCTGCCTGTAGGCAGGTCATGGCAGTATAAAAGGTCCGACTCCCCCAAAATAATGCATGTGGATTTTAAAAATGAAATCCAGCTCATAGCGAGGAGTCCGTCCTCAATTTCTGGTCAAATACTCTTCGGAGTGTTTACAGCTCCCAGAGGCACAAGTGACAATGAAGACAACATTATGCTCGTTTATTTTACTTGTCTAATTATGCACATTCGTTTGTGTGAGATGCAAGTAATGAGCTTAACAGAGTAAATGGGTTCTTTTTTAATATACAGAAATTGCAAGCGGTCTGGAAAAAAATATGCAACATAAACACTTTTCAGTGACTTGAATTCAAGCATCTTTTCAGTGTCATTGCTGTCAACAGCTAATGACGTGCCAGGAGCAAAACATGCAAACACATATCTGCAGCGAAGGTCAACACAGGATCCAGGGTTGCACAAAAATAACACGTGGGATGCTCTAGATACTAGATTATTTTTTTTCAGAAAAAATTGGTTTAATATTTCAATCAGCTGGTGGGTTCTTCCACACACCAGAAGAAGAGCCGGTATTACCGGCTGTAGTGACCTACCGTCATCTCACAGGATTGCAGTCACTGCCGTGGCACCCAAAGCTCTGTCCTGCCTGAAGAGAGCAGTTTCAGAAAGTTTGATTTAGTACATGGGAGTGTTTGTACGCTTAGAAGTCAGGGTTAGTCCCATTTGTATTGCTCTCATTTTACATCGCTTGCAATTTAAGCGTTTTTTTGTTCAGATTCCTTGCATTGGGAAACCTTTTAGGTATATGGTAAATAATCGAAATATGTTCTCTGAAAGTGTGGGTGTGCGTCATATAGAAGGAATTTTTGTTAGCTGTCACCCTCCTCCCCACCCAGTCCTGTGTGTCCCTCATGATGAAGACAACATGTAAAGCACACATGCACTCCCTTTCCTTTCCAGGAACAATATTAGCACAGAGAATTCAGATAGCAAACCACTTTTTTTTTAATTTCAGATGAGTATCATAATGCAACAACTCATAGATAGTTTTTAAAAAGGTTTTAAAACCAGATTAAATATTACTGTGAAGATGTTGCCTGATGCTGTATGTGTCTGGATTCTGGAAGTGCTGTAGTCAGAAATATATTCGCTGCTGATAGGTTCAGTGCTTGTGACTCATAATAGCTGAAGAAAAATCAAATTTTAGCATGATGGGTTTAAGAGGGATATAAATTATTTGGAAATAATTTGCCCATTTTATGTTACAGTACTTTATCTTTTATATAATAAATTTGACTTCATCTATAAATATTGTTTTATGGGATCCAGTTCTATGATGACAATATTTACCATTAATTGCTTTTTAATGGTAACAAGTCAATGAATTACGCAGAACAGGCTTTTCCCCCCTAAGTGCTGCTTTATTTATTTTAATTGCTGATGTATTTCGTAAGTAAAAATATTATCTGTTTGGCAATCATAAGAGAAATCATTTTAGAAGTGAGCTATTTCTCTGTATTTGACATGATATTAAATATGTAAATCCAAAGAACTGGTAACAAATAAATCATTAAAAGTTTTTTTTAAAGTGATTTCAAAAAGGAGAAAACTGTTAAAAGTTAAACATTTACAACATTTAACTGCGGAGTTCTCCGAGTCACTATCGTAACGATCAGGAAGAGATTTATAAAAGTATTTAAAGATGAAAATGGCCAAGCTGTTGGAAAAAAAAAAAAATGTTCCCTCTAAAAAAAAGATACGTATGTATATATCTGAACTTGAAAATATCTGATGGGTGTGTGGTGCTTATGGAGCTCATAGAAGTGATTGTTCATAAGAATGTAACATATATTTATATATATATATTAAAAAATAGCTTTTGTTGTAAATGAGATCATCATGCTCATTATTAACCTGTAGTAGGAGACATCTCATTCTTACAACAGTAGGTAATTCACAGCTGAAAATCTTTATGGGGAAGTAAGAGATAGTGTAACAGTCATCTACAAAGTGGTATGGGATAAATTTTCTTAACTGTTTGAGCCCCATGCTTTAATTTACAACAACAGCATAAGGCAGAATAAAAATATCAGAACAGAAAGTGAAACTCTAACGTCAGAGTTTTCTCATTGAAAAGTTCTGAAAAAAATATATATTTAATTATAATCTATAGATGAGTTTGCAAAATTCAGAGTTCTATTTGACAGAAACCATAATTTAATTAAACCTTTGCAACTAGTCACTCAGTTCCTGGGTTTAAATTTTGTAATTATTGTCAGCAGAAAAATAAATAGTCCTGCATTAAAATGTTCCTACATTTTGTCCTGTGTAACGGACCTTAACCTTATGTGTAGTCGCCTTTTTGTTATAACAGCTGTAATTCCAAAAGAAATATTCAAATTTGTATCAAACTCTGCTTATTCATATTGGTCTTTAAAGTCAACTTTTTGCTTTTCATCCTACAGAAAGTAAATTCCTGTACTGAGAAAAGGCGTTGTAAAATCAGTAGTCTCATATACCAACTCAGTAGTCATGGGATGTTATTGTAGCTCTTGATTTTTTTTAATATTTGCAAAAGAAGAATACTGTGGGAGACACCCCTGGGACATAAAATGTTGCAGAAATAATTAATTTTTAAAGGAAAGTTTTCTCACCTTAGGGAAGTAGTAGAATTTAAAAATAAAAAAAAATATATATATTTCCTTTTTAATGATTTTAATCCATGTCAGTCAGAGGGGAGAAATTAAATAGATCCAAAAGATATGTAAGTAAACAGAATAAGACCAAACCAGGATAATTAAGGGGAAAAGTATCAGCACGGCATTGTCTGTCTTGCAAGGTACACGTTAAATCGTCTGCTTAACTGGTACTTACAAAGTGTTTGCATATGGAGGGTTTTTTGGTGTGAGTACAGAATGATAGAGATTCCCTTCAGAGGAAGGAAGGTCTGGGGCAATAAACTCTTTAACTGTCTTCTTCTTGGCCAGGTGCCCCAAAAGCACTTCCCTTGAACTGCAGAGCAGATTGCTCTATTTTTCTATATGCTGCAGAAGGCTGAGTAACGTTTTCTTTTATCAATGCCCAGTAATGGATTTGTTTTCTTATTTTATCCTTTTTTTGTGCAATTGTAGATCTCTATAAATGCCTGCAGTTCTCAGCTGTACGTTTTTTGGAAAAGTCTTCTTAAATGTTTATGAAACATCAGATGTCGAGATGAAATAATGTGACCAGTTGAAATGCCTTTATAGAATATCGTAACGTATTTTCCAGGAGGCATTGAGTGAAATTCAGGCAAATGAAGGCAATTGGCAAAAGTCATATTGAATAACGTGAGGCCAGAGTTTGACCTCTGCAGTTCGGAAGCAAGAAGAACAATGATTGAATGCTTTGTCTGATTTTTTTTTTTTTTAATTAAGACAATCTGGATATTTTAGACTAATAACTATATCTGTGCCTGTATAAGCTTTTTTTCTTTTTTGTAACAAAGCAATAATTTTTTTTTTGTTGAGTTTTGGCTGCTAGTGGCTATCCTACTAAATATGTATGACTTTCTCATACCGATTTTCAAAACTGAATTTAAAACATTTTACACTGAAACAGAAATCCCATGCTGACTAGTTTACTTCCAAAACCATTTAATTTTTTTTTCCTAAGGTTTTTCCTTGAAAGATGTCAGATTGTTTAAACAGTCTCTCTGAAATATGCTTCATTTAAAATTTTGATCTTCTGTCACACTTTCAAGTACTGTAGTAGACTCGTTCTGGTGAGCTTGTACAATGGATATCTGCTGATTAGTCTTAACAAGAGATGGATGTTGTATATTTAATATTCTCAGTGGTGTTTCTCCGCGATGTGGCTGTACAAGTGCAAAAAATCTGGCCCAGCAGTATGTACAGCAGATGTGGCAGGATCGTGTCCGGGATGAGGTGAACTCCTGTTTCTCCTACAGTCGAACTTTTAACGGCAACTGTGAACAAGAATCTGTATAAGATGGGCTCCTTGATGGGCTGATCACTTCAGTGCTCTTCAAGCTCGAAAAGGAAGATGAGTTAGAATTATGTCCATAGACTATACATTTTTTTTTTAATGTTAGAATATAAATCTTGCCAACACTATGATTCTTCAAAGTGTAATGCCATCTAATGAAGAATAGAATCTCATTTGCTCAGATTACAGTTAAATTAATGCCATCAAGCAGGCATTTCATATTCTCTAACTTTGTGAAAAGGTGTGTTTTAGTGTCATACAGTGTCACAGGTAGGCTGGGAAGTCAATTTTTGGGATGATTCAAAAACATGGGAACCAAGGACTGATTAGTATCAAAAATATCCTTGCCAGCAGTTGGGCTGGGACATCATGATCTACCTGATGGACAGGTAAAGGATTTAATACATTCTACTTCCCAGCATTTTGTGCTCATGTGATTCTTTCCCTTTATAAAAGAAGCAAAGAGTGCTTGAAAATGGAGCTCAAAAAATATGTTTCCATATATTTTGACCTCAGACCTATTCAGACCCTTAAGTTCTCCAGCTGAATTAAATGTAACGACACTGGATGCGATCACACAACCTCCTGGACTTTTTGCCTCCATCTGTCTTCCAGAAACATGCACTGAAGTGGTAGCTGGAGCAAAAGGTTATAATCTCAGTGTGTTACGAGTACGTCCTACGCTGCCAAATATCGTCATGTGCAGAAAGCACCGGGAGTTAGAGTTAGGCTGCCGTGGACTGCGAGGCAACGTGCATTCGAAACAGTTCGTCAGTCTGAGAAAATCCTTAGTGCTTTGCTGCAGAGAAGCCTAGCTCTCTGGCTGTTTTCCTTACGAGCCTGGTGGAAAGGGGCTGGTAGCTAATCCTTCACCTGCCGTTGTGCTGAGCCAAGTACGGGGGGAGTTGGCCAGGAAGTCTCAGTTGCTGCCGTCCATAAAGGAGAGGCCTGGAGGAGACGTGTTTTATCTCTTCATTTGTCTGCTCTGGAAGGCTAAAGAGATGGTGAGGAAGGGAGCTGATAGTGATCATCAACATCAGTTTGATCTGGCTGAGTTATTTCTGCGTCTACTTCTTGCAGATTTTCCCAGTCCGTGCCATCACTCTGGTACCTAGAGTAGGAAGGTTGAAACTCCACCGTTGATTTGGTTGTTAAAGCTGGTAACGTTACACATATTTCTACAGGCTACTTCCAGATTCATAGAGTGTTCTGTAGTATTTTGTGCCCTACTAGGTCGAGTAACGAAACTCTCAGAGTTGTTGCCAAATCTGATCTCTGAATAGAACACACGTTGTGGGGTTTTGTGTAGAGCATGGATTTGACTCAAGGGTTGGAGGTAAATTCATAATTTCTATAGCTGCTTAATGCTTCTCACAGTCTTAATAATCTACGAGGTCAAAGAAGTTTGAATATGATCTTCATGTGTCCAACAAATAATACACACTCTTAGATTATGTCATTTTTCTGTGTGTTTAAAAGTGGTACAGGAAAGAAACTCTTACTCCTTTGTTCCTAAAATATTTGTTTCTTGGCAGCACTTGTCTGGATGTATAGCAGATGGACTAAATATAACCTGTCTGTGATTTAATGCAGCACACATGTAGAAAATGAAAAGAACATTAATACAAGTTGTTATTTTAATATGGACCTTTGGGCAAAAGGAAGCACTGTTCTGGTCTGGACTACTTACGCTGTGATATAAATAGAAGGGTTGAGTTTCCAGGACTGTCAGTCTGGCAAAGTTAATTCAACCTCAATTAGTGATGCAAGACTCCTGAAAATAACGGCCTCGCTACCATTCATTCTCTATTTCTGTTAACAGGAGGAATGCTTTTTGAATTTAGAAGCTCCCATTTCAAGAGTATGTGGCTATGACACTCCTTTCCCTCACATCTTCGAGCCTTTCTACATCCCAGACAAATGGAAATGCTATGATGCTCTTCGAAAAATGATTAACTACTGAGCACAGGTGAGACATCGTGTCTTTGTCCGACAGAGTAATCGCAAGGGCTAAAGTTCTGCTCTTTTATTTAGTTATTTATTTATAACAAGAATTGCCTCTTATGGATTTGGGCCTTTAGTCTTAAAGGCATCTGAATATTTTTAAGTAGTGCCATTGAAATCAACGTTTAAAATTAACTACATCGCCTGATCAATCTGAAAATTAAATGTCTCGTATGCTGAGAAGTGAAAGGAATGTAAAGTGAAGTGTGAAAGGTATGGTAATGCTCAGAGTATCTTTTCACCCATATTAGAACATTTCTGGTTATTTCATAGGCAGAGCGTATTGTTAAATGTTGTAATTTTTCACGCTTCAGGGTGGCCTGTGATCCCTTGAGGTACTAATAAGAATCAGTTTACACTGAATATAGGCACTGCATTGCAAACATACACAGAGCATTGAAAATATGTCTGTGACACCTTACAGTTCTGGTCAAATAAAATTATAAAGCTTATACTTAATATTTATTCTAAACATATTTTTACTTTGTAGTCTTTTATGTAATTTGGTCACGCTTGAAGATTTCTGTTTGCAGAGCCCTTCAGGCACTGAGTCTGGGAAGTGATATATATTTCATAGAATGGTTTGGGTTGGAAAGGACCTTAAAGATCATCCAGTTCCAACCCCCTGCCATGGGCAGGGACACCCTCCACTAGCCCAGGTTGCTCAAAGCCTCATCCAGCCTGGCCTTGAACCCCTCCAGGGATGGGGCATCCACAGCTTCTCTGGGCAACCTGGGCCACTGCCTCACCCCCCTCACAGTGAAAAATTTCTTCCTAATGTCTAGTCTAAATCTGCCCTCTTTCAGCTTATACCCGTTACCCTTCATCCTCTCCCTACACTCTATTATGTGTCTGTCAGTCACAGTCTGTAACATCTTTTGTCTGTGTTTCATCGTCGTACAACACTAGGTAGCAGGAGACTGTGCAGGCCAACTGGGACTTAATTTTGTACATCGCTGTGGGAGAACATCTGGTGTTTACTGGCCAAAGGTTCATAGTCAGGATATGTGCCAGCGCATTGTATTTTCGACTTCCTTTGGTTAAGTGAACCAAGTAGTGCAGTCTCTGAGGTTGAGTCTAGATGGGTCTTGTGCTTCTGAACGAAAAAGAAAAGAAGACAACAACTGTCGCGTTTTCCTGTGGGAGAAGGAGATGCTGTAGCAGGCAGTCAGGGGGTTTTTCGCTGTGGAAACCCAAAGATGGGGGGCCAAGGGAGCCCCCACATTAGGGTCGCCCTCTCGTGTCCATTTTACCTACACATCAAGCTGTGAATTAAATTTAGCCCCAGAATTGGAAGGTTGTCAATGCCTTAATCTCATTTGTGTGCATACCTACCTTCAGGATGAGTTCTTGCATTTCCCTTCCTGGATTTAGCATATCGAAGGCACATCTCGGGGAATTATTTGCTTATTTTCCTGTGTGCTCTACTGGGTTATGCAGCAGTTACATCCCACCTTCTTCTCCACAAACTTCATTTCTCCATCACAGCATGCTTTTCCTCGAGTTATGGGTGTGTCTAAAAGTGTTCTGTCCTTACACAAATCAGTATTTCTCACTTAACAAAGAAAAAATTCAACGTCCTTAAAAAAACCCCCAAACAAAACCCTCCCTGAAATGTTTAGCTGTGTGTACAGATGTACCTCGTACCAGGAAGCCCTTGAATTAACTTATTGCTTTGTGTCTAATGGAGGGTCTGAAGCTGTATGCTAGTCGATCGTTTCTAAATTTAACTTTATTATCTTAATGCCCATTTGGTTTTATTCAGCCTGTATTGACAGTGTCTCACACAAGCGTAGTTGCTTATCTTGAGATTGGCGGTACAGGTGGTTTTCCTGCTCAAAGACAGCGTTCGACAGGACATCACCCGTGAGACGGGCAAGAGCAAAATCTCTGTCTTTCAGCAGCTTCTTAGTTACTCAAATTTATAGCTGTGTTAGCGATAAGAAAAAGGGCTTCCAGGTAGACAGTTGTGTTCCAGGTGGTTCTTTGTAGCTGGAAAAAACATCGAGAGAAAAGAAGCAGTGAGCTTAGGATGGATAAACAGTTCCTGGGTAGATGGAATGGTGTCTGGCTGTTCATTTGGGGCAGGAGGGGAAAAAAAAAAAGAAACAGAAGAAAACAGCCACAAATTTTATAAAATATACTCTTGTGATACACAGATATATTGAGGGGCGGCTATACTATTGAAATGGCGAATAGCCAAGTACTTTTCTGTTACCTTCTGTGGCTTTTTTTCTACCACATTTGCATATTCTTGTCAAATTCTGAATTTTAAAGCTGTCCCTGCTGGGCGACAGTTTACCTCCGTGCGAGTGTGTGTGTATATGTAGAGACACTATTACCATTACAAATTCAGTCTCTCAAAATGTGAAGTTATCCCACTGAACTTCATTATGGAGCTATATGGAAAGTTTAAACTTGTTGCTTATAAGTTAGGTGATGTTAGGGGATGGTTGGGGGTAGACTTATTTTTTTTTTTCTTTCCAAGCATGTATTTGAAGTTGTATTTCAACATGCAATACGGTTTGCCCAGAACCAGTGCTCCAGTTGTGAGACTTCCAAACGACAGCAGTACTTTCCCTTTCAGCAATACTTTCCCTTTCTCCAATACTTTCCCTTTCTCAACCAGTAAGTTGTGCTGGGAAACAGGAAGGGACCTGGTAGATACTGCAGTCAGTGATTGTTCTTTGCACTCCTGGTTGTCAGGCAGGGCTTCCTCCAGGTTAACGTGGGGCACAGGAAGAATATAATTCCTCTCCTTGTTTGGTAACTAAAATATGTGCGAGATCATTTCTTTTTAACCTGATGCTAACAACCGAATCCCAAATGTGGCAAGCTAGGCTGCCTGCCTCTTGTTTGCTGTTTATAACCCACTAGAATAAATAACCCCTGAGTCTTGAGCAGGATGCAACGCTCCTGGTTTATAATGTTTTCCTGCTGGATGGGCAGAAATCATGCCAATGGCCAGTGAATCATGTCTTGCTGAGAATTCCTGCAAGATCAAGAATAATGGAATTATCTTTATAAAAAACCACGATACATAGGAAAGATGTTGACTATAGTTTTTACGAGACCCTCCTTCACTGTAGTAGTAGATTGATGGTTTATTTAGTTGAACTTTAAAAAACCAACATGCAACACTGTGCTGAACGTGCTAGAGCGGAATGGAAGACACTTCATCATGAAGTTTTCGCATAAATGGTGGTAAGTGGCGTTGTCTTGACACTAGATATCAGTTGCAGCATTTCTGATTTCTGTCTGCCTTGGCAGCTTGAAAAATTTAATATTGTTTTTAATACATAATAAGTGAGTATTTTGTTATAGTACACACACCTTGAGGTTAAGAGGCCATTAAAAATTTACAAAGTGACATTACTATGGAGGACACTGTGTTTAAGTTATGGATATTACTTTCAGCCTTAAGATTTTTAATTTATTTTGTCATCTTCTTCTGCAGAGATGAGAAGAACAACAGGGAAATACAGAAGCCACCTTCAAAACTTTTGACACTTAGATCTTTTGGGTCTGGAATTCACACAGCAGACTGTTTTCTCTGAGCTCAACTATCCTTAACATACATCTTGACTATTCAGAAAGTTCAAATCTTCCTTAATGATGAGATCAGTGATGGGCAGGTGATTGCTGTTATAAGTAGTTTCAGATGTATTTCGAGTTACTCCGGATGTCGTAGGGATGTTACACATTGCCATGCTGCACTAGGTGACATCTCTAAACTTCACTGTGTAAATATTAGAAGCAGGATTTTATTCAATAAAACATATTATGCACACGTTGTCTCTTGGTTTTGTTATTGTTTTGGGAAAACCCAAAGGAGTTATTTGAATGTGACTGTTTTCAATAGAAGAAACCAGCCAGACCAGCCTGTGTCTCTGGTCTGACCGAGACCTCCTTTAACCAGCGTCTTTCCCATTGAGTGGTTTCACGTAAATAGTCCCAAATACTGATTTCCTTTCTGCACGGGAAATGAAAACTCCATTTCTCTTCAGAAGGGAGAAGAGATTTTTTTTTTTTTTGCTTTGTTGCTATAGGTGAGAGGCTCCATTGGAACATCTTTGCTGCAATATCTTTGTTGAATTATTTTTCCTCTAGATATGGAATGTGTCTGCTGCTAAGCAATCGTGTAAAATGTGCCAAATTGTGGAGAAAAGGTGACAGTAGCCATGCCAGTGGTGGAAGAAGAGCCAGCACGCATTTGCTGTTGGTGAGGACACAGAAATGCAAAATTACCAAAAAGACTCTACTGTAAAATTAAACGTGATTTTTTTTTCCCTGTGCTAATTTAAAGGGCACTGAACATCCCTAGGTAAAAAAGGAGTCTCTGCTTTTAGACGGAGAGCTTCTGAGCTCGGTGGAAGTTTACTTAATTTTAAATTTTCCATATGAAAAGCCAAGAACACAGTAAAGATGTTGTGAAAATTCTCCTCTCCTGTCCTACGTTCCAGTACTGCTCAAAGGGCAGCGGTCTTCTTCCAGCACCATAGTTTCAAAGCTTGGTGCTGAATCCCTTCAGTACCCGTTCTGCTCATTTTTCCACCCTAAATTCAGTGTGAATTTAGCAGAACCTAGTCCCTCTTGTCCTGCGTTGCTGCTTCTGATATGGGAGAAGGGGGGGAGGGGATGGGAAGATGCGTGCCGGTAGCCAGATGACCACATTTCCGTTGTTATTCACGGGGGATCTTCCAGGGAGAAGGAAGAATACCTCTGTACACAAACCTGCCCAAGGTGCCAGGCGAAACACCCCAGGGAGGAAGCTCGGGAGGATGACTTGACTCTGAACGTCAGTGGGTGCTGCCCCATCTGTCACCCATTCTGATGATCTGGGGGTTTGTTAACTGGGCAGATCCGCTGAAATCCGAGGGAAACGTGGCCTTTGGGACAACGCCCTCAATTATGAGTCCCAACGTGCATGCACCCACCTTGGAAAGTGATGTGCGTGGGGCAGGGGTGATGCTTGCCCTCCAGCAGAGCTCAATCCAAGAACAGTGTTCAAAGGACTTGTACAGGTGGAAGGTGCTGATGATCATCTTTTCAGGTCTTTCACCGTTTTGTCTAAGATCCTGCATTCATAATTCATACGTTCCCAACAGAATCCCACAACTGATAACGAAGCTGTTTGTTAATGTTTCTAATCAAGATGCCATTAGTAGTCAAGTCTGTGAGTCAGTAAGTAAATTCCGTGTGTAGGATTTGTTTATTGTTTGAAATATGATAGATGCATTATGTATTTTATATTTTTTTTTGTGCTGGATGGAAACTTACCTTGGTTTTATGAAGAAAAATGGTTTTAAAAATTATTTCTCTCTTTGTCGAAAATCAACAGATATTTTAGTAACAGTCTTCTAAAAACATACAGTTACTGTATTTAAAAGGATATAAAACAGATACAGTTACAATACTTCCATAGTAAAGTGTGCGTTGGTAGTTAATAGCCTTAATACTATATACTTTGCAATTTATTGCAGAGCTTCAGTTCGAGTTGTACGTATGGAAATACAGAATAATATATTTCTTAATAAACGTAGAAAATATTTGCTCTTAATGTGGACTAGTACAAATGGGTTGAGGGGCAGGTTTTGTATGTTCAGTGAGTGGTGATGTGTCATTTTTTATACTATGAAAAATGTTCCTTTCTCCTCTGTTTTGGCTAGCAGAATATTTTCTCCTGGCAAAGAGAATGTTCTGAAACAGGTGCTGCTCCCAGAAGCCTGCCTAGATGGCAGTGTCCACCCGCATAACCTGTGCCCAGGGATGGCGGATGTTTAAAGAGCGTGTTGTGGAAAAAAATGACATTTAGTTCTAAATGGGACAGGAAGGTGTATGGCGTTACGTACAAATAACTGTTCCTTAGTAAATTCCTCACTAATACGACCCAAAGACCATTCATGTTTTCTGGTTAGGTCTCTTAATTAGATTAATTGGCTTCTGCAAAAAATCTGTGGAGGAATACTCTCAGATTTAACCTGGGCGGGGATTATTTCACTCTATAGTCCAGAAAATTAATAAATTATCTAGTCATGCTCCTTTAACACTCATTGCTGGAAATACTTATGGTCCATAGTTTAACGCTGGATCCTGAGCCTGAAGGTTGGAATTAACAAGGACATACACTGGCCTTCAAGGGATCTCAGGTTTATTAACTGCAGGTGAAAGACTTGTATACTCCTGTCGTCTAGCTCGGTTAAGACTGTAGTGCCATAACAACCTCGTTGTAATAAAAAGAGCACCGATTAATAAAAATTGGATTTAAACCATTAGAGGTGTTCTCCCTCGTGGAAGTGCACGTGTTCGTAAGAGGATTAGCCAGTAGTACGTTCTCTCTGCGGTAACCAGGAGCCTTGACAACATGACCTTCGGCTCCTACGGTCTGATAATCGATCTGAGCTCAGGAATCTTTTCAGACAGCTCTCTTGTTCCCATAGCTAAAAAACCCCAAGTGATCCTGGTGCACGGGTATATTGCAGCAGCTCTGCGCTAGCCACAGGACTTCGAGGCAGCAGCTGAAAGGCATCCGTTCAGCAGGCTGGCAGAGATCGTTATCGCAGCAGCTCGGGGGGGTCAGTGGGCGTTCTGTGTCCAGAACAAAACAAGCTGGCACAGTCTGTGAGCTCTGCCGGGTTTCGGCAGACCTGAAATAAGGACGCAGTTCTTTTGTAGCTCCTTTGCCGCTTGGCTGCTCTGCGAGGTCTGTGTGTGTTAGGGGAGATGTACATCTGAGTTCAGTGCAAACAAGGATTTTAGATCTCAATGCTTTGGTGCTGAGTACCGTTTGAGACACGCTGGGGTCTCCTGCGTGGTCCCCGTGACTCCAGCTGCTGTTTTCATGGGTCCTGTGTGATATCTGCCAACCCTGTGTGTATCTTGGGTGCTGTAGGGCATCTCAAATGGCACTAGATGCCTGCATTCAGGCGTCTAAATGAAGCCCTTTGTTTTCTGGGGCTTGGATAGCTGATGTCTGACTGTTTTTTTATGAGCTTGCATAAAACGCTAGCGCTGAGATTGGTGCATGCCTCAGTTTTCAAAATAAATTGCTCACATCCCTGGTAAGTACCTAAGGTAGGATACATGACGTTGTGCACGTGAAGGAAAGGATCGTCTCCTGGATGATGATGGGCTGGTGCTGAACTGGGCTGTTGGTTCCTTGAGAACAATTTAGAGCAAAACCCCAACCTCACCAAAGCCCCCTGGCTGGAGCTGGTTGCTGCAGCTCACAAGGTTTCTGGTGAACATCTGAAGAGAGCGCGTGGGCAGGACCGGGTTCAAGTTCAGCAAAGCCACGGGTGAGTTAATGAGAGGGGAGGGAGCTGCAGTCCCCTTGCTTCCTGCAGGAGCCTGGGTGTGGGATTCAGCTCAGGATTAAGCCACTTAAATTGAAAGGGTCAAGATCCAGGTGGGTACGGCCCAGCAGAGCGGTTGAGCTCGCTCGTAGGTCCCTCACCCTCCAAAGGAGAGAGCTCAGCCTCCTGATGAATTATTAGCTCATTTCATATTGCAAGTGCAGCACTGAACTAACCCCAGCTTTGGGTTTATGGTACTTGCTTTGAAATTGTTTCGTGGTCTTTTGTTACATTTTTAAACCCTATTTTTGTCTGTCTTGAAGAAAAAAAAAAAAAGCCCAAATAATTGTACTCCGTTAAGGGTAGAAACCGGTGTCTGCTTTTGCTCATGTGGGTCTGCAGGTAACTGTGCTACAGCTGACAGTAGTGTGCCACCAGTGCTTGAGGACTCCCTGTTGATTCCTGCATCTAATTAATTACTTTGATATGATAATTAAATCATTCCTGTTTACTCGCACTCTGTTTGCTTGCAGCTGAGTTCTTGCTGAAAACAGAAATTGTCTGAATGTATGACACCTGTGGTTGCACTCTTCTTGTGGTGTTTGCGAACCCTCGCCGACATTTTCCTGGTAAAATCGCCGTCATCCCACGGGCAACGGAGTGGCACAGATGTTCGGTGACAACCTGGGACAAACAGGCACTGCGGGACCCCGAGCCTGCCTGCGTTTGCAGCGCAGAACCACGACTTTCCATGGCCAACACCGACTGGAGAACCCCGGCACCTGCCACCCTGTCACCAGCCCCCGGCCGTGCCGGCTGAGACAGTGACAGGGCTGGTGCAGGACCCGGGGAGGGTGCCGAGGGCTGTTCACCAGCAGGAGTGTGGTCATGAAGGTTGGAAAAGACCTCAAGGATCATCAAGTCCAACTGTCAACCCACCACCACCCAACCCACTAACCCATGTCCCTAAGCACCACATCCCCACATTTCTTGACCCCCTCCAGGGATGGTGACTCCACCACTTCCCTGGGCAGCCTGTTCCAATGCCTGATCACTCTTGCAGTGAAGAAATTTCTTCTAATATCCAGCCTAAACCTCTCCTGGCTCAACTTGAGGCCATTTCCTCTTGTCCCATCACTTGTTACTTCAGAGAAGAGCCCAGCACCCCCCTCACTGCACCCTCCTTTCAGGCAGCTGTAGAGAGTGATGAGGTCTCCTCTCAGCCTCCTCTTCTCCAGACTGAACCCCCCCAGCTCCCTCAGCCGCTCCTCGTCAGCCCTGTGCTCCAGACCCTTCCCCAGCTCCGTTGCCCTTCTCTGGCCCTGCTCCAGCCCCTCAATGTCCTTCTTGTGGTGAGGGGCCCAAAACTGACCCCAGGATTCAAGGTGTGGCCTCACCAGTGCTCACAATCCCTGCCCTGGTCCTGCTGGCCCCACTATTGCTGATGCAGGTGTCCCTCTGCCCTGACCCGGCGGCTCCTCACTTTGTCATTCACCAGCCCCACCAAGATGGGAGCGGGCCGAGCCCCGGCACACGGCTCCTGCGGCAGCATCCCAAACCGGTGCTCAACCCTGGGGGCTGCTCATGACGTTGGGCCGAAGGATGAGCTCTGCTGGGCTGGTCCGGGGCTATTTGTACGCTCCTGATGGGCTTGGCCAAAAATTATTGTCCATGGAGGTGGGTGAGGCTGGCCCCATCCGGCTGGTGCATGAGCTCTGGGCTGGTGGAGCAACGAGTGCGCGTGTTGGTTGTATATACAGATCGGTGAAGAGCACACTTGAGATCCTTGAGTATCTTGGAAAAAAAAAAAACCCAACAACACACTGCTCAGACATTTTTAAGAGGCTGTATGGCACTCTGGCCGCCTCCCGTTGTCTGAAATGAGATGAAACATCTCCGTTAAGAAACACGAAAGCGACAGATCGCGGTGAAGACTATAAACTGCGAAGCAAGCCCGCATCTTGCAACAAGCGCTGCTTTATTCAGGCAAGGGGGTGGACTTGGGCGTAACTTTAAATAGAAAAACTCTCTCAAATTCTATGTAATTTGACATAATTAAATGTAGGTATTTCATCCTACTACAATTTGCTGCCTTGCCCCTCGTGCCTGCAGTGCTCGTACTCAGCATGGATTTGAGCAGTTTATTTCAGTGGAAGCTAACCCACACTTGCAGAGCCCAGACGATAATTATCCTGCTCCAAAGTGCCAGTCCCGCTTCCCTCCGGTTCCTTTTTTGATAGAAAGGAAAAAAAAAAATGACCGAGAGGCTTCTCCAGTAATTTACATGGAGAACTTCTGAAAATCTATCCAGCGATGAACTAAATTAATTCTTTGATGTGGACTCGACACCCAGATCTGGGTTTAAAAGAACGAGGTTGGTTTATGTTCTGCTATATTAGCCTGCAACTATTTTTTTTTCACTGTCATGTTTTTTTGCTTTTGTAAATGTTTTTTTTTTTTTGTTCTCTTCCTTGTGTGAAAAAAGTTTCTGTCAGTGTGCCGGGTGCTGGAGATTCACCCAGGTACATGCGTTGGAAGAGGGGGACTATGCTTCGGTTTCTTCGCTGGGATCCGGGTTTAGCTCCTGGGACTTAAGGCAGGGCTTGTAGGAATGCCAGCTAAAAATAATTCCGTGCAAATGTAAGATTTCCAAATGGACGCATTTTCTTTAACAGAAAAACCTTTTAAACAAAGCCCTCGGGTTATTTTTTTGGCTGCCCTCAGCTTGCAGCATAGGTGCAGCTACAGACAATGGAAAACACGCAGGAAAGCCTGATGGGGTTCAGCCATTCCCTAACGCTTCCAGGGAGGATTTACTATATCCAAATTTCTATTTTTACATCCTGCAGCAAACATGTCATTACCACTGACCTGAGCAGAGCCTGCTGAGAAACGGAGCTTCAGGCGTCACCTCTTTCACGCCGGAGGAAACCAGCGCCACGAGCCCAGCCGAGGGGCTTTGCGGCACGTCAGCCCTGGAAGCAGTGCTGGGGACTGGGCAGGATCCGACCGGGATGCTCGACCCAGCGGCCCCAAGGGAACCTCAGCCTCCCCCTGCCCGGCTGCGGCTCCAGTGGGAGGGTCCCAGGGTGGAAACCAGAGCCGGTTCCTTGTTTGCCATGTTCTCAAGGGGAAGCACCTCAACCCAAACCTACTGGCACCTCCAGGGCTTCGCGGAGAGAAATAACTTTTATCGAGCCCGTTGTGCGGTTTCTAGTTCACAACTAGTACACAGGGAGGTGGTTTCACTGCACAATTCAGCTACCAGGGTTAAAGTCTACAGAGCTTCCAGTTTAATAATCATAATTAAAAACCCCCAAATTTTTCCTCTTTCACGAACGTGCCAAAAGACACAGGAAATCCATGGAAAGATAGACGGGTTTTTCATCTTGACAGATCCCATAAGATTAATTCGTTTGCTGAAAAGCCCTTTTGCAAGCAGTATTTATGCCAGGCGTTCCCTTCTGAAGCTCACAAAATATGTGAAAGTATTAAAAAAATTCAAATTCAGTACCTGTATGGCTTCCAGTTATAATAAAGTCAGCCATGTGGCAGATATGGTTGGACTGATCTTTTGTAGCATTTTGGGGTTGTTTGCGTATTTTAAGTTTTCTAGTTCAGGTCCTAACTGCAATAATAGCAACTGGGAATGTCCTGGTGACATTCCGGTGATGTCTGCAACCAGCAAGACAAGCTTGGGTCCACAGGAAGGGACAGCGGGTGCTGATGGGGGTAGATGAGAAGGCTTTGGAGATGGGAGGCTGTGCACGGAGCAAACACAGAAGCTGGCAGAGACTCCAGAAAATGCACTGGAGAGCCAGCCACAAGCTGGACTGCCTTGGCGATGGTCTCCTCCGAGTTGTGGTGGTTTGGACAGAGCCCGGGGAAGTTATAGCACCTGGTAGATGGCCAAAGAAACAGAAAAACAAAGCTGCAGCTCTATGCCGATGGTGAATGTGGTATAAAACCCCGTCCCAAAATCAGCAGGTTGGTTTAAGGTAAAACGGTGATGGCAATTGCCTCTTCTTTTTTGGGTGGGCTAAGGGATGCCTCGGGCAGCAGCGCTGGGGTGGGGTCGGCTGATGGTGGGATCCCTGGATGCACAGGTGAGCAGACACCTTGGAGCACCTACTGTGGGCACGCAGGCAAAGGTGCCAAGCAGCATCTGTCATGGGAAGGAGGCCTGGGTAAGTCTTGTTTGCTCTTCACTAGAGGAGAACAGCAGATGCAGCTCAACAAGAGGCAGTAAAGGTCAGCAGTGCTGAGGAATTTCCTTTCCTTGGTGAGCCCGACAACGGAAGGGCCAGAGGAAAGGTCGAGGAGCAAAGCTGGTGAAGACCCTTCAACAGGTAAGACATTGAAGCAGCAAAATACCAACACTGCTTTCTGGTGGAGACAAATATGGATGGCAAGAGTTAAAACCATTCACTTTGTCTTGTAATGTTGTCAACTTGTAATGTTGACAGAGGGTTACGGGTCTGGAAACATCTGAGAGAGCTGGGCTATCGCCAGTAAGCTATGGTAGGAAAGCTGGTTAGGTCAAGCCCATAGTGAAGTGGAAAGCTGTTGGGGTCCTGCAGCCAACACGGGTGAAGAAAATGTTTGGGAAGAGAGGCATGGGATAACCAAGAGCGTTGTGTCAACAAAACATTAACAAATACCTAAATGACAATCATCTGGGAAGAAGTAGATGAAGGAGCCAATGGCTGCGGTTTTGGAGACATCATCTGCTGGGTTTATGAGTCACGGAGACCAAAACTGGAGAGGAACAAGAACTGGGCAACAACCGTTATGGCCTGCTGGGTGAACGACTAATTTATTTTGTGTGTACTGTATTGCTGCTTCCCTCCGTATCTGAATTTAAAAAATAGGGCTTTTTACACCCAGAAAAATGAGTAATGCTTGCTTAATTGATACCACCTGTGTCGCTGCTTCTGTGAATCTGGTGGCCAGCAATTTTAAGTGTACATGGGAACTTCGGTCTGTTCTCTTTCATTGAGTTGATTTCCTGGAGGCACTGGACGTGGTGATGAGCACTGCAAAGCCGTGTTGCTTTTTCTGGATCCCACTGCGTTTCAGCTCCAGCTTCTTTCCTTTCCCGTGAAGCCGCTGACTCCTGCGTGGTGCAGTGCAGAGCTCTGTCCCAGGGCAACAGCTGGAGGGGCAACAGCTGTCGTGCGCTCATGGCCAGATGTGCGCTCATGGCCAGATGTGTACCTGCAACAGAAAGGGATGCAGCAGTGTAGAGATGTGTGATGTACAGAGACTGGCATATCCCATGATTGTCATTTCTAATGACAGCAACAGCCACGGCAAGCCTGCGGTACACATAGGAGGACCAGTGGAAGAAGAGATGGTGATGGTGACCTACTTGGGCTCAGTTTCTACGGCTCTAGTTGGCAAATTCAGGGTTTCCCCCAGCAGACAGAACAGAGTCTTTTCAAAACACCTTTTACTTATAGGAAGAGGTCAGATCTGTTTTTACCCTGGATGAAACTTTGATGCAGTCAGTCATGGGATGTTCCTGCTTGCTGCAGTCCCAGGCACGTGGTTCTTTCACGGGTCATTTCAAATAGTTCAGCTGAACAGAATTTTGGCGTTTCACGAGAAAAGGTACTTTCAGATTGTCATTCCAAAGCAATGCTAGGAATGTGGTCGAGAAATACTACGACATAAAACTTGGACAGACTTCAAGATAAGTTCTAAATGTGTTTTCTGCAAAATCATCTCTGCTTAGACCTAGATTTTTTTTTTTTTTCCCCACGATACATCATCCTCACAGGTGCAGCAAGCTCCCAGCCCACAACTTCCCAGAGTCTGTCCGGTCGCATCCTTGCGCAGATCCCATCAAAGATGCTCGTAGCTCAGCACAGAGCTCCGGTTTGGTGACATTTTCATCATTATGCAAGAAGCACAGGATAGCTTTCTCTCCGAGCACACTTCTGTTTCTCCACATCAAAAAGACACTTGTTCCCTTGTCCACATCAAAGCCACTTATTTTGTGCTCTCTCTGCTGCGTTTTTTTCTTTTTTTTGTTTGTTTTCTTTTAAGCTCGGAAGCACAGGAAGGCTGACACCAGGCACCGCAGCAGCTTCACTATTCCTGATGTAATACACCCCGTTTACGATTTTTTTAAAGATTTATAAACCACTGGGTATATATTCCAGAAGGTTATGTCAGGTATTTAAAACTGGATTATGGGCTCCCATACAGAATTATGAAAAAAGAGACGAAGTGCCCAGCCGGGTGGGTGCAGCAGCTCCAGGGAGCTCTTTCTTATCACACGTGGAGCCTCTATGCCCTGGAAATTGCTCTGAGAATCAGGCCATATACACTTCAAAAGCACAAAACTATTTGCTACTTAGTCAGAAAGCTTTGATAATGCTGGTTAAGGAAAAAAAAAAAGTGGGGCTGTCTGCCTTGGCTCCTTCAGTGAAACCCACCCAAAATATACAGAGACCCTGGGTTCAGCACCGCGGGCCAAGCATCTGTTCCCTCCCTGAGCTTCCTTACTGAGGACAGGGGAGAAGGGAGCAGCAAAGTAGCTCTGATGTCCCCAAGCCTTCAGAAGATCTTTTGTGCTTTGGGAAAGGAAGGGAGCCCACAAGCAAAAAACCTCAGACTTGGGGGGGGTCCGGACAGCCACAAGGCAGGGGGTGGCTTTCCCTCGCTGTCCTTCCTGGGGTGCCCCGGGTCGGACCCCTTGCACCCCTCGAGGAGTCACAGCAGCTGAGCTCAGCTGCAGGAGAGCTGCCTGCTGCTGACAAATTGTGGGCTCAAAAAGTCTGGTCGAGTTTTAGGATGAGGCAGAAATCATCTTCCCAATAGAGATGGGAAGCATTAGCACCATTGCTTAAGGCTTTATTTTTGATTTTGTTTAGAAAACTGTTTCCAGCTCTGATCAGCTGTGTTTTAATAAAAGATAAACTGGAACAGATGTGGCGAAAGGCTCGGAGGGTGATCAAGGCAACGGGAACTCCATCTTCCATGGGGAGGCTGAGGGACTTCAATGATATGAAGAAAGCAGGATCTTCATGAGAAATAATGATGTGAAAACGTAGGGAGAGAAAAGAACTATTTAGGTTAAATGGCGGTGTCGATAGTAGAAAAAAATTGGTAATGAAGCAAATTAGGTCGGAAATGAGAAATTGTCCAGCCACCCAAGGAATGGCATCTGGAAGGAGCTTTCTAACAAACCAGAGCAGTGAGCAGGGGAGATGGTTCAGAAGGAGCTCGCTGTGTGTGAAAGACGGTGACGTGCTCCGATGCTGAAGCCGTGAAGGTCAGGTGAGTACGTGGGGCAAGCAGGCTGGGATTTCAAAACCTTGGAGGAAACTCTGCTGAAAGCCAGCGACACCTTTATTCCTGTATCCCTGGGGAACTTCTGAAAATCCTCTGCAGCTGCCTGCACTGTGAGTAGTGTGCGCTGAGCAGTTCTCTTACATTTCTATGTTCCTCTGCTGTGTACTCTGGACTTTTGCTCTGCCCTTCAGCATCCAACCACGTCTGCTCAGGTTTTTCTTCATGCACAGTCTCGCAGAGCTGCTTGCTGTTTACAAAGCTGATGCCTGCAAAACAAAGCTAGTTTCTGTCCTCCACCGTTTGCAAGAGTTCATTAAAGCCTCTTCCCATTCCCAGAGAAGGCAACCCAGCCTAAAATTATAATCTTCCAGATGTTCCCTCCCTCTGTATGGAGGCCAGTCCCAGAGTAATTGCTGCTCTGAGTTTATCTGTACGAGTGTGTAAAGAGGAAGGAAAAGTGACATGATGTTTGGGTATTGTTTGCAGGACTCCTGAGGACTACTGGAGGACCACAGACGGCCAGGAGTGGGATGACAATTGCCTCAATCTGGTGATGGTCTCCAGGATGTCACCTGCATGCTTCTGTAAAACAATTCTGTGGAGATCACGACTCGTATTCAGTGGTGGTTGGGAGATAACAGGAAAAAAAAAAGAAAAGGATCAAAATGAAATAATTCTTGAATGAAAAAATAAGAGCAAAATAGCTGGGATGGTCTTCAGCCAGCTGAGACAGGGAGAGCTATGCTGCTGCTCTCCCGTCTCTGGGGTGTGGGATGAACAAGCCTGGAAAGAACAGTGCTTCCCCTACCCACTCCCATGGGCTTTCTGCTTAACTTCTTTGAAAACGAATTAATGATCTCCACCTCACTTTCAGCAGAAGCAGCACTTGTGTGCCTCTGATTCCTTTTTCGTTCGTCTCTGCGGATGTTGCGTTCGTGGCTTTACTGAGGTTATTTCTTAAAGAATAGGTCCTGCGGTGCCCTACGTGTTACCCAAGCTCAGCTCTAGGGAATTAATGGACTTGGGGGATCTGATCAATATTCCAACAACAAAAAAGACCGATTTCTCCCCAGCCAGCATCCTGGTCAGTTCGATCACAGCTCATGTGTTATCAGCACTTGCTCTTTGATCAAGGTGTGTTTGGGTTTAGGGGGCTGTCGCTGCTGTTTGAGAAGTACCTGCAGATTAAATTCACGTTCAGTTTGTCTTGGACATGAGCAAAGAACCCATGAGCTGCAGAACCCACCTTTCCCTGGGATCACGACCGCGGCATGAAGTGTGTATTCGCACACCCACCAACCACTTCAGCTCCCTGATGAACTGGGGCCACGCTGCACCACGCCGGCTGTAGCCCTGTGGCTCACACAGCTCACGCTGCATCTCTCAGCCCCTTTTTCTTTTGCAAAGTAACTTGTGGTATAGCGTGGTTTCCGCCATGAAATTTTAATGATGCACTAATTGGCTTTTTTTCCTCATTTTTTTTTTCATGATAGAACAATCACTAAATCAGTTTATTCATAATATAAATACAGTTTCTCCTACTGAAGCCCACCCAAAAGCCTATAAAATAATAAAAAAAGTGGTCTGTATTTTTTATTTCTTGCAAGTTTAACTAAAAGAAAGGCATATATTTTTTCAAAGCATTAAAATCTACATTTTAGAACTGACTCTGCAAGAACAGCAGTGCTTAACTGGTATTGTCTAAAAATGCAGTTTAGACATGATTTTATTGTTTTTTTTAAAGGAAAACATTGTATAGCTAAATGAAGGGTTGTTAAATGTTATTTATTGTGGAAAATTTTTTTCCTGAGATTTTTACATGTCCATGCAATTCTTTACCCGAAAAAATAATTTGTAGTTTACTATTGAGCTGGGATACTTTAGAAGATTGCACTCACATGGTAATAAAGCATAGTTTCTCTTTCATTTACAGATATCATCAGAAAATAATGCTGAGCTGAGGACTCTCATGACACTTTTATGATTTTCAGCAAAGAAATATCACACATTTGTTTTAAACATGTCGTGATCGGTATCCTGATTACCTTTTCTTTTCCAAAGTCATCCACTATCTGCCCATCAGAATTCATGATGACGTTGCATAAACCACGCTAAAGGTTGTAGTGGCATTGTAACTTAGGTGATTTCACAAAAAAAAAGAGTTATGGCTCTTCTGTGCTTCTTTAAAAGAGAAAGTTGCTGTAACTGTAGGCAGCAAGAGAGATCTACAACTTCTGCATCAACTCAGCAGCAGCAGAGCTTGGCTGCTTGGTGCTTTAAAAAGTTTACTGTGGTTACAGTCACAGACTCAGAGCAGCTCCAGCGATGCCTTAGTGCTGTCGTTGCCATCAGAGAAATCTGTCGTCTTATTAACTTATTCACTGATTTTTCTAATCCTGCCCTTAGTGAATGCAGTCGATCCAAGGCAGGTTTGCTATGGGAGGTGCCCCCGTGGGTTTCAGTGCTGCTGGTACGGTGAAAGTGGAGGATGTTTCATCCCCTGCCACCGTTCCCTGTCCCAAAGGAGGAGCCGGGATTTGGAGGCTGCCTGTCAGCGGGAGGGATGCTGCAAGTGTCCCCTCCAGAGCTGCCTTTTTGGGAGGCACTTGTCACAGCCAGCTTCACTGCACATTCACACACCTCGTGGGCTTCAGGAGCCAGGACATAGACTCTGCTGGTCTTTCTGACATTGGAGGACTATTTATATTATTTAATTTTGATAAGGGGTTGTGCAGGTAATTAACTCATTCGTTTTGGTCCATTTCTGAAGTGAAAGGAGCATGTTGGCATCAGCAGACTTTTTGTGACGTTGCCACTCTTCTGGACACCAAGAGTTAAAAACTTCTGGCTGGTCTGGAGTTCTGAGGAGCTGAGTATTTTTCAGGAGGAGGAGAAATTCTGCAGGACACAGCAAAGCACTGTGTGTACGGATCACTGCGGTAGCACTGGCACGCTGGGCTGAACGCCTGGCCCCGGGGGACACAGCCCATATTTTAGTGGTGACCATGGGGACGTCAGTTCTAGATTGAGATCTGTGTTTGTACCGAGTCACCAACGGGAACAGACTGGTAACCTCGGCTGAGCCTCTCTCAGGCATTTTTCCAAATCAAGGAGCCAGTGCAGATTTCAAGCCAAATCCGGTCCATTTTCTCCCCTTCTCTAAACAAGAAAAGAATACCTGGAGTAAGTGTGTTATAAAATCAGTGCTGGCAACATTGTGATGCAAAGTAAGATATCCCATTACTTCCCATTGAACAATCATGCCTACGGTGTTGCGAAACAGAAATGTCATAATCCTGCTGGTTTATTTCCCGAAATACGACGAGGGATGTTGTGCAATTTACCTGAGGCATGAACTAAATAAATTATAGGCAGATATCATCGGTGTGGAGCCTCGTTTGCTGTTTTTAGTTCAAGCGAAGCTGTTGGCTATTTAGGAAGGTCCTTATGGAGCCAAATGTCGGAGGTAACGGCTGTGTACCTGGCTTTCACCGTTTTGTCTGCACAGACGTAGTTGTTCCTTTATAGGATGCCACTTTCTGGGGGGGCTGCCCTGCCACCGCTGGGAGGAACGGGTACAGAGCCTAACCTCCGGTGGCGAGCTTTGGTGCCATTTGCAGGTGTGATCTGGGGAATAGCAGGTTCCTAAACTTTGATTACTTTTGTGGGCATTCCTTTCTTTCCCCATTGTGCTTCTTGCCAGCAGCTCTGGTTTCACTGGTGTCTTCAACTCTAGAAGTGCTTCATGTGTTTGCTGGTAAATCTACCCACAGATACCATTACTGCTCAGTTAGATATATAACAGCCGAATTTTCCGAATTTTCCACGGTGTAACGGGAAAGGTGGAGGTCAGCAGGATCGCTCTCTCTCAAGCTGTTTATTTCCAAGGTGTCTCCATAGTCCCCCATTTCTCCCATTGGAATCCCTGCTGTGTTTTTGGTTGCAGTCTGGAACATTTTGAGCATCTAATTAGGAAAAAAAAATAAAAAAAGAAGTGTTAATCAGGAGATTCTGCGAATGTGCTCATTAGTGTAACAGTTTGGATGTGAGTGGTTGTTTGATCCTTTGCAGGGAAATTAGACGTTTGCCTTTGATGGCTCTCAGGCACAGAAGGGGGAGACCTAGCAGCAGCTCCTCAGCAGTATGGCTCTGATCTGCATTACCTGGTGAAGCGTTCACGCCTTCAGCAAAAACCACCTTTCCTAAAAACGCCTGGGGATTGCAACACTGTTCGTGCATGTTCATAACGCTGAGGGTCAGCGGCCGCAGGGAATTGGAAGGGAACAGAAGAGGCGTTTGGGTGTGCAAAAGGCTGTAGTGCTCTGATTAAATTTAACTTCCCAATTGCACTGCTACCTGCTCTGTGCAGCACCGGTTAAACTGGGAAAGGAGCTCCTGTTTGGAAGTGGCAAGCAAATAAAAAGTGTTGTCCCACACGCTCGGTCCCGTCATAGCTCCGGTGGGACACTGATGGATGGCAGAGCAAAAGAGTGTCTGTGTCACCACAAAAAAAAGGGACAGAAAGAGAAACAAAATGCATCAGAGGGCAGATTTTCTTGACAAAACAATAAAAAGCTTATATCTGAAAATAATAAATCACGGGCGTCTGTGTATAAACAATAGAAATAATAAATCAGCGCTATCTGCAAAGTGGCAGATGCTTGGACAAGTGTCAGAGGATAAACTCTGAGCTTTCCAAAAGCTGGTGCCAAACGTGCTGCTATTGAATAGTGAGGTCAGCTCTACGGCAGCAGGGCCCAGGGTGACCCAGGTGGAGATGTGGGTGCCTGGGGACAGGTCCCCCCTCCTCGTGCAGTCCCACCAGCTCTGCTCAGTGCACCGGGCAGGCGATTATCTCCATCCTCAGCAGGAGCAGCCGGTGGGTAAAGGGGAAACCCCAAAGCAGCAG
Organism: Pterocles orientalis; assembly: GCA_011057875.1. Lineage (NCBI taxonomy): Eukaryota > Metazoa > Chordata > Aves > Pterocliformes > Pteroclidae > Pterocles > Pterocles orientalis. The sequence goes on from WKFP01014270.1 coordinate 445,873, forward strand.
AAATGTCTGGTCTGTGCCCCGTCCTAAATGTCGGGGAGGCAGTGATTCAGCCCTGCAGCTGCAGGATGTTTACAGTAGGCTGAGTCACCCTCTGAGCTCCATCCGCGGCGGGGTTTCAGGCACCTAATGCACAAGAAGGCACTTAAACATAGGTGTCTTAACCGTGAACTTCGTCCCAGCCTGAGTGTTCCCTGTAGGAGAAATAATGGCTTCTTGCAAGGGAAACTATTTTCCTAGCCTCTCTAAAGTGCCTTTAAGCTCACCTTGGGGTGGAATCAAACAGCAATTGAATAAAGCCCAACAGGAAGAGCTAGTTGTGATAAACAATGACTTCTGATGGCTGCCAGAAACCAGTTTAGCCTCTCTGCCTCAACCAGTTCCTTTCAAACTCTCCGGTGTGGCTGTCCAAGGCTCTCTTTGCAAGAAGTGAGAAGTCAAGGAACCTCTAAACACTTAGAAAAAAACCAATGAAGGTTTCTAAGATGCTGTATAGTGTGAGATTAGAAGAAGGGAAGGGTGGTTTTCAGGCTGCAAGGAGAAAACAAAGGCACTGGGCACCTGCACTGACTTTGACTGGAGAGCTCTCGTCTCTCCAGGGCTGTTGTTTCAATGCCACGTGAAGTCCAGAGGACAGTGGGTGACATGGCTTTGCTCAGCCTGCCAGCACATCACTAGAAGTGAGTATTACGAGTGCGGTCATGCAGAGCCAGTTGAGTGACGCCACAGCATTGCTTCAGTCGTGTCGGGCTGGGACAAGTTCTGCCTTCGATAGATGTGCATTCTCTATCCATTTTCTCATCTTTGCACATTTAAGGATCCTTAAACGCACAGTAACAGCCACAGCCACACATAGCAACGATGAGCTGTGCTTCTGACGAGCTTACACTGAAATTGCAAAGGGAACGTGGCAAGAGCAGAGAGATGGGACAGAGGGGTGGGGATTATTGGGGCCACAGCAGCAAGTTCCTGCAGTTACTTGGAGAAGGGTGGGGACAGTCCTTGTCCCAGTGGCTGTTGCTCTGATGAAGCCCAGCTCCTTCGCTGCTCGTGGCCAGCAGCCCACCTCCCCACGGCACCTTGTACCACCGTCAGAACCTTCCACACCGCTCTGGCCGGATCCGCTGTTGTGTGCCGTGTGAGGTGTGTTTCACCTGCACAGCCCGAGGAGTGGAGCTGGTGCCAGGGGCTGTCCCCCGGTGTGCGGTGAGCAGGTGTCCTTGTCCTGGCCAGCACTGCACACCACAGCTTGTACCTGCCTTTAACTTGGTTTTTTATGAGAAGTCTTTGCTATAACTTTCTGATTTAGATACATCTCAAATTACTTTTTTTATTGTTGTTGTTAAACCCTGACTTATATATTTTTTTTTTCCAGCAGGAAGAATCTGCATCCCTAAGAACAGTGGAACTCCAGGACTATGTCAGCTCTGCTTATTGCCAGGGAAGCACAGCTCAGCTCTTCCGGGGCAGCGCATTGCTGCTGTGCACGTCCCCCGCTGCCGGGGACCTTGGCACGCTGGCTCAGCACCACTGCTCAGCTCGGTGTTGGCTGGAGGCACTGGTGGCATTGTTTCAAACGTCTGCCTGGTAACCCCCACCTTGCTGGACGGAGCCCCGCTGCAGCGGTCCTTCCCCCTCAGCATCCTTCCCTTTGTGCGCTGGGCGCAACGGCTCCTCTTTGCTGCTTGACCTCGCATCCCTCCCAGCAGGACAAAACCCAGACGAAAATATCACCTTGTTCATACATCATAAAAAAGTCATTTTCACCCTAAACCAGGACTAGTTTTGCTCTGAAGCTGGCATGCTATTAACGGAAAACGGGCCTGATGCTGCTTTAACAAAATGTGCAGAAGTGAGCCCGTTTGTTTACTCTGAGCTAGGAAAATCCCTTTACTTCACTGTAGTTACAAATGTTTTTCACACTACTGTTCAGGACTTTTGTTTTTTTTTTTACATCTGGCCTAAAAGACATCTCTCTCCAGCCATCGAGCGCTTGTTAACCCCATTTATGGGAAACGGTTGCACACTGAGTCAGAGGGAAGAATGACACTTCTTGAATCACCAGCACCACTGTCCCATGGGTTTTCCTTGGAGCCTCTCAGCTAAATATTAGCTAGGAAAACACAGGACCGTAGCGACTGCTGCACCGCCTGCATCCAGCGCCTCACCTCGCGTGGTTCTGTCCCCACAGACGTGCCTACAACCAACGGAGCCCAGGCTCTGCCTTGGCGCCAGGTCAGGCACCGCAGGTCTGCGTCCAGAGCTTGCGCCTTGCTGCACATTAATTCTTTCCGAGCGCTGGGTGACATTTATCCTCGGCGGCAGGCGGCCTGTTGCTGTCTGACAGCAAATTAAAATGCTTCCAGGTGGCATCCGCCGCCTGTCCCACCAGCCCAGGTCCAGCTCTGGCAGGGGGGGACAGCACCAGCAAACAGAGCTTCCCAACCCCTTGTAGTCGGGCTTTTCCCTTCTTGCCAGAACTGTCCTTCCAGCGCGGGCTTTGGTTGTGGTGCCCCACCGCTCCTCTCCCTCTCTGTTCTTGCTCCCGTCTTCTGAGGAGGTAAGTTATGGCATCCCAGAGCCAGGGGAAGAGGAGGAGGACAGCTTGGGGAAAGCAAAGTGCTACAAGCAAAGCTGGGTCTGGGGGCATCTGAGACCTCAGAAGGTACAACCGGTTGCGTTGGAGGAGCCATTTGTGCACTGGGCTTGGTTTTATGCCTGACTGATCTGAGAAAATCATGACCGAGAGAGGATCATGGTGTGTCTCCGAGTCCTTGACGTCCTCACTGCTTTCTGAGCTGCCAGGGGTTGGGGTGCTCAAACTGGCTCAAGGGTTCAACCTCTGACCCAGGTCTGGAATGAGCAAGAGACATTTCCATGTGGAAACACGCCCTTTCCACCGTCAGAGCGGGTGAAGCTGTCTAGGTAGGCTGGGGAGCCGCAGAGCTGGCTGCCAAAAGAGATAGTTATCAATAACTGTGCAGAGGAGAACATTTTTCTTAATCTGAGATCACAACGCAGTATTACGTTGATGCTCTATAGAATTTTTTTATCCTGAATTTTTGATGGGAAAAGGTTCTTCTTTAAAAAAAGAAAAATCTCCTTTGCTACTGACTTAGTGTGTCTAGAAGTTTGTTATTTTCTGCTATGTAATAAAATGGGCTGTATTTGTTATTCCATCGCACAGAAGCCTTTTTAAAACTTGTAAGATCATTTAAAAGACTTTTGTCAGAAGATATTCCACGCAGTCTGGATGCATCCATTACAGAGGAGGTTCTCTTCTGTAGGTTTTGCATTCTTGCGTTCTTTGTTTCCCCTGGATGTGTTTTAAAGTGCGGATAACAGGATAAAAGACATGCAGGTGGAACAAAGACAGTACTCTCTCTGCCTGTGCATGCGAAGGCGAAAGGAAAACGGAGAAAAGCCACCGTTCACCACACTTAGCAGGTGCGAATGCTGCTGGGAGCTTTGCCCAGCTTGAAGCCACCTCCCACATTGTGCCAAAATCCCACCGAGCTCACAAGTCAGGAGTGTGTGAGGCTCCTTAGTACTCTTTCTAACCTCTGTTTTTACCTTTTTTTTTACCATTTTCTTATCTTTTAACCATTTCTTCTGACGTTTTCCATCCTGGGCATTGGACTCGAGCTGTTTTGGTTTGTTGTCTCATCTGTTTTTATTGGAGGATGAAGGAGGGGCTGGAAATTTCAGCAATTTGACATCGCTCCTCGGTAATCATTTCCAGGAAGGAGGCTAGAGGAAAATACACGGATTTACCAGAGGGATGTGTGGGGTGTAAAATCCTGTGCCCCTCCTGAACGAGACCCTTACCTTTGGGATGGTGGCAGTGGCACAGGTTGGGTGAGGGGGGGGTACAGGAGGGAGCCAGGGCTGGAAGACGTGGCTCTGGGCTGCTGTATGGAGAAAGGTCTAAGCACCTTGGAGAACCCCATCCTCATGGACCCTACAAGGCTGGGGAGTGTGCATTTGTTTTTTCTAGGAGGATCAGGTCTTGTTATACTGCAGAGCTGCTTGCTGCCTGTATTTTACAGCTTTTTTCCCCAACCCCAGCTTTGAATACTATATTCATAGGCACCAACCCCTCTCAAGCCATCAGCAATGTTTTTTATTGATTTAACATAGTCAAGGTTTCAAGCCAGATCCCAAAAAATAAATAAGAGATGATTTTTCTCTCAATTCAATGGGGGCTAAACCGTAGCATCTGGAATATTCCTCTCCTGCCCTTTCGGAAGACTGAAGGATTGAATGTATGTTGTGCAAAGTTTAAATCAGATAAATATTATTAAAAAATCTGCTGTGTTGGCTGTTGCTGGAGGATGATAACAAGGTTTGGGCATGTAATCCAGGGTGAGAGAGGGTTTGTCCTTGGCTTCAGGAATCTGGCATGTCTGTGGTCGTAATGTTTGCAATTGTTTATTGCTGGTGGTCGAGCAATAACTCTTTCCCAGGGCAACCCAGGGCTGAGGAGCATAGCACCAGTTTCAGGTCTTCTTAAGCAGGATAAGGAAGAGCCGTTCTCCTGGAAACCCCAGTTGTGTTGATGTGTTCTCTCTTTGTTGAGGATAGAAATTACTTTGCAGAAGTTGATATTTGGGTGATTTGTGATGGCTTGGGTACACAGGAGATCATACTAAAATCTCCTTTGGAGGTATTTTCAGCAAAAGCGACCACATACAAAGACTCAGGCCAGCAGGGGAAAGTTGCATGGGAAAGCAAGAACAACCACATTGGGTCTGACTCCTTTTTCCAGCTGGAGACAAGGTGCTTGTGATGGGTTGGCCCTTGGCTGGGGACCAAACCACACACACTCGCTCACACAGTCCCTGCCCCCACCCAATGATAGGAGAGAGAATTAAAGAGGTAAATGGCAAAGAGGACCCGTGGGTTGAGATAAGGACAATTTAATTACTAAACTACAATAATATTAGAAATAATACTATATACAAAGATGCAATGTGATACACAGTAATACTACCCCTCCCCACCTGATGACCAAAGGCCCAGCCCACTCCCAGCCAATGGCCCCGAAGGAGGGAGAGAACTCTGCTCTACTTAACCCACGACAGTGCTGCACCATAGAGACCTTTGGCCTGGGCCAGCATGGCAGAGCCCCCGTGTGCTTTAGCAGGCTCAGCACATCGCAGAAGGTACTTCTCCAGCTGAATGACCTGTTGTGCAAACAAACATTTTCTTATTTTCTGCAGCCTGTTCCTTTCTCCTCTCAGCTGATGTTCATGTGTTGGAAGACGTGGTGAAAAATTCATCAAGCATGGAAAGAACGATCAGCAACTATCAGTCGTTAGCATTCTGTTCTACTGAATTTTTGATAACAATAAGTTTCAGCTGCATTCCCAGAAGCGTGAATGGCTGTTCAGATTTCAGGAAGTCATTGAGATGACTTCCACCACAGACACACGTCTCAGTTATTTGGCTTAGAGTTGGTGCCCATTGAACCTCCACGTGCCTGCAGACACATGCAAATTGGATTGCATTTTGGACTGAACTTAATTTATTATATGAAACGACCATGAGCAAATATGGGCTACACTATTTTGTTCCGTTTAAATTGGTATTTTCTATTATATTACTTACCTATAACGGAAAAGTCCATCCTACCTTTTCTAGTTTACAGGTCTGTCTGTTTTCCTTTCTCTCTCTGCACAGACTCTCCCTCTGGGTAAGTGGTTTGGCAAATGTAAGTAAAGGTTAAGCAGATTATTTCTGCATTATGTAACTACTCTAGATTAGTGCTTCCCTAATTTATTTAAAAGTAAGTCTGCGTTACTTTCCTGTCACTCATAAATATTGATAGGTACTATTTGGCTAAATAAATAATTAGGAAAATCAATTTCACTTTGGAAACCATCTGCCGCTGCACTGGCTAATCTCTCATCAGCTAATAAATCTTGGCCAGCTGTGTTTGGCGGTGTCTTAAGAAATCCAAGGATGGGGGCACTTCAGATTGAATGCAGTGAGCTTCTATTATTCTGGTTTAATTATTAACTTTGTACGCAGAAATTTTCATTGCTCTTCTGAGGGCTTTCCCTGAACTGCAGGATCCACGTAGCTCAAGAGGCAACACGTACGTGACTGTTGAGAGCATGGGTGCTTTACCCTGGGGTGTGACAACGTGGGATTTCAGTGCATGTCATCTGCTCTATAGCACCTGTGCACACTTTTGCTCTGCCTTGAATAGAAAATAACTGACTTGTCTTTACAGGGACAAATAACTGGGGACCAGCTTGTGCAAAGCGTCTTGGTATGCATTCCCCTTCATCCCCTGTTCAATAATGCTCCATCTGGCCTGGGGAGTTGAAATTGCCATAGAATCTTGTAAAAATAAAGAATTTTTTTAAATAATAAATTGAAATAAAATGTATAACTTTGTCAGATACTTGTTCTCTTTCCAATACATTTGCTCTGATTCCAACTGCAGCCTTTCTTGAACCGGGACAGGGCAGAGTTCTGGTGTTCGGCTGCAGCTCAGCTCTTAGGAAACATTATTTCTCAGCTCAGCTACCCTCTTCAAGAAATAAAAATTTCCCCTGCTATTTCAAGAATTAAAGCGAATACTTATCTTTTCTCTTTGCACGTGCAAAATTTCATTTAGCTATCACTAAAAAAAAAGATACTACCACCTTCCCATTAGAAAAGGAATATTTAAATTAAAACCAAAATAATTCATGCAAGTTATCTTCCCAGACTTTCTATGTTAAATTTTGAAGGATTCGAAACAATATAACATTTAAAAATCTTTTCTGTCATGGATAAAACCTCCCTAGGAGCCTTGTTTTGTGCTTCAGGGAGTGCAAAGTGATATTCTTCAGGAATGTGTTTTGTAAATAAGGAAAGTTTTACAGTGAATCATCAGCCAAACAGAATTTTTGGTAGAAGAATGGGTTGGGGAGGTAATAGCCATAGTGATTTGGGATTAGGTTACTTGAAACCATGTTCTTACCAGAATATGGTCAATTAGGAGTTTCTTCTATTGCTGGAAAGCTGAGGCTTTGGTAAGATGGAGCAGGGCTCAGGTTATTTGGCTGTTTTAATTTTTTGAACAAATCTGAATGGCATGATAAGGGTAAAAATAAGCATCCGGAGAGAAAACAGGAGGGAGCAACTACCTCTGGTCCTTCCTTAAGTCTGTTCTCCCAGTGGCCTCCAGCAAGAGGTAAGTCCTGAACGTGCCCTACCACCCCACCGTGGAGCACACCCAATGAAAGGCGTTTTGGGATAATTTTGCTGCTAAACACTAAAAAGTATTTGCATCTGTCTTTTTTTTTTTCTTCAGAACCTTCAGATTTGGGCAGATTTTCTTAGGCACATCGTTCCGTACCCAGTGTTCGTGCAGCCTTTCTGCCCAATTTCAGACTTTGATCCAAGGGCAGGAGGCAAAGCCAGAGCTTTTCAGCAGAGGAGGAAATTTAGGTATAGGTGACATTTCCAAGACATCTCCTGTGAGTGACCTCCAGTGTTTTCCAAACCTTTGATTCATTAAAATTCATTTTTTCATTAAAATATTCTTTTAGTGCTTAATTGCATACATCTGCATCTGAATATAATTATATTATATAATTATATCTGCTCCAATGTTATTTTTTTTCAGATTTGGAGCAAACTAGACTGGATTACAAGTGTTTTCTTCCCTTCCCCGTACATTTTAAAAAGCAGTGCATGGGGTTCTGCCTGCAGTGAGGTGACAGACATAGATTGTTACAGACCTCAGCACTTTCCAAATGAGTATGAAGGAAAGCGTTGTCTTCACTGTCAATACAGTGTCGAGACTGATTGTATTTTAATTTGACGTTTGCCACCTGCGTGTCTCATAAAAAGCATTAAACACCAACCCAGGAGAGAAAGAAAAACAAATCCCTGACTTCTTGCCTTGCCGTAATAGAGCCGGAGTTATTTCGGGAGCAAGCTGGACTGGTTTTCCCTGGGACTTAAAAATATACAAGAGACTGTGGTTTCCAAAAAAGAATCAAACGGAATGAAAAGCCAGCACCAGAAGAGAAAGACCCTTCCATGGTGCTGGGTTGTTTTTCACTGGGTTGAGCTGGTCCGGACCTTGGGAACACGGTGTTCCACTGACCACCATAGCTCCTCCTAGTCACAAATCCATGCCTCCCAGGGAGAAGAAAGCTGTGGAGACTGAGGAAAACTAATTTCTGAGAGCAGTGTGTTTGTTAGGGAAGCACAATGCAATAAAGCAGAGCATTCCCTTCATCAGCTGCTGCTAACATTGCTTTCAGTTGGGCTGGTAATGATGCATCAGCAGCACCTGGTCCAGAGCATCACCTCTTACCTCCAGTGGGTGTAAAGAACAAACTCAAGATGACTACCAGCAGCACAGGGTAGGCTTTCCTGCTCCTAGTAGGGTTACTGATAATCTTTTTATTGTTAACCAAAACCAGAGAAAATCATCCCGTTAGCATCCTTAGCATTGCTTGAGTGCTAAATCTTTTGCTTCGGCAACCTCTCCATGAGGCAAAAACTGGGCTGAGGCTCTTCTTCCTTCTCCTGATGTGGGTGAAATGCTGCTGACAGGGAAAATGGTGGTGCTCTATCTGGAGGCGTTGGGGTCACTTGTGTCGCAGACCTGAGGATGCAGGTCTTGTTCCATTGACTCTGCTGTGATCTTGTTCCGGCTGATGGCTGCCTGAGGTACTCTGACTCCCTTCTTCCATCACAGGTGTGCTGGTATGTCGTTCTTCTTCTTCCCCTGGCGTTTATTGCTGAGCACGGTGTCATACAGTGTGGGATGTCCCTCTGGTCAGCTGGAGTCAGTTGTCCCAGCTGTGTCCCCTCCCAGCTGCTTGTGTACCCCCATCCTCCTCGCTGGTGGGGTGAGACACAGAAAATGCCTCGACTCTGTGTAAGCACTGCTCAGCAATGACAAAAGCATCCCTGTGTTACCAACACTGTTTCCAGCACAAATCCAAAATATATCCTCACACTAGCTGCTGGGAAAAAAACATCAACTCTATCCCAGCCCAAACCAGCACATGGTACCAGCAAAGAGGGGGAAGCTATGTATGGCAGGATCTGGTGACACAGGCAGTGCCACCACGGACGATGACGTTGTACCATGCATTCGAGATCATGGATTTGGTTTGCTGAATGCGTCAGAAACAGTACAGTGGATCATATGTTCTTTTTGTTCCATGAGAATGTAAACCCACTTACTTGGTAAGCTCAGTTGAGTTATTTCTCAAGATAAAAGATGCATTCAGATTTCGAGCCTGGGAAGCTCTTGTCTTCATCTTGTTGTGATGCTCAGGACAGTCGCGGGTGTGGATCCCATTTGAATAGGCACTTCACAATACAGAATAGAGAGCTTCTAAGTATGAGGCCATAGATGGACACAGACTGAGCAGGAATAAGGAGGTTTGCCTTAGCTGCATAAACACTCATAATAGCATTGCCTTTTTTTTTTTTTGGCAAAAGGCAGCTTAAGGAAGGATTTGAAGGACAATAATGAAGTCACCATCAATCTGCACTCTAATTGCAAGCATGCAACATGAAACCACAGTACTGCCTCATTCTCGTGGTTTGGGTTGTCCAGTGTCTGGAAGATAAACATCTCTGTTTTGTCCGAAGCTTTCCTAAATTCAGACATCATGGTTAGAACTCGGTGGTTCAACAGAGGGATTCCTGATGTGAGAAGCCTTGTTTGTGATAAAAACTGGTCTGTCTTTGGTTTAAGCAGTGGTTGATGACTGATTCTGTAGTAATCTGGGTTTCGAGCAGGCTCAAAGCCCGCTGACTGTGATGGATTGGGGTCAGACCCCGTGTCCCAAGTCACTGAGTCTGTTCTCAGGATTTGTGAAACGTGTGAAAGGTAAGTGGGAAGATAAGGCAGTCCATTCCTCGTTAGAATTTTCCAATTAATTAACACGGAGTACTTAAGAATTCAAATTAAAAAAAAAGGCCAAATTTTTTTTTTTTTATGGGGAAGGCAAAAGTCTTGGGCAAGAAAAGGGGTTTGCATCAGACAGACAAGACCTCAAAGCAGGAAAATTGCCAGCATTATTTTTTTTTTTTTTAATCTTTTAAGTCTGGTGCTTTATTTTTGTTAAAAGCTTGGGGTTTTTTAAACCAGATGGAGTGCGCATGGGTCGGTTTCACTGGAAATAAAATTCCAGCAGAAAATTAAATTATTTAGACTAACTGGTTTACAGAAAGCAGTAAAAAGTGTTTAAAGACCAAATATGCCAATAATAGCAGTACAGTATGAAATATCTAACAGAAAACTCGAAATCCTGCCTAAATATCCCACATCACCAAGTTTACCAAACTGTCACAAAACAAATTGTGCCTTTGCAATTTAGTGGAAAGACATCGAAACAGTGAGACCTTTGAAGAAGAGATGAGCAAAATGAACCTTGTTTTAGGCTGACATCTATTTTAGAACAGGATAAAAGAAATAATCATTTTTATTTGAAACTTTTCAGAGTTTCAAATTTTTTGGTTTGCACCTTCAACAAACTGAAAGTTTGAAAGCAAGACATGGTGGCTTTTTGGTATTATTTTGTGGAACTGAAACAACTGTCCTGAGTATTCTTATTGTTCAGAATAACTTCTGTGGGAAACTATGCATCAGGAAACAATCCTTTGCAAAGCTGAAGACATAAACTTGGCCTCCTGCTCTCTTTTTTCTGATATGTTTGATTTTGTTTTGTTCTTCTCTTCAGTCTCATTTGTGTAATTTTCCTTTTCCCTTTCCATCCTTTTCAAATTTTGTTGCTCTTGTTTATTAAAGTGTGTAAACAGAGATGGAAGGGCTGGGTTCCAGTTGCCAGTTTCATTTATCAAAATGTACAACGATAGCTGAGAATCCCAAAGGATACAATTGAAATCAAACCTCCAAAATGGTTTTAAGGCATTTCTAGCTAACCACTTGAAATTTACGTGGCTGTGCTGGTAGATTTGTCTTGTGGTGTCAAGTCATTGACATGGTGCCCCAAAGAAAATAAACCAATTTAATAAATAGATTTCCATTACAATAAAAAACAATTTAAAAAACTTTGCATAAAATATTGTTTGGAGGTCTTTACACAACTAATTTTTCTAATAGATGAGGATGTCAACTCCCCCCCCAACATGGAATGTAGGCTGCCTTGGTCTAGGAAGTTTCCTGTCAAACAAATTACAGTTCTTTATTGATGAGTATTTTCTGTTTCCATCTAAAGCTGTGTATAGAGGCACACATCAAATAAGAAAAATGTATCCCTTCCATTCCCTTAGTTTAAAGCAGATCTTGTGGGTGAAATTCAGACCCTATGCAGAAGCCCTCCAGCTTTATCTGAAGAATGAGATGTGTTGTTATGAACTTTCAACGTTCTGAAGAACAAAATCCCAGCCTTCATTTCATATTCATGTCTAGCATTCCTAATAATGCATCTAGGCAGTAGCCTCCTGCACTGTTGCCTCCTTTAGTTTAATTTTGAAAATTCACACGTACGCATGTTCCCTAGCTCTTCTTCTGGCTGATACTGTGAGACCTCAATATTCTCCTGCCTGAGTATGGCTGGTGCCACTGCAAATGTAGTAGCATGAAAATTGCTGTTGATAGAGATGATGAATAACCATCCTTCTGTACTGTATGTGTCTGCAACTCTAATAGGAAATGAAGCTATAGATGATACACTAAGGAATTTTTTCTTATATCACATTACATTTCTTTACCAATTTTTTTTATTTCTTGGCTTTATTCCTTCTGTGTTCTCTGTGCAGCATGCCAGCTTCATCCTCTGGTGCAATTTCATAAAAACTTGAGCTTCCACAAGGGCTGAATTTGGATGGCGATCAGTCAGGAGGTATGTGATTAATATCCTGCTCGAAAGCTGGAAGAGATGGAAGACAAGGAGAGAGCCAGAAGTGGGACCAAGAAGTTTCTTTCGTGCTATTGACAGATAGGTCGGACTGCCTCATCTCAGCCTCTTCATCTATTTGAAGTGTTCAAAATACTTTTTAAACGAAACAAAGGTTTGTGACAGCACTCAGTGGGCCTAGAAGAATGAAGCCAGTTAAATGAGAACACAAACGAACGACTGGAGTGCTGCAGAAGTGGTGAAAAGCACAGTGAGACCACTGCGGATTTTTATCCAGGACATATGGTTCTCTCCAGAGTGAAGTGACCAAGCTGAATCAGCATTGGAAGTGGTGGGAGGAATGCTCTGGGATCTAATGAGAAACAGTTCTTCCAAATGACCAACGTCACCATCTGTTTTCACCCATCCTGAAAAGATTTGACGGTGCAGGACTAGGTTTTGATTTCTTTTCTTCTCTGTCCTTGTCATTGACAGACTAGAAAATTTTCTGACAGCTCAGAATAATCAGTGTCTCCTATACATTAGTGTCCAATCCTACACTTCTGCAATATTTCTGGGGCAGTGGGGGGAAAGAACGCAGAGATTGTGTTAGCTTTGCCTACCTCATGGGCAGCTGATCCTTGTGTTGAAATTCAGGACTGCCAGTGAGGAACTGAGACTCCCTATCCAATGTTTGGGAAAAACCATGGAGAAGAGAAAACATGATCCAAAATGACCATGGTTGAGTGCAGACTGTTCACGACCAGTGGAGAGCTGGCCAAAGCTGCTGAAAGAGCTGGGCTTTGAAAACAATACTCCAAGGAAGTACCTCCAACTGCTTTGGAGCCCCAACCGAAATCCTCTTCTATAACTTTTCTTCCCAAGAGTTAGCGGAGAAAATCTTGCCCAGAACTCAGTAGTTTCCTTTCTTTCCAGAGGTGTTTTCTGGACCACCTGGACTGGGTGGCATCTCTACATTACTCTTGCAATGGTTGTTTCTGCACTTAAACCAATGCCTGGTGAAAGTGTTGTTCCTACAAGCAGGGGAGGAAGGAGAGCTCTGTTCTTCTCTTAGGAGTTAATCACTTGTCTTAAAGGTATGAAGGCTATTTCTGTTCAGAAACGTTTCTCATGATGAGATGTCATCTTGGTTATGAAACACTGGAATGATGGAAGAAAAAGGCTGAGCCTTGATGAAAGAATAATGTCAGAAATCTACTGCCTGCGGAAGGGCTGGTCAAACTCCAGATTTTGTTGCTGTTTGGTGCCCAGACTGGATCTCCTACATTTTGTAGCTTCACAGAATTTTACACAAACAAGGGTCAACTGTGACCATCAAGAGGCTCTTCCACATCGTGTACACTAAGACCCTACCTGTCACTGATTTCCAGGGAAACAGCTCTCACTTGATTACTGTGAATTGCGTCACTTCCTGTGCGTATCACCTTCATTCGTCTGGGTTAATGTGTGTTTTGATCCCAACTGATCTAATTGTTGCGTTCCCAAATTATTTGTAATTTTGCAGATAGCAAAATTATACATTTAGACAATAGCTACATTTTTCTATTTTCTCTCAATTCATTTCTAAAGATACAGATTAATACCGAGACTAGAGAAAATTCTTGTTAAATTTCTCTGATCACTGAGAAGCCAATTTTTAATATTTTAATAGGAAAAACATTTTTGTTTAACTTTGTGCATTCAGACACCAAGGTGATGACTGATGTAAGGGTACGAGTAGAATACCCTAGTCTTATGAAATATGCCATGTGGACAATGTTTTTAATACTCTTAAACTTTAGAAGTTTAAGACACGCCATTTTATGTAGGAATCATTTCCAGATATTACAGAAAAGTGTTAGTTTTCTCAGAAATATTCAAGTAAAGTTGACTTTTATATAACGGTGAAAAAATGTGCTGCTATGTGCAGAAAACTTTCAGAAAAGTGCCAATTTATATGTCTTTTCCCCTCCTATTCCTAAAATGGTATTTGTTTTCTTAAAGAAAAGAGCCAATATGTCTGCCTTGCCCAGAAATATTTATTTGAAAACATGTTTTGAAAAGTAAATATGTTGATTGAATCAATATATTGAATTGAGTGAAGAAAGAAAAAGTTAAAAAGCTAATAATAATAATAATGATGATGATGATGATAGCCACAAAAGTCCAAACAACGTAGCTGTCATTAAAATTTAGACCTTGGAGAAAAGTTAGAGCTTGTCTAATGAGAACAGACTGGTCTGTGCAAACTGGGAGAAAAAGCAATGCCCTAAGATTAATTTATGCATTATGTTATTCATCATCATTTGGATGTCTACATGGAATGGGTGAAAATATTCACAATTGATGAAAAAGGAAAGATTTTTGGGACGTGACTTTTTTCATTTGAAGATAATGGAAGTGAACTTTTGTTTTTCATCAGTATCCAGATTTAAGCAGTTGTCACTGATTCAGGGATGAAAAAGAATGCCATATGGTTTGAGTGGCCGGTCACACAGCACAAATAACAACCAAAAGTGGTCTGAGTGAACATCTGGTGAACATTCTGAATCTGAAGATTATCCTGATTATCCTATGAATATTTATGAGTAAAAAACAATTTAATAATGAGAGTTTGTTAGTCCATAAGCTGGTCACCATGAAAAGAAATAATTACATATGCAATCAATATTTCAAACGAATAATTGAATTAGTTCAAATTTAACATACTTCTGGTTATAACAAAATCATATCATATTCACAAACAGTGCTTCACTAAAAAAGAATCAGGATTAGAATTAGAATTAATTAGAATTAATTAGAACTAGAAGGGACACCCTCCACTAGACCTCATCCAGCCTGGCCTTGAACCCCTCCAGGGATGGGGCATCCACAGCTTCTCTGGGCAACCTGGGCCACTGCCTCACCACCCTCACAGGGAAAAATTTCTTCCTAATGTCCAGTCTAAATCTCCCCTCTTTCAGCTTAAAACCATTACCCTTCATCCTCTCACTCCACTCCCTGATGCAGAGTCCCTCCCCATCTCTCCTGTAGCCCCCCTTGAAGACCTGGGAGGCTGCTGAAAGGTACCCTCGGAGCCTTCTCTTCTCCAGGCTGAACAACCCCAACTCTCTCAGCCTGTCCTCATAGGGGAGGTGCTCCAGCCCCCTGATTGTCTTTGTATCTCTCCTCCAGATGCGCACAAACGGGTCCATGTCTGTCTTATGCTGAGGACCCCAGAGCTGAGCACTGAACTCCAGGTGGGGTCTCAGGAGAGATTTTAATTCTCAGTCTGAAACTCATCAGAAATTCAGCCATCGGTTTTACTGGACTAAGATTTCAGCCTTGCTACCGTACCATCACCACGCAGACAATACACCTGCTTAGGCAAGGCACTGCAGTGAGGATTAATTTTTCATTTTCATCTTGTCTCAGTTGCATGTCTTGTGTCTTCTGCTCTCATCATCACCTGTCCCTTGTGCTGTTTGCTCATCTCAAACATGAATGCTTTGGAGAGACTTGAAAATCATTGAAGTATTGATATATTATTGCTGTACGAATAATGACAATTAGAATGCAATTCTTTGGAGAAATCCAAGCTGGTTTGCTGCATGGATTCATCAAATTCTTTACAGGAACAAAGCATATATTTTTTAAGGGTGTTTAATTTTTAGCACTGGTTTCAGCTGATGTTACAAGTCTGTGCAAAAATGTATGTATTCTGAATTGCTACAAAAATAGGTTTGTTTTCTTTAAAAATAAGGAGTTTTTACCAGTTATTTTTGGTGATGTTTCTGACTGAAG
>WKFP01014270.1:461533-474207 GCA_011057875.1 Pterocles orientalis
TCAAAGCAGGTGTTTTTCAGAGCAATGTTCAGAGAAAGGAGAAAATTCAGGAAAATTTTAATTTAATCTGGATGTCTTGCAGAAGATAGACCCTAACCCTTGATTTCATCATCCCAGGAAAGAATTCTTTTGGTTGTACGGGTAACATCATCCTGTGAGGGCAAATCTTCTGCATTTTAATTCTTGCCTGTGTTTTTTGGTTTTGCCTTGAGAACTTCGTTTTCAGGCAAGTCCCACTCTTCATCTGGTCTGAGCAACGTTAGTCACTAAAGCAAGCTGCCATATGGATCTCTACAGAAACCAGAAGGGTTTCTGATGATGGGCAAGTTGCTTTAGGACCTGGGGAGCTCCTAAACCTTTTTTTCACAGGAAAAAAAGGTTTCCTCCTAGCCCGTGCTTGGATGCCTGTGCTAGGAAGGTCTTTTCCCATCATGTTCACCAAAAATGAGGTTTGCACGGACAGAAACCATTTATGGTGTTGGGCTGAACATGGGAAATCAGTGGCTAAGAAGATATCTAAGGGCAGAGACATCAACATCCTTAAAAGAAAAGGCAAAGCTTCGTTTCTGCTAACAACCTGCCCCATTTTTAAATTTTATTTATTTTTGTAATGTCAGTTTCTGTTTGCATTTGGCTTGAATGAGATTTCCTTTTTAAGTTTTTTTTGTTCAGTCCCAGACTACAAACTATTATTTGCTGAGCTCTACAGAATATAGTTTACCAAGGGAATCTAAGTGAGTTATAGGCCTGTTGTTCCAGAAAAAAAATATGTTTAGAGCCATTGCAATATTTCACTTGGATCATGTCAAAACTGCAATATAAAAACTGAAGCATGTCTAGGAATATAATACTAAAATTGTGATCTAGAATTTAAAATAAAATAATGGAAAAACTGTTGAAAGGCAATATTTTGCCATAGTAAAATAAATTTTGTTGACACCTGAAAAGAAGAGTTGGTACTATTAAATTTTATTGTCTCCCATTGTGAGCTGTCAAAGTTAACACAGCTCCCAAATGTTTCATACTTGATAAAAACACAGGTTTCGCTGGAAGAGTGAACGTTTTTTGAAAACCACTCAAAGTTTGTGTCTACAACAGCATAATATTGATCTGCTGTGATCTGTGACAGTCCCAGCAGCATTAAAAAAAAAACATTAAGGTGGGGACCCACTTTTTTTCGGTGCATCTTAGAAAAGAAGGTGAGATGAATACACGTGAATATTTTACAGTGACAGAGGCCCTTGGTGAAAGTAAGGGGAAGCTGAACAGACTCTGAAGCAGATGGTCTGGAGCTAGGAGAGCTGAATGCCCTGGTACAGGGAGAAGTGTGGTTGCCTGCAGCCTTTCTCTCCCTGGGGACAGCAACTGCATCACTCCGCCCAGCTCCTGGGAAGCTCGTAGGAACTGGGTAACTGGGCACCCACCTGTGCTTTAAAGTACTCTGTCCACTACCAGGCTCCAGTCCAGGACAGAGAGGCCAGGAGAAACTGAGATGCAGAAGGGAGGAAGTGTCCCTGAGGACCATGGCCTGTAGGAAGAGCAGATGTGGGTTATCTTGTACCACTTGGTCCAGGGACGGGGGCTTAGCCTATATGTTGTGGGAACATGAGAGAGGGAGCTGAGAGCTCCAGTCTTCAGTCAACTGACATCATCCAACAGCTTAAAATTTACTTGAATGGGCTGGTGGGTCCCTGAGCAGAGAGCCAAACAGACATGCACGCAGTAGCTGCAAGTTGAATGTAAAATAAACACCAAGAAGAACATTTTGTGATGACATTTTTCTTTGCTATGTGTTGCAATGACTGTCAACTGTCGTAGTAAACTTACTGAGGTGTTAAAAGTCTTAAAACTTGCAACGTGGAAATCCCAGCCGTCTTCCCCCTTAGCTTTTCTGGGAAAGCAGATGGAGGTGACAAAGACACTGAGCCCTGCTTCCAACACTTACCCAAGAAACCTAACCATCGGCACTAGTCATGCGGAATTCACTAGAGAAATGCAAAACACATCTACCCTTGGCATCCCAAGTTCCTAAGCAAGGCTTTGGCTTCTCTTTAGGGAGTATGTGGCACACAGATGCTAGCAATAACAGGGGAAATAAACTCAAGCTGTTTCTCACAGGGGATGTGGAGGCATCGCCTCCTCTTTAGACCACATTGAAGAGCCCACCTAATATGAGTGAGGAGAAGTTGAATCTCTCTTTGTTGATGCCTTGGGTATGACTTCATTGACCAAGGCTGGGAAAGGCTGGACTGGATTGCCAAGAATCACAGCTGGTGCAGAAACATCAATAAAGTTGTGTTGTAAGAGCAGTATTTCTGCCCGTCTCTTCTATGTCGTGTTGTTACGGGGGTGGT
Source organism: Pterocles orientalis (assembly GCA_011057875.1). NCBI lineage: Eukaryota > Metazoa > Chordata > Aves > Pterocliformes > Pteroclidae > Pterocles > Pterocles orientalis. The sequence goes on from WKFP01014270.1 coordinate 463,888, forward strand.
AGAGATAAATAATTCACTAATGACTTAAGAAATAAATAATGCAAAAAAAAAGGAAAACATTTTGTAAATTACATTTGTCACTGATGTGTACAAAAAAATAGTTCTGTGAGCCTACACAAACAAATGTACAGACAAAGAGATTTTGTGGTACTATCCATGTACAAGAAAGCAGTCACTGTACACAACTGCGACACTGACGATGGGAGATAGAAATCTGGAAACAAGGCAAAAATTGTGGCTCAGTTTGAATTCCACTGGCTTGTTTACAAGATACCAACATCTTGTTGAGAAGTAGAAAGGAACCTGCCTTCAGGACCAGGCTTCTTCCTTCTTTTGGTGTTGGGAGCAGATGCCAGCCCACCTGCCTTTCCAGATGTGCGGGGGTCTGGGACCAGGAGTTGGGGTGTTTCAGGCTCTTGGTGTTGACTGCAGGCAAAGCTTGGACGTTCATGCAGTGGGTCTGGGCTGTTGCACACATGGAAAATCGCGCTTGGCACTGTGATGCAGCAGGCAGTCAGGCTTTTGGAACTCGCTTGGGTGTGGGAAGACCAATGTGCATAAAGAGTGTGCAGATCGTTCTTTTACAGTCCTTAGAGATATGAAGAGGGCAGTCACCACAGGGAACAGTGCTGGCCAAAGCTCTGCAATGAAGCAGTTATGGCCGAACAGCCCAGGTACCTGCAGTGACACAGGCACCCAAATGGTTCTTCAACACACCCAACCCAAAACAACTTTCAAGAGTTATTCTGTATTCTGTACTCCAGCCAAGTGTCTTCTTAAGTGCCGAGAGGAAAGATCATATTGATAGTTTATATGTGTCCCAGTAAAATTGTTTTTGATCTAGTCTTGCACACACTCCTAAATCAGCATAAAGTGCAATATGCCGCTACATGAAGCCAACTCCACCACGAAGAAGGTGTACCTCCAAAGAGGAGAATTTTTTTCTCCGGCTATTCTTGGTCCTGAAGATTACCACTGGTTCTAAACAGCTCTGAGCACTACAAAATTGCTAATCCTGTGTGGTGACACAACTGTGCCGACTGATGCCGTAGCATATCTATCAAAGACATCTAAATGCACATCTGTGTGTATATACGTGTATATATGCTCTTACATACATAGAATCATAGAATCATAGAATCATAGAATGGTTTGGGTTGGAAGGGACCTTAAAGATCATCAAGTTCCAACCCCCCTGCCATGGGCGGGGACACCCTCCACTAGACCAGGTGTGCTCATACATGCACACTTGCTTGTGATTATCTTTCCAGATAAGATTTTCCTGTTTATTTTTAATTTATAACCAAATACTTTTGCTTGGTTGCATGGGCCACCAGATGCCTATTTGGAAGAGAGTTTTCCAGCGACTAAACACAACACTTAAACTCTGAGGTTCCCATGGGAGCTAGTGAAGCACAGCCGACTGGAATGGCAGACAACCTTTGAACAGGATGGCTTAGATGGAGTGTATGACTAAACACGGATACCTTTCCTGAAAAATAATGGTAAACTTGTCTCAGGCCAAATCTTCTTGATCTCAGTTGTTGGCAAGAAGTAAGATGCTTTGAGACCACATACTGGCTTTGAAGGAATGCCTTTGACATTTGTTGAATTTGGTTTGATCAATGATCCTTTTAGTTATGAAGAAGGGAAGAAAGTTAAGAAGTGGAATGTCAAAGGCTCTGGGCAGCAAGTAGAACAGAGGGTTTTCTTAAATGTAGGCTGAAACCTGAAAACAAAGTTGGAATCAACATTTAACCCTCGGGGATGAAGTTAAGCCATTTCTGTGCCATTTCGCTTCCAACAAACATGATTGACACCATCTTTCTGTTTATGTTCTTTAGCTGCACTTCTGGGACACTGATCTTGGAGAAACCACTTAAACCACATTTCTCGTCCGCTTGGGTTCTAACCAGCTCCTAGGATTAAATGACAGACTTATTTTCTACTAATTGCTTCTTTGCCTGTCATGTAATTTGCCTCATATACAGCACAAGTCCTCCGGTATTTGCCTAAAATCCCATTTTCCCTCTCTCTATTAACCTGCCTTATGTCTTTTCTCACCACTCATTGCTTCAGGCATCCTATTTTTCTGTCTCCCTCTGGCCTCTGCTTTGATGGGGCTTTTTGCTCATTCAATGTTCTTTTTTTTAAATACATCTTTTCTCAAAAGCCTCTTTATTTTTGATATTTTAAAATATAATCTTTTGAATATACTTTATTTGCAACATTTTATGTGTTGGCTCTCCTCCACTCTTACATTTTCCACTTGTAGATAATTTCCTTTTCCTTGTTTCAGTATTTACAGTTTGGTACATTTTCTCTTCCCTGGGCTTTCCCATGTTCCTCTTGTCCATGGTCTTGCTTTTGATCTCCTTCTGCAGTCATTCTATTTTTGCCTTTACAGATAATTTCTCAATAAAGCCTCTTGGTCCTTCTATCATTAACCTTTTCAGACACCACTGTATTTAAGAGACCAGTATTTTTTTTATGGTGCATTATAATAAACACAATGACCTAGTTCTTCCTTATTTTGCAGCCACAAAAGAGATATTGCTCATCATGAAACAGAAAAAAAACATCAAAATATTATCTTCTAGTATATATTGCAAAACAAAGGCAGAATATCAGAAAGCTCCTCATTTTGTTCATGGCTTCATAGCAGTGTTTAGCCCTTTATATATATATATATATATATAGCTTTAGTCTCATATTTTTTCGTTTTCTCAATGGCAAAGATATGGAAAGCACGAGAAGCAAAAGTCTTCCCAGAATCTGCGGTAGGAAGCAACTAAGAAGAGTTTTTATTAAACGCCGTCTGGTGCATGCTGTTGTCTCACTCTTTGTGCCTTTGCCACAGAAGGTGGTGGTGGTTGTTTGGCACACCCAGACAGGTAAGAGTATTCCTCTGGCCAAAGCGAGAAAAGCTTCTGCTGCTGCCGGTGGAAGCCCTTGGTGGTGGTGAAGGCTTATTTCTGTGGACCTGTGTTCTGCTCTCGTTTCAGACAGATAAGAGCTGGGATCCTGCAAGTCAATTGACAGGTAACCTCTGTGCCTCCAGGAAGTTTGCAAGAGTTTTATGCAAAATATTTGGGACTAATCACGGAGCAAATCTGCAGAAAACCCTTTTTTCTCAACCCCTGTTTGAGAAGAACTCCTTTAGTTGTTTGAGATTCACATCAGAGCAGCTAAGGAGTAGAAATTTCCCCTGTTTTTCCAGATTTCAGAAGTAATCTTGCCCTGCTTTGGATTGGTATTATACCACTTCTTAGTCGTAAAACCGAATTATATTAAGTTCCTTCTCTAGTTTTGGTTTGGGCTTTCCATTTTTCACATCCTTGGTTTGAAATATTTTTCTAATATATTCGTATTTATTTCCAGGCATCCAGCCTACTTTTATTCTGGCCTTTGCATCTTTTTTTCCTTCTGTGTTTCAGTCCAACATAAACTATTCCCTTTCAGCACACATAGTACCCTGCTATTTATTTAAGATTGAAAGAACGCAAGAAAGTAGTTTTCTCATGCAACTTCTAGGACATCTCCAATTTTGTGGCATATTTTGGCCAGTTCCTAGGTGAAGCCCAGTCATGGTCATCAACAAAATAATCAGTGTGTGTGGCTAATAGAACTTCTCTTCAGATTAAAACAATTTGGTCTAATCATAGTCATCTTTTAAGTTATGTACTAGCAGGTTTTTATGTATAATTTAATTATATTTGCAAACAAGAGATGCAACGTTGCATTCAAGCAGTTTTATAACCAACTTTTACAATACCTAGATTTGCTATTCTAGATACGGGGCCAGCCTGGATCTTTGGAAATCACCAATATGAAAAAATGCCAAACCAAAAGGAAAACAGGACTCTCTTGATGTTCTTTGTTTGCAAGAAGGAAATACGTGTCGTTGTTTGTTACACATGCATAGACTTGGTTTCATGGTGAACCCAAGTTTTGCAGCTTGATGTCGGATACTTTCTGTGTGTGTGTGTGTAAATGTATAGATGGTTTATTCATTAGGGAAAATCAGTGTGAGTAATCACACCGAAGCCAGCGGCTTTCTCAGACTTATGTCAGGAAGGATATTAGTTCTGTTTTTATATATCATTCATTACACGGGGTCCTGGCCCATGACTGTGGTTCTGAGGCTCTGTAATAAAACACAAATATAATAGTTAGTAATGCTTTGGCTCCTTGGCTGGAACATGTGTCTCACCTGCACTGCAACCAAATTCAGATTTCTTTAAAATAACACCAAGATTGGAATTTTGTCCCTATTTGCAGTGAAAAATGGGTTGTACCCACATATTTTCTCTAGGGGTCTGAAGCCTTCAGTACCAAGAGCTGGTTCTGTCTATTTTCAGGGCTCTCTCTGTTGTGGTATGCAGAAATAACAGTGTTATAAAAAGTTTAAGGGATCCCAGTCATTCTTCAGGCTGGATTTGCAAGGTGGGTGTTTAGGCATCTGTTCATCCACAGGGATTCATACAGTGTAAACTGGGTGTACCGGCTCCTTCAGGGGGATATTGGTATCCCAGCTGTGATCTGAGCCCAGAAATGATGCTTGTGCTCTGCCCCTGTCTTTGGCACCTTATCCAAGATGTCAGATAATTCCTCTCCTACATGCGAGGTACTTCCCAAAAGCGAGGCAGTCACTTCTGGGATGTGGCTGACAGAAGAGGCTGTCTGTCCTGGTGCAGTTCCTAAGCAGGCAAAGCGGTCACTTGGCAGGTAGGAGACCGAGAGCATTCAAAGACACGGTGACACTCAAGAGAGTGCCCCAGTCCCAAAGCCAGATCCCGACCCCTCTCTGGCACACCCAGAGCCGTGAGGATGCTCTGACCTCTCCCCCTCCAGAACACCCCTCTTTATGGGACTGGGCCAGCATCAATGAGGCAGAGCAGGTAGCTGTGCAGGTCCCTATAAATTAAATCAATTTAATGAAATGTTCAACAGCTTGAACTGACAGGAATGGTAACGCCTCCTCCCAGCTCCAGATATCTCACAGCTCCAGTTAAAGCCTCCCTCCTCCCTCTTTTGTGTTGATGAGCTCTGGGACCACTGCCAGACCTGGCCCGGCACATGGCCAGCAGGAGGAATAACGGTTTGTGGTGCTGATGCTTGGCATTGCCAGGACTGAGGCACCTCGGGAGATGTGCCAGGACAGAACTTGCAATGTCCTGTATATTCTACTATCAAGGAAACAGATAATTAAGTATCTACCAGCACCAGGAAGAGCTTTTGTGGGTCGACAGTTTTAGCACAAGTACCTAACACAGTAAGTCAGGTCACACGTCTCCTTTTTAAGTCCTTCTGGTCCTATGCTGATTTTCTTCTGAAGAGCTTCAAGCCAGGCTCACAGACTCCTCAGTACCCTTGGAAACCTGGCCATGAGTATTTCCTGCGGTTCCCAACTGTAAAGATTCCTACCATATGCATATTCAAATTTCGGAGGTTTTTATGAGCCCTGTCAATTTTCGCTACATTTCGGCACCTTCCTGCCTCTTATTCTGGTAGGTAAAGCAACTTTTATATCTAAGGAACTCAAAATATTATTTGCATCTTTCTTGAGTTAAATTTCCTTCTCTACACCCCGCTAGAGCTGCTCAAATGTACTGACAATGTCTGTAGGACAGCTTTTCCCCATTTTAACACGTTTAGCAGACCAGAGGTTTTCGCTGTTACGGCAGTTTGCTGTGCCAGTGATTTCATAGCTCCCAGCATGAAGACTGTGTTGGCTGAGGATGGCTAAGAAAGCTCCTAAGCTCTCTTTGGCTGGAGCACTGAAGGCTGAAATTCCTATTACAGTACCTTGGCTGAGGAGCAAGACAAATTTCATTCATCTGTATGTGACAGCCCCCCCGACACCAACAGCAGGTGGACAAAAACCTTCCCTTCCCTCCAGCGTGTCCACCACACCACACCACACCACACCACACAGCTTGGTGTCATCAGCAAACTTGCTGAGGGTGCACTCCATCCCACTGTCCATGTCTCCAACAAAGATGTTAAACAACACTGGTCCCAGTACTGACCACTGTGGAACACCACTTGTGACTGGTCTCCACTTGGACATGGAGCTGCTTACCACAACTCTCTGAGTGCAACCATCCAGCCAATTCCTTATCCACTGAGTGGTCCATCCATAAAATCCATGTCTCTCCAATTTAGAGACAAGGATGTCATGTGGGACAGCATCGGATGCTTTGCACAAGTCCAGGTAGATCGTGTCTGGCCAATTTGGGTCTCAATCCTAAACTTTAGATCAAATCTTAGACTAGTAGTTGGGGCTGTGCTCCCTCCCAGACAAGTAGAGCTGTCTTCAATAAATTAGCCTTCATTTTATGATGTCGTCAGAGGAATCTTAGTGTGTCAGCAGCTTCTTTTCAGAGGCTCCCCCAACCAGATCTGTAGTGAGTATTGCCATTGCAATGCTGCGCTTTATAATAAGTATTAAAAAAGTTATAAGTTCAGCCTTATTTTGCTTTTCTGGTTTGAGGTTACATTGCCACGGACTGATGGAGGCATAACATCGTAGGTAGAATAGAGCGTTACCACATCTGCTATTGTATCAAAGGCATATGTCTCAAGGTTAGAGTATCACCACAGAAATTTCACAGCCGAACAGAATGATACTGCGCTGCCATCACCCTAGTACGGGTTATACGCTGACATAATTTTATACCCTCTTTTTCCCAGCAGTGTTTCAAGACTGGTATCCGTGCAGCAATTTGGGACATACTTTGGTAATGATGTAGATTTATGAAGACCGTAACATGGATGATTCATGCAAAATTTTTTCCTTTTTTTTTTTTTTTTTTAAATTTCTGGGTGACTTTTGGCAAAACTTTCAAAACCAGCCACTAATATAACATAAATATAGAGGATAGTTTTCTATTTCTAGAGTATTTGAAATGGGCCTTTATTTTAATCCTTCAAGGGCTGCCAGCATACAGTCACATCCTACCATCTGGGGTCAGTCATTTGGAAAGGAAATCGGCGTCCATTTGCAGCTGTGACTATTTGTACTAGTTCTTACTTTCCCCCAGACATGATGTTTTGTTTTTTTCTCTAATAATGGCCATTTTAGCTCCAAGTATGCATTTCTACCAACAAGATCCAAAGAGAGAGCTCACATTGCAATGACTTGAAGTTCTCCAGGAAAGAAGGTGGAAACCCTCTTTGTAAAGAGACTTTTCCTTGAGATGAGAGAGGTTTGGGAAGCCTGAGGGACCGACTGAACAGCTTCTTCCTCTGCCTGAGGAATGAACCACTTTCAGTGGGGAATATAGAAATGACGTCCCTGGACTGGTGCAACCACATGACGTACCCATGTGCCACGAAAAAATGATCAGACGTGAAGTTCTGGCCTGTTCGTGAGGATGTGCTGCAGAAGGGGATCTTTCCAAAGGACTTTAGTTCTACTTTTGGTTTTCTATGTGCTTCAGGCTGGCCCTGCCTCTGGTCCTGAAGTCAGGTTTTTGGGAAGATGGGTGAAGTTGAAGGGGGCAAACGAGAGAGTGCATTGCACTGCAGGAGGTATGCAGTGCCAGATGCTTTCCCTTGGACAATGCCCACCTGACTGAAGCTGTGCCATCACTGTGGTGCTCCAAAGAGATCAGCATCTACAGCCTGCACCACCATAACCAAAGATAGGAGTGTCTCAGACACGTCCCATAGGAGACCAAGCATCCGCTGCATCCGTGGCCACCATCAGAGGGGCTAATGGGCACCAAAGGAGCTGAAGAAAGTCTGGCAGAAAACTGGAAGCTTTGGTTTCCTACAATCCAGGCAAATAACCCCAATATCATGCTGCTGGCTGATGCTTTTGAAGTCTTCTCTTGGAGAGATGGACTGTGATGTTTGAAACTGGGAGCTGCTGCTTCTCAGCAGGTGACTTTCTTGGTGGACAATCAAAGCCTTCACTCTGTGTGTGGCCCCATAAATGATTTTTTCACAGATATAAATATAATACACAGTGGCCCAAGCAACCAGGACATTTAAGTTCCTTCTATCAAAAATTAATCGACATGCTGACTCCCAGCTATCCAATGTAAGCTTTTCCATGAAGATTTTAATGAATATTGGCTCAGATATGATGTATTCCAATTTAGAGTCTCGTAAATAGATTGTGACTGCAAACATGGAACTGAGAACAAATCCAGGCCCTGCTCACCAAGCCATCATCTGCTCTTTTTTTAAGGTTGCTTCAAAAACAAAGGCTTCTTTCACGCTGCCTGCAGTACGTGATCTGATTAACATGAGTAAAATCGATCAGTTAATAATTTGCAAGTACCATCAGGACATGCCTATGTAAAAAATTCATGAGTACAGAGTCCTTTGCCATAAAACTGATCCAGTTTCTCTCTGTCCATCCCCTTGTTTATCCGTGGCACCTGGCACATCCCAATTGTCACAGATGTTGGAGCACTGAACTAGCCAAGGGCCATGACCCTTCCAGCCAGGCTCTTGCATTTTGCCCTCAGTTGCTTTCAGTAGGAGCATTGCCTGCTGTAAGCAGTGCAAGAGCAAGAGGTTGACTTCCTCAGAAGCTTTCAGGGAAGCTGAGTTATCAGCTGGTACCCTTCGTTTTTCTTTGAGGATTTTTAGAGGGAATCTGTGTTGACTTGACTCCTGATTTAGGGTCCTTTGGTTAGATGAAATGAACCTGGGCCCTAGAGAGGACTTGAGTATCCAAGACTTTGAGGCTTTGTGCTAATCACTTTGTACAAAGAGAGAGGTCAAATCCTTCCTACTTATTCTTTAGTCCCTGACAAATTTTTGGCTGCTATTAAAAAATAATAATCTTTGATAATGACTCATTTATAGAATTGAGTACTGGCCTCTAGTTTTCTTTTAGCAGAGCTAGAGATAAGAGCAAAGCTGTACTATAACATTTTTTTATAATATGATCTTGTCTTTTATTGGATTTTTTTAAAGCCAACAAATTGAGAAAGTTTGATGTTACATCTTAAGTTGAGCTGGGTGTATTAAAGGAATTAGGTACGAATCAGAGTGATTCAACATCTTGAGTGTATTAACATTTTTGCATTCCTTTTTACTTACTTAAGGGCCTTTTTGGCTAACCATGTAGAACTGAAATGGTGAGTTAGTGATTACACAGAGACCTGGAGTACGGCACATGATTGACCATTATCAGATAAGAAAACCAAATCCACAGGAAGAGTATAATTTTTGCAAAGAGATGTTTGTCTTCACAGAAGCGCCTGTTTTGACCTGCTGGTTTGGCAGATAACCATTCATTTAAAACAAAAAATAGATGAAATACGTTCTCTTTAATCTTGCTCTAACGTCTAAACCAGCTGTTGCTATGGGAAATGTATTTCCTATGCAACTCTCCTGCATATTACATGGTGATCCTAATCCTTGCGTAATGCACACATTCAGAAAAGAGAAAGGTGATTTTTTTTGGCGTCTTTCCCTTCTGGCCTCTGCTGTATTTGATCTGTTCAACCTGCAAACGTACTGGTTATTTCGACAGCATTTCACTCTATAGAACATGATGCATCTTTGGATGAGTCACTGTCTTGCTATCTTATGAATATTCTAATTACATTTGAAATTACTTGATGAAAAGAAAACCAAGTGAAATAAGCTGTCACGCTATTGTTACATTTCTACAGAAATGCCAGACACATTTCCCAGTTTTCACACCTCTCATGTAACACCAAAATAAAATATCTGCGTTAAAATAATGCATACAAATATACCGGTGGTTATTAGGAGGAAAAAAAACCACACCTGCTGTAAGCTCATCCAAAAGAAACTATATTAAAGACGTGGTGTGAGACAGAATTTTGGATGAGCTCTAAGCAAGTTTTCATCAGCATGGTTCTCTGAAGAGAAACACTTTCCAGTGGTGCTCCTCTTTATAAATGAGCTAACCTCAGACGTTACCAAGCACCCAAACAACTGGGCTGTTTCAGACTTGCAGTACATTAATAAATGATGATGTTTATGAAAGATATTGCAGACATTTTTTCCAGGGCTGTGCAAAGCCCAATAAAGAAGAAAAAAGACAAAAAGAGGAAAAGAGAAAAAGAAAAAAAGAGAAAAAGAAAAAAGAAAAAAAGAAAAAAGAAAAAAAAGAAAAAAAAAGAAAAAAAAAGAAAAAAGAAAAAAGAGAAAAAGAAAAAAAGAAAGAGAAATCCAAAAGAAGTCATTAATGTTGTTTGTTTTTTCAGGGTTCCAAGGACGTACAAGCCTAATGCCCGAAGGCTACTATGAGTTGCAAGACCACTGCCGACAATCCGTGACCCTGGTGCTAGGGAAAGGGCAGATGTCCTCAGAGCAAGGATGCTG
>WKFP01014270.1:480906-514730 GCA_011057875.1 Pterocles orientalis
AAAAAAAAAAAAAAAAAAAAAAAAAAAAAAAAAAAAAAAAAAAAAAAAAAAAAAAAAAAAAAAAAAAAAAAAAAAAAAAAAAAAAAAAAAAAAGAAAAAAGAAAAAAAAGAAAAAAGGAAAAAAAAGAAAAAAGAAAAAAGAGAAAAAGAAAAAAAGAAAGAGAAATCCAAAAGAAGTAATTAATGTCGTTTGGTTTTTCAGGGTTCCAAGGACGTACAAGCCTAATGCCCGAAGGCTACTATGAGTTGCAAGACCACTGCCGACAATCCGTGACCCTGGTGCTAGGGAAAGGGCAGATGTCCTCAGAGCAAGGATGCTGGCTGTGTGAACTGGCAGCCCCAGGTTTGTTTAGTTCTTTGTCGTGGCTGTTTTTTGAACAGTAGCTCAGCAGAAGGATGCTACACGCGAACATAATTAGAAAGGTCTGAAACTCCTCCTGTAGAGCCTGAGCAGCGGAGGGAATGAGTAAGCAGACCCAGAGGAGCAGATGGTGTACCTCTTTGATGGTCTCCTGCCAGAGAGGGTGATACAAATCCTCACACGCTTTGCTCAAGGTCTCATCGCCCAACTTTGGGGAAGATTTCGGATGACTCATTGTGCTTACTGAATGGGATTGTTTGGGTATGAAGGCATCAAGATGTTGTCACACCTCGGTTAATCACTGCAATAGGGCTTCCGTGGCAGAAATTAAGCGTGAATACGCAGAGAATACAAACAGCAGAACACAGGTACCTGGAGTCTTCCGCCTTGCTCGGCGACAACCTTCTTCTGTGCCCGTGCACTCAAGCATGTGGGAACAGACAGACTCCCGAGGCGCAGGTGTGGCTCATTTTTCATTTCACACATTTCTCGTCACCGCCGAGCACCTTGGAGCTTCCTCGTTGCTCCCCCAGCCTCCCGTGGGGCTGTGTGCTTTGCTCCAAGGTCTGCAGCAACCTCATCGCAGATTTCTCTGGAGATGCCTTTGTATGTAGTCATGTTCTAACAGGTTCTGGTGTTTTTCTGAGAAGCCCAAGGAGAGGATTTCAGAGCATCTTTAAAGTGCTTTCAGGGTCTTTCACTTGTTTGTTTGTCCCTAGCAGCCCAGCTGTGCAGTATGCCAACATTTTGGTAGCTTTGGGTTCTTCTCCAAGGACTCTGTGCCCAGCCTGGCAGAAATGACAGCTTCCTGGGGGTACCCATACCGCTGCCATTGCCGTGAAACAGAGTTTGTCAAACACTCATGCCAGCAGATGCCCAGAATATGAATTAAGCAAATGTGATAAAACAGTCCAAGCTGTTGGATTTGGCAGCCATGCAGGTTCCAAGAATCCGGAGAAATCCAAAGAAAAAGATAAATGTTATTGTCATTATACAGCACTTACGAAATATCTGCATTTTGAAGTTGTTAACAATTTACGTGAAGATCTTTGCCCTGCACTTGTTCAGGACATCATCTGTGAAGTCATTAAAAAGAATAAAAGTTCTAGGCTGAGGAAAGCATAAAAAGCATTTAATATAAACTCTGTGGTGTGTTCACTGGCCAGAAAACAACCTACTCAGTATGCAAGAGGTATGGGGAGAAGTGGTGCAAGGCAGCAGTCATCTGTAATCTCTAAGACAGCAAACACATCACAGGTGACAATTTGTCAATAAGCCCAGATGCAAACAGCAGGTAGAGGAAAAAAATAACCTAAGGCTATCGCAATAGCAGAAGCATGGAGGATACATAGTGTAAAGAAATGCAGTTTGTGTAAAACGGTGAAGTAAAAAATAAATGCCCAAACCAAGACAAGTTCTCTTTTAATTCTGTTCCTTCCTTTGATAAAAACTATCAGGCTAAATTAAGCCTTGATGTAACTGCAGCAAAGTCAGTGGCGTTACACTCTGGATAAATTGCTGCCATAAATCATCAAAATCAATGACGCTTGTGTCTGTTCATGCCAGATATTAATCTGTCCCATTACAACAACAATTTTTTCGACACCCAAAGCTAAATTTAATTTCTGTTTTCTATGCAACAGAATCAACTTGAGCGTTGATGTGTAAAGGGATGTCCACGTCCTGGGAAACATGCCTCCAAGCCTTAACCTAGCAGCTACATGCGTGGAAGTGTGCAGTACTCCTGTTCTGCCCCCCACTTTCCTTTCTGGTTTGTCTGGCTCCATGCTACCTTCTTGTGTGAGCTGGAAAGAAGGGCTTTTGCAGGTGGGAGAGAAGGAAATCATACAACTGTACTGCTCCTCACACCCTGATCTTGATGGGTGCAGATGCACGTACAGCTCGCACTTGGGGCATCTCCTGAGTGGTCAAAGAAAATTCCTGCTCCTCAGCGTAACAGCGTCGTAGACGGATGTATTGGTGAGGGAGGGGAGTGGGAATAAAGGAAAGGAGGTTTGTGTGCGGTCTCAGGCTTCTTGTGACAAATAAACTAACGTGAAACAAACCAACTCAGCTGAAGTGGGAGCCTTTACACTTCAGCCAAGTGTTTTGATGGGTAGGTTGCTCTTCCATGCTCTTGGATCTTGCTTCATTTTGTTGCCATGGGATCCTCCTCAGAAACAGAAGCAAAGAGCATTCCTGCACTTGGTCACCAGTGAGAGACACCAGATGGACAGGCCTGGAGGTGGGAGTCACTTCCTAATGTGGGGCTGCAGGGCTGAAACGTTAGTTTTCTCACGTTTGCTCCCCAACTTTGACTTCAGGGACTTTGAGAAGAGTCAAGGGTGGCACAGTTCTTGCTCTTCTGGTTTGCACAAAGGAGAGGTATGTATGGTCTCCATCCCCATCCTCTCCCCGTTCTGTGCTTTGCAGAGGGAACTTGAGCTTTTTCATATCTTCTTCTGGACAAGTTTTGCTTTTGTTGAAAGAGACATTTTTTTAGGAGCTAATTACTAATTTCATGCTCTAGGTAATCCAGGATTCACCTGACATTTGCTTATGGTATGCCCTGAAGCACAGCTTCCTCTCCTAGCCTGACCCTTTCTGCAAAGAGGGGTTGGCCTTAGAGACAGGAGTCTCCTTATTCTCAAACGAATTAGTACCAACTCCAAAATGATACCTTGGAAGAGCAATTCTTAAATTTTCTGTTTATGACGCGACTTTCAGTTGTAACACCCACTCCTCTCACTATGCCACCCCAAATATTCATATTAATGATTGTGTTTGTTGGGCTCGCAACCTCTGTTGTAGCTGCTGCAACTCTAAGTGGAGTCAGCTACCTCAAAGTGGGGGAGCAATTGGGTTTTTCTGGGCCATAGTAAAAGAAAACTCAATGCAAGGGACTGTTGAGCACCCAGCCCCTCTGGACAGCCAGTGATGGCTGGGCATCTGATTTCCATGTGCGGGTTTGAAAACTGCCTTCACCTGGTGTACATCTGGCAGGAATTGCCACCAGCTCACGCCTTAGGGTGCACAGTACTGACACAGCTCTAGTACTGCCTACTTTACAAGTAGATTTGAGAAATGGTATTAACTTGGCAAGACAACAAATTGTGTTTAAAATAGCCTTTGCCTTTTATCAAGAACTGTAGCAAAGACAAACTGAGATTATTTCGATACCTGAATTTTTGTGTGCATATGTAAGATTCCAGGTTAATTCATCCATTTTCTATTAAAAACTCTGTGCTAGTTTGAGAGGTTTCATTTACATTCCAGCTAAAGTTTTATTTCTAGCGTGGATCTCACCATTAATCAGAACTAGATGCAATTTACACCACCTTCAAAGAGCCTGTAAAAAGATAAAGAAAAAAAAAGTTAATCGAATGGCAAAATCCACAGAGAAGAATTAGGCTCAGAAATAAATTCTTTTGGTGTGCATGACTCCTGTGCCGTTGCTAATGTAAATCTGTGCAGTGGGTCACCCCAGTGGAGTCCATAGTGGCTAAGTTTGAGGTTTTGCTATATATATATTTTTATAAAAACATGGCTATCTATTCGCACAGTGTTCTGGGCTAACTGGAAAAATGTGTCTTTAATACAGTCTGTGCTAAACAAGCCAGGTTTCTTTGCTGCTGTTACCGAGATGTGCATAATGAGATCATCCATGCATCTTCTCTAATTTACTCTATTGTGCAGATCTTCGAGATCTCATTACGGTCTTTGTTTGCCATGGCCACTGTTCACTTGCTAGGCAGCCTGTCTTCAGATTGATTAAGATAATGAAAACACAACTTTATAGGTCAGGCTCTATAAGGACAGCTGAGTTTTACAGGATATTAATTACGTTAGGATTAGATAGATATATCTTTTAAAAATTCAGTGTATATTTTAAATTATACAGATACAAACATTTAGAATAAAATTAAAATAATAGTTGCTTTTCACTATTTCGATCAGTTTCAATGCACATTTCTATGATCTTCAGCCGTGCACAATCTATCCTGCTTCAGGTTCACCTTTTTACGGCAGATTTCCTGTGAGATCTAAATATTGAAATACAAAACTATTTAGAGACCACTCATTAAAAAAAAAAAGCAACAATTATGTTTAATAAGCAACCCAAACATTTTTTTTGTGTGTTTCATTTTTCTAGAAAGCCTATGGGGCTGAAGCAGATATCAGCGACTCTTGTGCTTGCAGATCCAGGGCTGGCTGAGGCGCAGAAGCCTGTGGACTCATGCAGGGCATGCTCAGACCTTCTCTAACGTACAGAGACTGCAGGCAGCTCCTGGATCCACACACGCTCTGCAATTCTCTTCGATGTAGGACAGGAAGGACCGACTGGAGGCTGTGAGCAACTCCCCAGCATTTACCTCTAATCCAAGTTCAAAGTGAAAGGACTTTGAAGACATCGGCTGCAGAGCGGGTGCTTCAAATAAAGGCTATAAATACCCCTGTGAACACACGTTTCCGTGCTGACCTGGATTTTTGGGAGTCAGGTGTGTTCAAGCTTTAGAAGAACAACTTTGAGATGCTGAACACATTAAATGTGTCTATTTAATAGTCCTGCAACATTCAAGATAGTGAGTTGCACGTACTATGATGTCGTTACCCCACTGACTTTTGGAAATGAAAATTAGGACGAGGAGGTGACGGTATTTTCACACAGATGTATTTGATTTCCCTGGGAGGAGGGTGATTTGGGTGCATACAGGCTATATTCTCAGCATTTTGCCCCCTAATTTCTTCCCAGTTAAAATGCATGCGGTGTTGCCATTGCAGCTCATGTATTTAATAATTGGAAGCATCAAACCATCCAAAAGAAGCTGAAAAATCAGCACTCTTAGGTCGCGATTTTATATACCGTTAGAAAAAAACTGTTCATGCTATGAAGAAAGAAAAATGGTGATAACAGCAAAAAAAATGTAAAAATGTCTTGAGAATTATTTTTAATGAGTTGTTTAAAAGGGGTGAAATAATTTTTAAAAAGTCTATGTGGACATTTAAAATGACAATTTCAGATATTAACACGACCATAATAGTAGCATCCATCAGATGCTGCAAAATGTCAGGGCCTGAAGTAATAAATTATTTGTTTTATACCTGTTTGGTATTAATTTTGCTAATTTGGGTGAAATTGGCCCTGGTGCATGCAGTGGAATTGACTCTTCCTACTAGAGAAACAAAAAAAACCCAAAATGTGAGCACTTATCTCTGGAAGCAAATATTTTGAAGAATCTCGGTCTTTCAAGACCACTTACATGGTTTGGAGGTCTTTTTTCCTCTCTGACACAGCACCAGCAGCCCCGGTTGTGTCCACCTGCCCTGGATGCCCAGGAGATGACAGCTGTGATGGACCCGGAGCAGCAGCTGAGCAGAGGGCAGCTGGGTCCCACAGCCCTGCCAGCCCAAGCACTGTGGAGTACCCGTCCTACAAATTCATTTCAACATCCCTGGAAGATGGTGATCTCAGGCAGCCTGGGTACCCAGAGAGGCAGCTGCTCTGTAACAAAACGTGGTGTTCGCCATTTAATTTCCATCTGTCGGAGGAGGACTGAGAAGGAACACCAAACTTTCCTAGGCTGCAATGTGAAGATGTTTTGGTTTTTTTTTTTTTTTTTCTCTTTCAAGCACATTTTTCTAATCTGAATTCAAGCCTGATGTCATCTGCCTTCCCTTCCTCAGTGCATATGTGGGTTTTCACACGTGCTCATCACTTCAAGGACAAATCCTTAAACAGCAGGGAGTGGGTCCAAGTGGCTCATCCATTCTGGCGAAGTTCATTTATCATCACGATCAAAACAATTCTCTGCTTCAAGATGTTTCCCCTGCTGCTTCCACAGATTCCTAGGGACTTGCCTCTCCTCTCCCTGTTTCTGGGGAGGTAGACTCTCCTTTCCTGCTTCTGTGACATCTTGGTTTTCTTGCTGCAGCTGTGCTGAGTACGGCCTGAAACCCAGGATCCCGATGGAGCTGTTCTGCCACTGGAGCTTTCTTTGTCCTGCCCGCTTTTTACTTTGCTTTTCCTGGGTTCCTAAAATTATTTTATCCTTTTCTCCTAATATTAACATCAACATCTGGCCTGTGTGCTATGCCAGCATTTTGAGAGAAAGCATTTTCTTCTGCAGAGAGGTTCTGCCACCTCCTCCTGCTTACGCTGAAGTGAGATGTGACGAGTTGTGCCCTGTGTTTGCTGGGTAGACGTGTTTTTCGCAGAAGTAGGCATAGCAATTGGCAACACCAACCTCTTTCAATGTCTCCTCGTGCAGCAACTCGCAGATTCTGCAGTAGGTGGACCCTTTGCATGGATGACTTCTTCCAAATTTACCTCTCTTTGAACGGCAGAGATATTTTTATACCATTTGTGGAAATTAACAATGCTGTGTCATGATGAAGAGTTGAATTTCCTAGCTAGCACACTGTAGCTCTGTGACAGGCGATGAGCTCGGACTGCTTTGTCTACACCTGCATCATGGGTGCCTACCTTAGAGTGGTAGAATTGGGAATTCCCGGTGCAGGGGAATGGCCACCAGCCACTCAGTGCAGCCATCTCCCAGTAAGACGTAGTCCCTACAGGGCTCACTGTGTGCCCTTTGAACAGTTCCCAATGGTCTCCTGAGAAAGATCAAGGTAGGAAGCTCCTAGGATGTGTTTGTATCCATCCTAAAGGGAAGACAGGACTATTTTAAAAGGAGGGTGCAGTGAGGGGGGTGCTGGGCTCTTCTCTAAAGTAATAAGTGATGGGACAAGAGGAAATGGCCTCCAGTTGTGCCAGGGGAGGTTTGGGCTGGATATTAGAAAAAAATTTCTTCACTGCAAGAGTGATGAGGCATTGGAACAGGCTGCCCAGGGAAGTGGTGGAGTCACCATCCCTGGAGGGGGTCAAGAAATGTGTCGATGTGGTGCTTGGGGACATGGGTTAGTGGGTTGGGTGGGGTTGGGTTGACGGTTGGACTTGATGATCCCTGAGGTCTTTTCCAACCTTAATGATTCTGTGATTCTATGATATTACCCCAGCGTTCAGACCACCTGCTGCAATTTCTGTCCATGCTTTAATTTCACAGGTATGGAATCACCCAGTTAAATGGCAGTGGCAGAGCTTTGGGCTCTGCCTGAGCGTTGGGGAACATGCGTGCTGCAGACAGCAACCTCGCACATAGCTGCTCTGCATTTGTAAGCTTCTTCACAGAGACTATCGAGATGCTATTGAAAATGTTCTTGAGGCTTACCTCAAAATGCAATTAAATAAACCTTACCAGTTCAGGATAAAATAATTCCGTCTTATCATTTCCTCCCTCTCACTCCATGTATCAAGGTTAGAGGGAGAGGACAACAAGAATATATATTTGAGTCAATACAGCAGATTATTTTGAAAACAAAAGGACAGGAGAGCTATAATCCTATAGAGTCAACAATGTGCCAAAAGTGGTTGTTGTGTTCTTTAAAAGAAGAGAGAAATAAACTGTTACTTTGACAGAAGTCTTAGAAGAATTTAAATGAAGGCATCTAAATTACTGGTATGCTGAATTTGGAGGATTAAGTGCACAGCTAAAATTGATATTCCCTGACGCTCATATATCTTATTAGGCGGTGCTTTGACTAAACACTCAAAAATGTTCACCCTGTAATAGCACTGTGCAATATTTTCCTCTGCTACTAATTTGCTTTGTCATGTTCCATGGTATGAGCAAATTAAATACCACACACGTCTCAAATAATTAGATTTATCTCGGTCATTCTTGCTATCTGTCTGCTCGTCTGTCTGACAATATCAGGTCGATGCTTGTGAGAAGTGGCACGGGGTGAGGGTACCATGAATTAACCAAATCTTGCATGAGTGGAGCTGAAATGTCCCTTGAAGCTGTTGATTTTCAAGGGGGAAAACCAGCTTCTTGAAACAATGACAGTTTGGGAGGTTTTGCTGAGGCTGCAAGGACACATTCGGGTCAGACAAGATGTTTGACGCCTGGGACAGAATCCCATGCAAGTTTTTGCAGGCCTGGAAGGACACCACCGTGCTAACCCTAGGAGCACACTCCCAGAGGCAGCCTTCCAAATGTGGTGTCAGTACGTGTTGCTATAAGTGAAATTTCTTTCCCATCACGCACAGGGATAATCCATCCTGGAGCTATCTTCCCGCTAATCCTCTGTCAGCCAGACCTTTCAGCACAAACCAGAAAATGTGGCCCGGAGACTGGAACTCCTTCTCCGAGACAGAGTGACCGTTGCAAGCTATCGAGGCAACAGCTGTGTTCTTACACCGAAGCACCAGGGCTTGCTTTGTGTTGTTTTGGTGAAATCTAACTCTGTGTGTGCGCTGGACAGAGGCTGAGCATTGCTGTGGGTCCGTGCAGATACTTTTGGCAAGCCCCTGCGACGTGCAGGCACACCACATCCACGTTTTGTCTTGCCTTTATTGCAGAAACCAATGCGTCTTCAAAGTCTTTGCTGTGCCTAGGAGTGCTTGCCGCATCCACCCAGGCACCCTGGGCATAGTCCAGCTCTGCGAGCTCGGTGATCACCTTCCTCCTGCATGACCAGGGATGGAGGCAGAGTGGGGTCCTCTTAACAACCCCAGAAGTTGGCTTTGGGCCGCGACTGCTGTGGGATCACCTCAGGAAGCACCATGGGATCGCCTCGCACAGCCTGGAAGCGTTATCCCTTGGAAGCCGTGCGGACGTTACTCATCACCGTGTGGGACCGGGAGATGTGTTATCAGCACAAAGATGTGCGGGGTGGGCTGCCTGCTCAAACCAAAGCAACCAGCCCAGCAGGAATGGTGCTTGTTGGCCATCCTGATCCTTCTCCGTGGCCTACAGACGTGTCTGAAGGCTGCCGCGCGGGTGGCTGAGCGCGTACTCTACAGATTTGGTGCCTCTAAAAGAAGCTATTTTTATTCCTACAGTCAACAGTGCTGCTCTGAAAGGTCAGTAAACACCAGCCGTGGCTCAGCGCCAGCAAAGTCAGCGGGGATCCAAATAAAATGAGACAGGTTCTGAACGAGATATTGTACTTTATTGCTGTGTAACGATCCATGGGCGCATACGTACAGACAGCATGGACTGTCAGACAGCTTCACGCCTGACTCATCGCCGGCTCTGAAGATACAGATCTCTGCCTGGTGAGCTGCACCACTCGCTCGGGCATCATCCATCATCCATCCCAGAGCCAGAGGGGCAGAGGGAAAAAAGAACAGAGCTGGAGAGGCACGGAGGAGCTCCCATACCATGCCGTAGGCTGGTGTAGCTTCTGACCCAATAGACAAAGATACCGAAATATTTTATGCTGGATGAAATTACAAGGCAAGCTTTCTCCTAGAAAGCACTGGGGTGATTGTCCAGATGCATTTTCTCTTTAATAAAAACGTTCTTCACAACTTAAATGCTGGTGATGGCAAAGCTAAATGAGGTCATTATTGCCATGTTAGTTGTGTGGGTTAGAACTGAACACAAAGAACATCTTTCCATACACGAATCATAGACGTTTCTTTTCAAAGAACTGGAAAAGGACTCAGAGATTGAGATCCAGCTCCTAGAGCTGCAGCAGATTTCCTACAACATCTCAGTCATCTGCACCCTTGTACCTCAGTTCTTCATTTCTGCTAGAAAAGTGACCAATTAAACCTAACCTTTGTTTTGTACTTAGCTTATTTTTTTAATTTTGTTTATGATATCTTTAGCTCATCAAAATATTATTGCAAAAGTTTAGAAATGAAATCCTCCCTGTACTCCTAGCAATTGGTTTTAGTTAATAGTTTGACCACTGGGATAAGGACTTTGTCCTGAACAGAAATATCACTAAAACCACCACTCAGGATGAAACTTTGGAGCACACCAGTACTCCATCTATCTACAAGTTAACTCCAAAACAGCAACTGGTGTTATTTGCACAGCTTCCCCTGCCAGTCCCTGTCTTCGAGGGAGCTGCAGACAGAATGACCTAAGGAAATAACCATATGAGGACAGGCTGAGCAAGCTGGGATTGTTCAGCCTGGAGAAGAGAAAGCTCCAGAGAGACCTTATAGGAGCCTTCCAGTACTCAACAGAAAGATGGGGAGGCACCAGGGAGTGTAGTGAGAGGACAAGGGGTAATGGGCATAAGCTGAAAGAGGGCAGATTTAGACTAGACATTAGGAAGAAATTTTTCCCTGTGCAGGGGGTGAGGCAGTGGCCCAGGTTGCCCAGAGAAGCTGTGGATGCCCCATCCCTGGAGGGGTTCAAGGCCAGGCTGGATGAGGCTTTGAGCAACCTGGGCTAGTGGAGGGTGTCCCTGCCCATGACAGGGGGGTTGGAACTGGATGATCTTGAAGGTCCTTTCCAACCCAAACCATTCTGTGATTCTATGATTCTATGAATAAAAAAACAAAAAAAGGAATCTGAAAGATCAAAAACTAAGTTAAGTGGAAATGGGGAGTACAAAGGAAAAAGATACAGAAGTTGTAAAATGCTCACTTTAAAAACTGGATTATATAAACTGTAACTCACATTTGCCACCTGTCCTTCAGGATAAATGGGGAGAAAAAATGCAGAGCATCAGGCAGCTGAAACAAGAGGAGAGATTTTCAGAAATGCAGAGGCCATCCGAGAGTAGACTAATGGTTAGAGAGTATCATCAGGGAATGGAATGCAAAAACACTGTGAGTTCTGTATTTGGGGGAAAAAGGAAAAAGAGAGAGAGAGATGGTGAGAGTATCCGTGGGTGTGTGTTTGCAAGAGAAGCAGACAGGGAACAGGGAGAGTTGGAAGCAACCAGAAAATCGGGTATCTGTGTTAGAGAAAAACAATCAGAGCAAAAGGCAACTTGGAGGAAGACCAACAACTGTAGCTAGTGCTTTCCTCCTCCTTTTTGATTCTTGCTGTGTTCAGGGAAACTAGACTTTGTGCATTCATTTATTTTTTGGATGGCACAGTGTCTTAGAAGATGCCGAGACCATCCGTTCACAAATGAAAACAACATTTTCACAGCGTCCTCACTGACACCTTTCCAAAGCCCTTGAGAACTGTAGAGACCCAGGGTCTGGCTGTCAATATTTCGTTATACACGATATTAGGGGAGAGAAAAGTGATTTCATTATGTCAAGGTGGAGAGTGTCAGTGGGTGGGCACTTGGAAAAATATGATCCTAATGTTAGCTTTGAAAATCACCACTTTCGCAGTGTAAGTTTTCAGACCACGACGGCGAGGTGGCATGGAACAGGATGCTAGTTCCAACAGTGACCTGAGGAAATAAGATTTTTAACCAAAATTTTGCTTTAAAGCTTATCTCCACTTTATTTTCAATAATGCATGAGGAGAATTGAAAACCTAAAGTAGAGGAGAAGCAGCACACTGAAGGCTCAAAGTACACTTTGGCTTATGAGAACAGAAAAAAAGGTAAGACTTTCGATCAAACCTATTTTTCTACATTATTTATTTGTCCCGCAGTGTAAATCTATGTGTAGAAATTACACAGAGAAGGAAAGCTACTGCTGCAGAAAGACTATAAATATGCTGACGGTAGTCACCAGTGAGGAGCTGAAGACGGGCAACCTTCCGAGGTTTTGAAGAGGAAGCTGAAGGCAGAGGAGAATAAAAGGAGAATAAAAGGCAGGGTGTTTTAAATATAGTGGAGAGCAGGAAACGGGGGTGAAGTTGCCAATGGGGGAAGGCACTTTCTAAAGACAGAAAAAAGTAAAAAGCCTCCGGACTCATTTAGGACAAAAGAGCAGAGGGATGCCAGGGTTTGCTCCTTGGTGGCAGAGCAGGGG
This sequence comes from Pterocles orientalis, assembly GCA_011057875.1. NCBI lineage: Eukaryota > Metazoa > Chordata > Aves > Pterocliformes > Pteroclidae > Pterocles > Pterocles orientalis. Next base: position 493,014 of record WKFP01014270.1, read on the forward strand.
GAAGGCAGGCAGGGATCGAATCCAAGGAACAATGAAATCTGAAGGGCTGTGCCATGCTGAAGGTCTGACCCCCTGTATTTTGGCTGCAGTGAGTGCCTGTGGATAGGAAGGAGGTAGAAAAATGTATTCAGGGAATAAAAATAAAGGGTGACTAACGAGTGGATACGAATCCAAGGAAAGGATATTTCGAGTTTCTGTCTATCTGTCTGTCTCTCTATTTAATGGAGTCTGTCACAGATTGTTCCCCAGGTGTTGGCTTTTGGCTTTCAGTGTTAGCTTTTGAGGAAAATGCAAAGTTTACCCTGCTGCAGAACTCAGCTCAAGGCCTGGGTGTCATTGAAATTCTGCTTAAAACCCGTTTGGAAGACTTTCAGCCATTCACAGGTCTTCAATTCCTCAAGCTCAGGGGTCTGCTGTTTGCCATTTGTTCGTGCTTTCTGCCTGGGTGACACCTCAAGCCACAAAGTCTGTTTAAGTGAGTTCCCTGACCCACGTCACATTTATGGGCATATTCACCAGATTCTCTGTTTCTGTTACCAAAATTGTGTTCCCACTGCTGTTCACCAGCCATGCACTCACAGGGCGGTACTCTCATTAACCCAGATCAGTGAGAATTTGTGATAATTGCCTGACTCTTCTCAGCATGCTTTATTTTCCCATGTGCGCAATGTGGTGGGACCTGGCTGCTGGCTCTTGGGGAGAGAGTCGGGCTGAATATTTGCTGACAGAGTAATTATAGTCACTTTTTAAAATGATGATCCTCCCCCTGCCCCACGCTTGATGCTGTAAGTGAATTCTTGAAGTCTTTGAACAAATAGTGACTCTTCAAAGTGCCCATTGTCACAATTTCAGGAGCACCCAGCAATTTGCACGTTAGGTGGTCCCTGCTGAGGGTCCATTTAGCACCAACATGTTCTGAGCAATGCTGCATCTCTTTAGCTGTTAGCTGATTAACTGACAAGCTCCATGCACAGGATAAATGTAAAGTTTATAAACATCTCTTACAATCTGCTTAATCTCTCCTTAAAAAGCATGTGTGGGTATGTGCACCCTACGTATAGTTATTCTGCCCTTAGCTGTGGTTTTCTGCTCCAAGTCAGCAGTCTGTATCCTGAAACTAATTTTCTCTCTGCTTCTCTCTTTTCCCTGTTCTAGGTGCTCTTTCCAGATGTTCTAATTCTCTTGCAACTTGTGTAGTTGCAAAGAGATTGATGAATTGCGCTGTATTGCAGCCTTACCTCTTGCGCTGGAATTATATTATGAATTAGAAGGCTATGTCTGTACTTCTCTGCAAGCACCGTACGAACAGTCACAGTCCTGCTGTGAGGGCACCTAGGGTGACTGGAGAGAGAGGTGCCCTCAATTTATTTGTGAAGAACAATTTAAGGTTGTGCTCCGCCCCAGAACGCAGTTACTAATGAGGAGAAGGGGTTAATAAAACAATTTGCTAAATATGTTCGTATCAAAGTCTTATATGTCCTTTTATGTGTCAAAAACTAGGAGCACGTCCATCTGTTTTGTAACTTTTGTTTTGCTTGGCTCAGTGGAAAACAGCAGCCAGACGAGCACCGACCGTATGGCATTTGTGCTCCCTGCCACCCTGTTCCTTAGAGCCCACCCGTGTCATTGAACATCCACGCTTCAGACATAGCCCGCTACTAGCCTGTGTGAAGCTCAGCAGCATCCTTTCTGCCTTACTTGGATTATACAAGGGAGCTTCCAGCAGCTCCAGAAAAGATGGATCTCTGTAACTGTACGGCAAGGAGGTGCCGACACACCACAGGCAAGATTTAAAAGGGCAAAGGACTCAGCCATACCCACTCCTGCTGCCTCTGTTCCTCTTTTCCTGAAAACACGGTGCAGCTGGGATTTTTGAAATAACAATAATAAAAAGTTGGGATTGTTAAAATTGGACGTACATCAAGGGAAACCCATCTGACCTGTGTTTTTTGCATGATGGCTGTCTTACTAAAATGTACAGCCCCCATTTTTTGTTGTGTTTAATCCAGAACTGGCCAGGCTGGCTTCTCCTTATGGAACCATAGAGCCCGCCCATTGAATTCCTCTAAACCCTCCAAAACAAAGATACAGTAAATCACCTTTTTCTTTTTTTCTTTGAGTATAAATCCATCTGTTTTCTGCAGTACTGCTTTCTAAAAGGCTCGATTTCCACCAAAAAAAGAACAATGGACCAATTTTATTGAGAGAAGAGTGGAATCAGGGCACTATAGCACGCTCACAGCTCTTTTCTTTCCCGTTCTTCACTAATAACGATGCCAACATGCCTCCCCCAAAAATCCTTCGTGTGAATTCTCGCCTAGATTTTGGACTGGGAGTTTTAAGGAAAAGTGGTTTAGTTTGTTTTTGTTTTGCATCCAACAAAGCTAAATCTTTATCCCAGATCCTGTTCCAGACAGGATGTCAGTGTTGTATTAACTTACCTTTTCTAGACCCTGTCCAAAAGAATAAATGCAGAAGGGTGAGTATTTCCTGGACGTCACATGGAGGGCACACTGGTTACAACATGGCTCTGCTATACTGTACTTCTTGCACTATGAATTTTTGAGGAAGGCTCATCATTTTCTGCATTGGGTCTTTTAGAATGTGCAATGATTTTTTTTGGATGAGTTGTTAGTTCAGATCATCTCTTTGCAGGTTACACGAAAGAGAATGAAAGAGTTGAAAAAGATCCTCGCTTACCTCCAGCTGTCATTGGCCAACAGCTAAGAACTGATTTCATTTCACACTTCAGAAACAATAAAATATGAGACCCTCCAAATATTCATTTTCATCCTTCAGTTCTTGATTTTTAGTCTATACATGGATCTGTGACATTCTTGTCGTTACATATTTTCAGTATAATCCAAACCCTTTTAATTCCACAAAACAAATAATTTGTCAGCAGAACAGCAATCCTGTTCAGAACAGAATGGTTGTTTTCAAGGTCTGCATGCATACCTTACATTGTTAAATATACTCGCAATTTTCCAGTCCAGCAGGCATGGGAGCGCTCCTGCTTGTCCTGCCTGTTAAATTTAGTCAGATGCTCCGAAAAAAGGAGCAGATTGTTCACCACCGGCAGGTAAAATCAGGAAATAAAAATATTGACTCAAGACCTTTGCAGGACAATTAAACAGCAAATGAAAGGGCTGAAGTTCCTGAAACCACAGTGAACAGGAAAGAAGGACGACGTGCCCCAGTTTGGACTCCTCTGATACCGACATGCTTTAGCAGTGGAGATTTTTTTGGTGGCACAGCATCATGAGTAACTGGCAAATTCTCCCTGAAGCATCTCTCATCCAAGCCAGACATTTTGTTCCCTATTTCTGTTCTTACAAACAGGATGTTACCATTGCTTTACCTTTCCTTTGGACAACTGGTGGCAGTGAAGCTTCCCCAACGGCCAACCAACCTTCTGAGGCAAAGGTAGGAAGGAGTTGAGATACCAAGAGCAGGAGGAGTCTCTCCCAAGGGCCTTCTGGGAAGCAAAAGCTCCTCACTGTCATAAGTTTCCCAAACCAGCCAGAAAAAGCAAGTTTGGTGCCGAAATCCTGGTATGCCCCATGGACTGCGGTAGGGAATGGGAGAGGCAGAGCCACAGTTTCCTCTGCTGGGCTGTGTGCCTGCCAGCAGGAGGGAATTGCAAGGGGGAAGAAGGGTCCTCCATTCATCCGACTCATTATTTCCTGATGGATTCATTGAGCTCCAAAAGTCCAAAGATAGCAATTTACAACTAGAGCACAACGCAGGTTTCAATTGAGTTGAAAATTGTTGTATTTGTTGAACTGTTTCAGTTCAGCCAGAACGCCAACTGCCAGTAAATACACGTGTTTTTAGGTTTCAAAACAATGGGCTGAATTTGCAGCATCCATGTATGTGTAGGTAGAGGTATGGGGAGAAAGGAAAGGGAAATGTATATGGAGAGTGAGGATGTGTGCTCTTAAATCCAGAATGTCATTGCGTTTCCTCGCAGGATGAAAAGACCCATTTTTCATTATCCTTTTTGTCACACTGGTGAGAGATTCAGACACTACAGGCTATTGTTAGAGTTGTAGAGAATTAGGAGGAAAAAGGGACCTTCAAGGCAATTAAGTTCATATCCAACGACTCTGGGGATACCAGACACAGGGACATGAACTTCTGGGCTCCAAGACTCTATATCACCAATTAATTCGTCCCGTTGTAGATAACCTGTGTTTTGGGAGAACTAGAAGATATAATCAGATGTGGGTCATCCAGCATCCAGACTGCAATAACTCTATCATCAGGCACCACGTGCCTGAAGAACAGCAAACACAGATCAGCAAATAGATGATGCCTTAAAGAAAGCTGAGTGCTGGGCAGGTGGAGAAGTGATTGGGTTAATCCCATAAGTGGAACTGCCAGAGCTTGCCTTGTTCAGCAGAGGCTAACAGGGGATACACCTGTTCTGTGCAAATATGTCAGGAGGATAAACGGCAGGAAGGGAAAAGAGCTGGTAAAGCTAAAGGATAATATTGGCCCAGGAGGAAATGGTTATAAACTGGTCATGAATAAATTGAGACTGGAAGCCAGAAACAATTTTCTCACCATCACGGTGAGGCTCTGGAGCAGGCTGCTGATAGGAGAAGAAGACATTAACTATTTCTTACAAAACAGAGCCTGGAAAAGGGAATATGTGATGTGACAGCCTGTGGTAGCCGAGGCTGGGATTGATGTGTTCCTAAGTGACAAGGAGCAATCACTGGAAAAAGCCCATTATCTCAGATGAGGAGTATCTTGCCCACTGCCATTTGCTGTGAATGTTAATGTCACGCTTACCAGGGTTATCGCTCGGACTAAAGCCCCTGCTCCCTCCTGCTGCCATCGCCACGCACTGCCGACCCTGCCTCGCAGCACGGCAGAAGCTGACCTCGATGGAGAGGCTGAACCCATGGGGGTGTCAAGACTTATTTCTGGCAGAAACTGAATGTCTTTTGGGTCAGGGAACTGAGAGGGAGCATATTTCTGACCCGATCACACCCCTGCACTCTGGATAGTTAGGTGTTTGCCCAGGACTATGCTAACACACTTGTCACGAGAGGCATGGGAGCTGGAGGTTGAGCTCTGGCTCTCCATGAGGGTGTCCCTGCCCATGGCGGGGGGTTGGAACTTGATGATCTTTAAGGTCCTTTCCAATGGAAACCATTCTGTGATTGTACGATTCTATGACGCAGAGCAGCCTTTGCACGCCGGTGGGGCGTGATGGTCCTGTCGAACGTACAGAGCAAGACCTTACATGCTGCTAAGACCTTGCTTCCTCCTCCTTTTTGTTGCTTTAACCTTTGTTATAAATTGGAATGGCTTAGCCAAATGTCTCCTATCTATGCAGAAAGAACACCTTACTCAGAAATGTTTGACAAAGGATTTATTTGAGAGAAGGATCCTACCGATAATTTAATATCAGGAATATTTAGAGCAGGGGTTTGTTGCAACTGGCTAGCCCTAAGGCACTTTCCAGGGGGCTCCTTCTGTGAAAACAGACAGTAGATGGTTAACGTGGGCATTGAACTGTATGTTCGCAGAAGGAAAAGAGCTTGCTAAGGGTGGCAAAGAGCAGGGACAACCCTTCTTACAGCCAGGAAACATGCTGTTGACTGCTCCATGTCTGGAAACAAAAAGTCTGATCACAACTGTAAATTGTTCTTGTTGCCACACAACTGCCAGCTGCAGATATTCTCGTTGTTTTTTAAATTAATCAGCATGGTAAGGAGAGGGAGTGGAAAAGGCCCAAAGTAACGGACCAGTGTTTATTTGCACTGACATCTGGGATTGTCCTAAAATGTTTTTGGATCTTATGTCAAGAAATACAGGAAATGAGAGTCTTTGGATCTTATATTAGTTTTTTCTGGGTGTGAATTTTATGTTATCTGGCAGAAAAACAATTTTTATTGTCGAAAATTACTTCACTGATGACCCACATATAACTGTGATTTTGTGTTGCTAACCACTTTCTGCTGGAAAGAAAAAAGAATCAATTTTATTTTGGTTTGAATTATATTTTTTTTCTGAGATCACTGGAGGGAAATAAAAATATTATGCTTTATCCATAATGGCATGTCGTATCTTTTATGAGGGGGAGAATGAATAGCTTGACTACTAATAGTGAGAGAAAAGGCAAAGATGCCTTTAGAAAAATGTTTGAACTTCCTCTAGTATTAAGTAAAGACTTTACAGTAGCTTCACACTTTTCTTGCAGAAGAGAGCCTTCATGCATCATTCATAGCAAGCATGAATTTCTATTCAGCATGCTGCTTCTTCACATATTACCTTCATTCTTTATCAGAGACACAGACGACTCCATTCATTCATATACTTCAGGAAAACCACAGGGCAGCTCTTTTGTACTGCAAATAAAAGAGGAAAATAATGTTCAGTACCAAAGAAATAGTTTGCAATGGTAAGCAGGTGCACTGAGCTGAATAAGAGTGTTAGAATAATTTTACCAGATCTATTTCCTGAACAAAGCATTTCTGTAACATTTGCTTTAAAGTAGAAATTTCCTTTCGGCATAGGTACATGTACGTGATATACTTAACCACACGGGGCCACTTACAGAGCAGCCTGGGTCTCACGCTGTTTTCCATAGCCTACACTTTTTTTTTTGATCATTTTCTGGCTCATCCATCTGTCCCTCAGAGTTTGACAATGGAAGAGTCTGAACTTTGAAACCTGTTCTTCTGTGAATTACTACTGATGGGCAGAAGTCACATAAGAAACCATCCACGTGACAAAAAAGTGAAAGAGTTGCCAAAAACTAGGCCATGCCCAAAGTACGGGCAGGTGCCCGATTCAGCACCCAGGGCTGGGTTTGAGCAGTGACTGCCTCAGACCATCCACCTGCCGGAGGTGCCAGACCCTGCGCCCTTGGGGGCCGAAGGAGAGGGGTAGGCACAACGCCATGACTTTGTGACGCTCTGTTGCAAGGAAAATGTTCTTTTGTGACAGAGGGTTTCTGTAGTAGAGATCAGTTTGGTCCTCTGCAATTACTGATCCGAAAGCAAGATGTTTTGGCAGACAACAACAGGGTCATTCTCCTGCACTGTTTTCTACCCAGCATAATAGTATTTAATAAAAATGAAAAAAAAAGTCAAGTAAGTTAGCATAATAATGGCTATTTCTCATCCTTGACTCCAAGAATTCAGGTTTTGGAGCTTCTGTTTTCTTTGAACTTACCTTCATGACGCCAAAAATTTCCAATCCTAAAGGAAAACACGTCCTGGTCTATGAAATGCCAAACACAGCAAAAGAAATGTTTTCCTTTTCTCTGCCTTTTCCTCCAATAACAGCCCCTCATTCAAAGGGGTGATTTGCCATTTGTTATATTTCAGTGTTATTCCACTTATCAACTTTTCTGTTGGTTTTAGTTCGGTTTTAGTTCAGAAAGCCCTGTACAGTTCCGTTCACCTGTTAATAACAGAACAAAAGGGGCAGAAAAAAAGTAAGTAGACACGAAAAGTACCTAAAGCCAGGATGTAGCAGATATAACAAATATTTCTTTGACGCATGGATATTTAATATTTGCAAAAGACAAGCATCTTGTGATGTTGTGCACTGATGGACATTCACTGCACTACCCCAATACCCCACCTTAATTATAGAGTTAAGTTTACTGTAGTAAAAGAACTCTTGAATTTTGATATGTCTGGCAAGATTGTTTCATCTACAGATTCCCACGAGTCTTCAAGCTAAACAACCTGTAAAATATGTGCAGCAAACCCCTGAAGGAATGCCGCATGCATTTAAAGCTGTTGTTCCCACAAAAGTAAGAAGAGTTTTGCATCTATTCGTAAAGTCCTTGCAAATTAGACCATGCACAGCGCAGTTTAAAGAACTTAATGCAGACACATTAAACAACCTTTTTGCATAATATATAACGAAGTGATTAATAGCAATTAATGCAAAATGGGCTATTTGGCAGTAGCATTTTGCTTTATACGGAATGAAGTGATGCTATCAAATAAAACATCGCTGATTTAATTATTTCACAGAACATATGATAAAACTGCATTGTCGGTTTAAATTGAAAGAGAATTTTCTGGAGGGCGGGTTGCATTTCGGCTGCTGGAAGGAAATAACTGCAAAAGCTGCTTTTTAGGTAGATGAGCGGTGTAGGAAAAAAAATCTGGAAACAAAGACATGGAGCTTGTTTGCATGTTGCTCTAAAATAAAATCTTGTTATTGGAGTTCATGTTATTCTACTTGTAGCTGGAAGTGGATCACAGCCTCCTGTAGATGGCAGAACTTCAGCATAATGTCTAATGGCACGGTGAATGAAAAGAGCATTTTTCAGGGTGACTAACTCTCCCTATTTTAAGCTGAAATGAATGGTCCTCTGGAGATAACTATATCTCCCCTCTGATTGTCGGTAAAACATTCTAGTGTGATTTTTTTTCTTAGCCATTCATATAACTCCAGGCACAACCATATTCCACCGGTCATTTAAACTAAAAAAAAGAAGTGGGGAAGTCCCTCTACATAAAAGTGAGGTGGTGATCAAACAGCCTGGCGTCTGGCTGCGTTAACCCAGAGTTATGAGACGTTGCAGCAACACCAGAGCAGCGGGAAGCCCAGCACCACGTGTACCTTGTCTGTACCCTCTGCCTGCCCCATCCTGAGCTCCTGGGCAGGGACCCCTGGGCACCCTGGGCTGTGGTAGGCACCCTGTGAGGCTTGCTGTGGGGCATCCCTTCACCAGGGCTCACTCGAGCCAGAAGCATCCATGTAACCCCCCAAAAAGAGGTTCAAGCTGAAATATTGATTTTCCTGTTCGTGTCATCTGTTAGCATTTAACCTCTATTTGCTAAGCATGTTTTCTGGCAATTGCAACGTATGCTGTTGTTTGCAGCTCTGTTTGGAGACAGGAGGATGCTTCGCCTTTCCAAGCGTGCTGGCATTATACGTGAATTTAACATTATAATAATTTACCCTCCTGCCCTGTACCTATAGCCTTCCTCTAACCAACGTGTGGCTTCCTCCCGTGGTTCTTCAGTCGCTGTTTGAACGTGCTGAACAGTTACATCATAGCTAGATCAAAGGCACCAGCCAAAGCCATTTATCTTCTGACGTCTGTCCCTGTGAAGAGGGTGCATATTCTCGGTTTTATCCCATTTTCAATGAAGTGGGGTCAAATAAAGGGGAATCGTGTGCTGGAAATGGTCGTTTGCCAGATTCTGTAGTAAGAGGACACAGCAAGTAAGAATGAGTTTGAAAGTTTGGTTGAAACTCATAAAAAAACCACAAGAACAGAAAAACAGGTCTAACAAATTAGAGTGAAGAGCCCAGTGTCCTCTTTCTGGCGGTGGCCAGCATGCAGGAACTAGTGAAATACAGAAAAAGTCAAGTACATAGTGATTCTTCACCATTACTCTCTCCTACCCAATTTGGACAACATTTCTTTAAAGAACTAGCTAGAGTTATTTTTTTTCCTCATTATGGTTAGCAGTGAGATCCCACAGAATGAGATAATTTAAAGAAGAAGGGTCCTAGGCACACAGGGTAGGCTGGTCCCATTAAATATGCCATTTTGTAACTTCATGAGCAGTTTTTAAAAAAATATTTCATTTTAGGTTGGTGACCACAGATTTTGGGGAAAAAAGATCCCGCTTTCCATAATATATGCCTTAGTTGACAGAGAGGCGTGCACTTGCTGGAAGTCATTTAGAAATTATAATATATCAGCCCCTTCAAGAGAGAGCATGAAATCTTTACTCACAGGCCTTGACTGAAAGCATCTCTGTAATGACTTGAGCAGGGCTTGGCCAAAGATCAGACAGCAGAGGCTGAAGATTTTAATAAATTTCTTTAATTCGTCTGTCTGCATTGCAATTAAGAAGAAAAAAGATAACAAAGTTTCATCTGGAAATCGCTTTCTCCCAGGTCACAGGAATGTACAGCTTCAGATAGCACCTGGCACCAAGACGTTGTTGGTCAAAAGCAGATGGAGGTCGTTCTGTATTGAGGATGGTTTGGGTTTTCTACAGCCAAGCCACGGACTGACTGCTGTTGTATTTGAACAGGGAAAAAACCTAGTACCTTTTGGGGGCAGGATGAATTTGCACAATACTTGTGGTTGATGGAGTGACAGAACCAGCTGCCAGGGTTGGTTTATGTCTTTTATTTTTTCCCTCAACAGCTTTGCACTGTAGCTGCCCATTTCTTACCGGTGACATTTTACGCTCACTTCACACTAGCTTAGCACAGGTATGAATGCAAAATCAGCCCCTTAACCTCTCCTACAAACCATTATTTCTTTTACAAAGACAATTACAAGAAATATATCTGCCCTGAAAACTCATAAAATGCTTATTTTGACAGGATCAAGAAAATAAGTGTTTGACACCTTTTTATTTGCTCAGAAGGTACCTACAGTAGAACACGGGAGCAGGCTGAAGGTTTCCCAGGCTTTGGCAAGACGGAAGGATTACTTCTAGAGGAAAACATCTAATAATTTTGGCTGGCATTGTGCTGGCATACGTATCAAATGAACGTAGACACATACAAATAAATACACATACATATATAGAGATGCACACACATATATAAAAATATATTCTAGTCATTAAGTACTCTGTCCTTATATAGCCAGTGATCCACATGCAAAGAGAACAGAAAATATCAATAGATCACCATAATGCCAAATTTACACCCATTTTGAGCTGTGAAAAGTGATCAAAACTTGTGTTGAGTTCCCAAGTTAAAATTTAATATTTTTCCAGCTACTAGAACCACAAAGTCCATTGAGGAAATAGAATCGAAATGTAAGAGCTTCTTCTTATCTTCACTGGTGATGATAAACCACACGTAATGAGAACTTTGACTGACATTTTTTTCAATAATGCATGAGGCAGAATAACATGCCAATTGCTCGTTCCTGAGCATATTGGATTTGCATTATTAACAGTGATAAAGCTGTTTTTATCTGCAAGAGTAAGGTGGGCTGAGTGAAAGCAAACATGAATTCAAAGCAATATTTTTCCTCTAGTGCATGCGGTCAGATAGGGGAGGTTTAGTTTGGATATTAGGAAAAATTTCTTCACCAAAAGGGTTGTCAAGCATTGGAACAGGCTGCCCAGGGAAGTGGTTGTCGCCATCCCTGGAGGTATTTGAAAGATGTGCAGGTGTGGCACTTAGGGACATGGTTTAGTGGTGGACTGGGCAGTGTTAGGTTAACCGTTGGACTTGGTGCTCTTAAGGGTCTTTTCCAACCTAAAGGGTTTATGATTCTATGATTCAATTAAAGAATATTTTGTAGGGTTATTTTTCTAACTATATTTGCACTTCAAAGACTAAATTATGGCAAGTGAGTTTGTACATTTATAAGTATTTACATCTCCAAAGAAATCAGAAAAGATTCCATGTAAATAGGTAGATAAGCATATGAAATATTTTAGGATATTTGTGAATGCCTAGGAAGGTAAATTACTTCCAAAATTTCTGGAATAATAGAGTTGGAAATTCTTTCATTAGCATGCCATGGGATATTGTGAGAATTCTGAAAATTAGAAAAAAAGTCAGTGATGTGTCCCTATATGAGATGGGCAAAGGATACCACCCATATATGTAGAGAATAAATAACTTGAAATTTGCCCTTGACAGAGTTAGAGAAAAGCAGTTTCAGAATAAAGTAAATAAAAAGTTAAAGGGTCACGAGACGGATAAGGAATCTCTATTAATTTTTTGGAGATAAATTTATTTACAAGATGATTACAAGTTAGATTGAAATAGCAGTGGAATATGCTTCAAATAAAAGCTCATCTTTATACTCGATTAACTTAGGTGGTTATCGCACTGCTGGAATAATTTATGTTCTCTTAGCCCATTCTAGTTTCGGGGAAAAGTTTGGCTTACAGTTTAGAGTATTCCAGATTAACTCGTAACTGGGGAAGGGAGACAGAAAGCGTGAAGCAGCTCATCTTACGAGCTGGGTGGTAATTGAAACTTCTATTATTCAATCACACGTACCTAGCTGGAGACTCCTGTAAGAGGTTTATTATACAAATTATATTCTTACCAAATAAATTCTCACCAATATTCTTATACAAATTATCTCCTTACCAAAAGCTTAGCAATGCATACAATGAATTAAGAGCTGTTCAAAAAGGAGTTGCAAAGGGGGGATTTTTTTTTACTTGCAGTTTTGCATCTCACGTATTTTACTCGTGCCAAGACATGCAAAGGCAGATGGCTCAGAGCAAAGGTTGGAGCAGCACTGGAGGATCTGGGTTCTTTCTCAGGTAGATGACTGCAGGGCAGCTAGTCCCGAACTGTCTCCAGGGTCTGCTGGCAAACACCCTGCTGCGGCCACACGGCTGACTGGACAGTGTTATTCTTGGCAGGTGTTAAGAAGTTTCTTATTCTTAAGGGGTTTGTCTGGAGACTAGCAAGAGTAGCAGCGCAGAGTGGTATTTGGAGAACGTACTGTTCTTCAGCGTTGCCTGATTGCATCCCAAGGCTGCCTGGGCTGGATGTGAAGATACCTGGGCTATCCTCATCCTGTGTTCCCAGAAGGTATCTCAGAGCACATCTGCTACCAGTAAACGTCTCAAACATCTCAGGAGATGGCACCATGGATCAAACAGAAATGCTGATGTGATTTAAAGGTACAAAGAACTTTGCATATGTGAATGAGGAGATAATTAAGAAGCCTAAAATGAAATAGAAAGTGGATGAAAGAAGATATGCAAACTGGTCTTGACTATCTTTAGGATAATTTTAAACAACTCATGTAATTTTGAAATGAGATATGCAGTTGGTAAACAAGCACTGGCACTTTCAAGGATTACAGTAGAGAAACAGACTGGCACGAGGGGAAGAGGAAAATCATAGCAAGAATAATTTGGCATATGATTTCGCAGGGAAGAAAGATGATTATTTACATAAGTCTGGGGTTTTTCACGTGATAAGAGATTCAGAACTGTGCAGGGAACAGCAAAAATACTTAGGAACATTATAAGCTTGTAAATTTGAGATGGCATTCTGTCCAGAGAAAATATTACAAAGATCTCAAGAAAGCAGGAATAGAAAGAGGAGATGTTTTCACAGACATTTTCACGAGTTCACTCGGTTCAGAAGACATTCCTGAGGACTGGTCACTGGATAACCTTCAAAAACCAGAGGAGTATATGAAATGTAATAGAGACTAGCTGATATATAAGAAAGAAGTGTTTTAAGGAGGTCGAATGGAGAAACACCTGTAAAAACAGTGTTAGAAGGGGGACTCCCTGCCTCATTTTCAACAAGAGAAGACTCTGCTTTATTAACTTGGCAGAACCATTATTGCTAAGACAGAAAAAGAGTAAGTAAGAACACGACCTCTATCGAACATTTTCAGCAGAAAGACTGCCCTCTAACCTTAGCTTGTGACATATAAAGTTGTGGAGTGACTTCACTTCAAGATGTATTAAATATAAGCAAAAAAAAGGCCCCAACAATCCATCCACTCTGAAAATGAACAGAGTAAGCAAAGTCAGAACCCAGCAACGAGACAAACACCACTTATTCTGAGGAGTCTATTTTAGATGGAGATCAAGTGGTAAATGCTCTGGTCTCCGCGGTGTTTCACTGGGAACACGGGATATTCACGTGTTAGATGTCTGAGCCCAGACTCGTACCTTAACAGCTCAGGCTGGCAAAGCACAGTGACCAGTCCCAGACTGTGACACTCTGCTTGTGGGAGTTAAAAGTCGTTGTATGAGCCTCGATCTTTATCTGTCCAGAAGTCTAGATGCTTTTCAGTGTTGGGAAAGTCATCTCACAAGGAATGGAAAATGTGCTTGAAATGCACATTGCTGAGACTGTATACATTTTGGGAACACAAAACAGCCAGAGTGCTGTGCTGGCTCACCCAGACATACCTGCAATGCTCTGGAAAGGTGGAAAAAAAATTGGCTTAAAGAGACTTGAGCCCCTTAAAAATTGGGCTCGGTCTGCTGTACACTGGGTTCTCACACTTCCTTCAAACCTCAGACCTATAAGGAATTGGTTACATGGCTTACTAGAAAATGTGGTAGGGATAAATACATTTGTAATTTGATTTGTCTGGCTGTATATAGTAAGCGCTGTAATAATATAGCATTATCCTGTATTATATAGCTCGCTCTCAGCTGCACCCAGGGAGATCCACCCTGGGTGGAGAGCGTGGAGCTTGGCTGAGCGCGGTGGTTTTCAAAAATGAAGTGACATACGCTTGGGATCTTAAGTTTATCAGGAACCCAAAGTCATAAAACCGAATACCTCTCAACCTCCCAGTGAAGGAAGTTGTCCTGAGTGCATTTCTGGACCAGAATGGGTTTCTACTGGAACATGGTTGACTCTGGGAGATTCTTGGGCTCTGTTTAAGGTTAGAAGTTAATTAGATACTGTCGTTGTAGAACCTTCTCTTGTATGTTATTTTGGCTAAACTTTCTTCTGCAAAATATTTTTTATAAGCGTGGTGACAGCGGAAAGTTTTATTTTTATCCTGAAAGAAAAAAATTTTTTCTGTAGTAACTCCTCTTCCTCCTCTCTGGGAACAATCCAAAAATAATACAACATGGCATGGACTATGTTCTATGCACTTACATCTACTTTTACTGAAACTCAAAGCAGCACAGTGTCTTCTGGTTGGTAAAATAACAGAGTTTAGAAGATAAGTCTGTAAGTGAGCAAGAGCAGGGAAGGTTTTTTTCCTCTGGGATCAGCCATTAACATATTTGCTTTCCTTCTTTGGAAACGTTCGAACCATATTTGCAATGCAGTTGTGGAGTGAAGCAAATTAAACGAGCAGAGGAAAAGCATCCAAATCTCCAGTTCAAGTAAAGTCAGCACTGGTCTAAATTTGCCACAGTGTCAATATGCTGTGACAGACATAAATAGCACGTACCTATTAAACAAAGGAAACAAGCTTTTTGGGACTTATTTTCAGACATAAAAACCAAAGCTAAATTATGTCCCTTTTGTATTTGTTCTTCTCTTATGAAAAATACGTGCAGATCTTGCCCTACTAACAAAACCCAGCTAAGTCAGTTTTTTGGAGATTTGCTTTTTGTTTGTATTTTTATCTTTTTTTTTCCTTGTGTGCCAGGAACACCCTAACGCCTGGAGGAGTATGACAGATGAACTGTATGAGGGAACTGCAAGAGGTCGGAGACATCCCTGGCCTCGTGAAAGACCCAGGCTTGAAGGGTGAGAGTGGATTGAAGATGTTTCAGTGTCTCCTGTGCTCTGGTATGAATTTGTAGTGGCAAGAAAGCTACCCTTGCCTTCTCTGTACTTCCTTTTTTTCTTTTGGTAATTCCTAATTGTACAATCAACAACAACAGACCTATACCAGGTGATGGAGGGACAAGATCTGCTCGTTGTTGTCAGGAACTCAGGGGAGAGGAGTAGCTTGTGGGAAAGCAAGAAAAGAAAAGTTCGTCTTCCAGTCCAAGCTAGTGTTCTGTGTTGTGTCTTTGCTGAGATGCCAACACACCCTGCTCATCAGAATGTCTTCCTGAGACATGGAATGGTGGCCTGAGTATGGAGATGCACTCTACTAATAAAATTTTATAAATTTTTAAAGATTTCCCTGGGTTTTAATATTGATGGAGCACTTTTAAAATGGGATTTTAAATTGGACCTCAAAACTATAAATAGATGAGGATTCCTGTGGCAAGAAGTGCTCAAGGTTAAGGAATTCCCTACTCCACTTTGCTGGCAAACACAGAAAATTACATCCAAACCCAAATCTGATTTGAGTAATCTTTTCATTTCAAATTTGTTGGTAATGGAAATAAAATGAAAATAGCAGATTGCCTATATTCCTATGGTAAGGGAAAAAACTCTAATTAAAGTTTCACATTTTTTCTGCTCATTTTTCCCCTTTTTAATTTGACTATTATGTGATGAAGAACTACAGCCAAGCTGAGTGTAGGCTTCTGTACTGATGGAATAAGAGTTGATCATGCTACTCAGGAAATTCCTGGGCACTGTAGGACTCCAGTATAAACCGAGTGGGATTTAGCAAATGGAAAGATGATTTAGCAGTAGTAATTAAAGAGTCAAACAAACAGAGTTCATGGGATCCTGCCTGAAGATGTTTTGGGAACATGAATTTATTAATCATTAATATAATTAGGCCATTTCAGTGTTTTCCCAAGTTCTAGGGCTCAAATAATAAAAAAGTTGTATCGTATTTGTCTATTAAAATTTTATAACTTTGCATTATGCTTGTCATTTTACCTTCTTCCCTCCTGTTTTAATCTGCTGCAGGGGAAAAATACAAATGACAAGAAGCATAAACTGTCAGCAGCATCCTGGTATGAACGGCAGAGATTCTGTTGACTTCAGTGTGTGTTACGTTCACTGATGCCAGGACTGAATTTAATTTACAGGTCAAAAAAGTGGGATGGCAGGGGAAGAATTCTGGCATTATTATTATCCTCCTTACTATGCTTTTATTTTGTTCACTTCTGACAATACAAGTTTTTCCTTATATGTTTTAAATCAAGAGAGCTACCCTTGAGCTCTGTACTTGGAGAACTAAACTTCTCCAGATAGGAAGCAACTCGTGTTGTCCAAAGCCCAGCCAACAAATCTCATCTGAGTTGATATAAAACCCACAGAACGCCTCTTCGTGGGTATCAGCTTTTCTCTTTGTATATCACAACTGGTTTGAAAAGAACTCTACCAGAACAGAAACAAAGAGTGTAACACATTTTAGGGAGTTGAAATGGCCTGAAAAAAGTCTCTCCTCCATAATTATTAATTTCCAGGGTCACAATGTGCAAGTGAAGCCAACTATGTCTAAAAATTCTTCTTTCATTACCTCAAACTGTCTTTTATTCTTCTCTTATGAAGGTCAGGGAGCAGAGGGAGACGTATCATACCGGCTGTTGAGGAGATTGCTTCAGAAACCCAAGGTGGTCTTGTGTGGGGAAAAATCTTTAAAGAATGAGGGTGAATTCACATCACATGGGTGATGTCATGTAACTTACATTAACCTCACCTGAGCCCAGGATCTGGAAAATGAAGCAGGAAGCCACAACTGTTTTCCTGTAAACTCGTCAATGCTTATCATCACCAAGTGAATGAAGAATAGGGTGTTTTATTGGCCAAAGACTAAAGAAAAAAATATATTTTAACCAACAGAGTTCAGGAATTAATAAATATACTTCAATTTATTTCATACTCAGGTCATTATTTTTTTTTTAAAACAAATTAGAATCTATCTTAAATTGATAATTATAAATTATCAAGGGGATTGTCAGCATCAATTTGTCTTGTAAACTCGTTCAGTCTGTGACTAAGTGACTACTTCTAATTCCAATTCAGGCACCGCAGCCCTTGATAAATCCATAACTAGAGGTCCATCAGACTGTTGCAGCATTCAGTTAATAGCTAATACACGGGCACATTCAGCTCCAAAGTGCAAAGGTAAGGGTGAGAACATGTTTGCATGCACATACACAAACTGTGGAAATGTAACACATTTTACATGGATAGGCACCAAATGACAAAGGTAATTAAAGACTTGAAAGTTATTTAAAAGTATGGTGCTACTGCCAGACCACTCCTTTCCATTTCCTTTTCTCTTGAACTGTTTCTAACCATCTTCCCCCCGTGCACTCAAACAGATAAGTGACTCCTGTATGGATCCCTGCAAAATTTCTTGGCAAAAACAAGGAAACACTCATGCTTTTATCCTTTTGGTTATGACTTTAAATTATACTTCAGTCATGTTGCAAAACCCAAACTGTACAGTAAAAGAGAAGTGTCTGTTTAAAAAAATTAAGGAATCACAGAACTGCCTAAACCAAGAAGTTGTGGTACTGTTGGGATGCTCACAGGCACGACTGAGGCGAAGGAGAATATCTCTTAGGAGACCAGCTGGTTTCTTTCATGTCAGAAGACATTGCCTCTCCTGATGAGCTTTGCTTCATGTTGAAAACTGAAAAGAAACGGACGCACTGATGCTCCGTGAAACACTTATTTTAGAAGAATAAACCTAGCTAATACAACTACCAGTGACAGAGCCCAAGTGTTTCCTTAATTAAAAACCAACACTGCCTTTCTAAATGAGGTGTAAATTTAGACTTTGCTATTTACTCTGGTGGGAAACGGTGACATTTGGGTTTCGAGAAGAGGCCCGCAGGGGTATGGAAAGGGAAATGGGAGGAGCAGATCGATCCCAGTCCCGTTGGTCAGGCCGTGTCCCTGCTAGAGGGAGGGGACAAGGGCAGAAGCCATGGGCACGCTTTGGGTTCTCCAAAGCCCCCTCTTTCCAGCCACCCCAACCCTCTGAAGGGCTTTGCTGCTGGCAATGAGAAAGAGGGATGACAGGTATACCTGTGCCCGGTGGGGCAGAGGACCTCTGCCTGTCCACCTGCAGACTGGTTTGATCGGAGACCATCAAACAACGGCAAAATGCGGCTGAGGGTGGTCTGCATGGCCTTTCACTTTTCCTGGGACTGCAGACCTCCCAGGGGCAAGGAATACTCCAAATAAAACGAACTTTGTTGGGAGAAACCTACATCAGGCAAAAGGAAACTCAGCTGCAGAACATATCAGTTTCTGGAAAACCAACCCAAAGCACACCTAACAACTTCCCTCCTTCCAAACTGCAGTGACCAGTGCCTCAGGGCACAGCTGGTGTGCTTGCTCGGTGTCTCGCTTATGTGGCTGCTCTTTTCTTTGCGAGATGCTCTAGCAAATGTTTCATTGCAGAGGTATTGCTGTTGCAGTGCTGTGCTGATACCTGCAGCTGCTGCACTTCTCTGCCTTACACTGAAATGACACACTTCCCAAAACAAACCTGTTAAATAATTATCCACCCAATGTGAAAAAAAAATCTAATTAAGAAAGAAAGATCTTGAGCAAAATTACATCAGTGGTGGTTTTGGGGGTATAATATGAAAGGCCAGAATGTATATTTAAAAAAAAATATGGAAGTACCTGAATTACGTGGGTACTGGTGGTGTTGCAATGAAGGTCACTTCAGCTAGAGGAGAACGAACTGGTGTCAAGCACTGGAGCTAACTGCTTGATCTTTGAGACAATGATGCTGAAACCAAAATCTGACTAAGAAATAGAGCTGGTCATATTTTCCAACCTGAGAAACCAGTGATGGTTCAGATTTTCAAATGGAAAAAATCAAATTTTATTTGATATGTTTTCTTCCAATCCACTGTGTTCTGTAGTTTTTAATTTTTTTGAATCTCCACAGCAGCTGAAGAACTATTCATCCAGCTTACTGGACACTCCAACACCCTCCAGTTTGCTCAGCCAGCTCCAGTAAATAACATGAAGGCTGTCAGAGGACTGTCAGATCCTGTGGTTTCCTTCAAGTCCCACTCGAAATATCCATCGTAAATAAAACCTTTGTGCACAGCTACTGGTTGTTAATGAGGTAATTTGGGAGGCTGTAGCTGCAGTTGCCAGATTCTCATGGCTAAGGATGCACTGCTTTCATAGGCTTTTTGTAAAGGAAAACGAGACAGGATATTTCATAAAATAGTTAATCATCCCTCAGCCACGCTGATAGGCGGTTTGGCTTTTCTTTGAAAGCTCTCATTTAGCTTTTTCTATCTCAGAGAAATCCTAAATGGTTATCTTGACTGAAAATGAGTAAAGGAAGATGCTCGCTTTTCAGTACTTCTAAATGTGATCAGGTAAAACGAAATCCTCAATATTTTGGAAAGCTTTTGTAAAATAAAAAGAAACCCAACACTCTTGGTCTTCAGAGCACCCAGACACACAGGTCCTTTTGAGCACACAGCTGCCCTCCTCATTGCTGCTGTTTTCAGTTTTACTTCTGGTAGGAACCAGAATGCATCAAAGGAAGGGGTTCCACTCAGATCTTGTCCTGACACCAACCCGATACCTGATACAGGCTGTAGAGCTGTGAGTATTTTACAATTGCACGATTTCAATGTACCTTGGGACACCCCGGGTTGTATGACTCAAAAACCTTTAGATCTTGGGCTGCTACGCAGCTACGGACCTGAGAAACAGCACTGCCAGGTTTTCCCCTTTTGCTTTATTGTTAGCTCAGAAAGGAGACAATTTATAATAATACATAATAATTATATATACAATTTATAACTGGAGACAATTTATGGCTGTTGATAAACTTGGAAGTTCATTTCACTGTGCATTTTAAGGATGAGGATGATGCAATTGCTTATTAGGCAATTCTCTAGCAGCATGAAGTTCTCCATGCACATAAAAAGATGGTTACATCCCCAAGGCTGTCCAGTAGCTAGGCCTTGCAAGATCTATTTAAGATTGTAAACAAGAGCTTTTGAACAAAACCATTTCTGTTTTGTCCATGCTCTCTTTCATAGCTTTAGAGTCGTATCAAATCAGCAATGTCTACTGCTGTCTTATGACCCGAATTCCTGTCCTTCATGCACCCCTGTGTGCCCTTTGATGCTGTGTTGCAACAGCGACAGTTATTCCCCTGGTTTCTGCCATTCCCATCCCATCCCCTTTCTCATTCTGTGCCTGGTGTTCAAGTTCTTCCATTTCATTATCTAGGCTTGTTACTCATATATAAATGTACCGTTTGCCTCTGAGGGCAGGGTTACACTTATGTAACTTCATCCATTTGGGAGTTAGGTATCTGGGTTCAGAGGGGTCCTCTGCATTTCCTCTGCTCACACTTAAACATACTGCTACTTCTTCATCAAGCATAACAGCCTTGTGGATCTGATTTTCCACTGCTTATGGGCTAAATAGAAATGGTGCAAACACATCCCATAATCTCTCCCATGTCACTGCAAATAAAAACAATTTTTCTTTATTGGTCCCATCTGAATGCTACAGAAATTGTGTGTATCCAGGCAGTCACACACAAAATCATATTCTTCTTTTCACCGGCCACGAAGACGATGTTAATTTTGCTTCATTGTCTTGTTTTAAAAACTTATATTTAATAAGCTCTGAATCCATTACTCACTGAAATCAGGTGGAACAAACCTACGGACCTGAATGAGAAAAGGATCAGGGAAACAGCTATGTAGACTTTGTTGGTGGATTGCTCATGTAACGGGTGACCAAAACAATCCAGACTTACTTTGTCAGCTGTCAAACAAACTAATTGTAACCATTTTCCTTGGGTCAAAGAAAAGACAAATTAAAATTGAACTGCAGAAGGATAGGTAGTATCTCCTGGCATCTTCATGCAGTATCCAAGTGGTCAGTTGGGTCTAGAGAGGTTTTCAAACTTGTATGAAGACCTCATCTACCTTGGAAGTGTACTTTCTTTCTCAGTGAGCAGCTGAGAATTTTACAATTTTTTAGTGAATTTTTTAATCTCTCTAGGTCATTCTTTCTATAGACCAGGGTTTTAAAACATTAAAATGTTCTAGTAATTAGTTCTGCCCTTAAATGATGCTTACATAAGTGAAAACAGAGTAATTTCTCTCAGTCTTCATGATGGAAGCAGATCTCAAGAAGGGAGATGAACGAGGAGAGAGCCTTGACTTTGCAAACCATCGAAGCAAGGGCACATTATCCACCGAGCTAAAGGGTGTTAATGGAGAGCAGCATGGCTGTAGAAAGCGGACCCTAGGGCATGAAGCCTAGCATTGGTTTAGTAGAGAAATCACAGTTGTGGCAAGGAGCAAAGCTGGTTAGACAGAGAGGGAAGGGCTTGTGTGGGAACTGGAGTAAGAAGATAGGAAATTCAAATTCAGTGCAGCAGTGATCTGGGAGTCAAAGGACCTTATTAGCTAT
>WKFP01014270.1:514750-533968 GCA_011057875.1 Pterocles orientalis
GACTATGTTCTATGCACTTACATCTACTTTTACTGAAACTCAAAGCAGCACAGTGTCTTCTGGTTGGTAAAATAACAGAGTTTAGAAGATAAGTCTGTAAGTGAGCAAGAGCAGGGAAGGTTTTTTCCCTCTGGGATCAGCCATTAACATATTTGCTTTCCTTCTTTGGAAACGTTCGAACCATATTTGCAATGCAGTTGTGGAGTGAAGCAAATTAAACGAGCAGAGGAAAAGCATCCAAATCTCCAGTTCAAGTAAAGTCAGCACTGGTCTAAATTTGCCACAGTGTCAATATGCTGTGACAGACATAAATAGCACGTACCTATTAAACAAAGGAAACAAGCTTTTTTGGTCTTATTTTCAGACATAAAACCCAAAGCTAAATTATGTCCCTTTTGTATTTGTTCTTCTCTTATGAAAAATACGTGCAGATCTTGCCCTACTAGCAAAACCCAGCTAAGTCAGTTTTTTGGAGATTTGCTTTTTGTTTGTATTTTTATCTTTTTTTTCCTTGTCTGCCAGGAACACCCTAACGCCTGGAGGAGTATGACAGATGAACTGTGTGAGGGAACTGCAAGAGGTCGGAGACATCCCTGGCCTCGTGAAAGACCCAGGCTTGAAGGGTGAGAGTGGATTGAAGACGTTTCAGTGTCTCCTGTGCTCTGGTATGAATTTGTAGTGGCAAGAAAGCTACCCTTGCCTTCTCCTCTGTACTTCCTTTTTTCTTTTGGTACTTCCTAATTATACGATCAACAACAGCAGAGCTATAACAGGTGATGGAGGGACAAGATCTGCTCGTTGTTGTCAGGAACTCAGAGGGGAGGAGTAGCTTGTGGGAAAGCAAGAAAAGAAAAGTTCCTCTTCCAGTCCAAGCTAGTGTTCTGTGTTGTGTCTTTGCTGAGATGCCAACACACCCTGCTCATCAGAATGTCTTCCTGAGACATGGAATGGTGGCCTGAGTATGGAGATGCACTCTACTGACAAAATTTTATAAATTTTTAAAGATTTCCCTGGGTTTTAATATTGATGGAGCACTTTTAAAATGGGATTTTAAATTGGACCTCAAAACTATAAATAGATGAGGATTCCTGTGGCAAGAAGTGCTCAAGGTTAAGGAATTCCCTACTCCACTTTGCTGGCAAACACAGAAAATTACATCTAAACCCAAATCTGATTTGAATAATCTTTTCTTAAAGTAACAAAAAAATTTCAAATTTGTTGGTAACGGAAATAAAATGAAAATAGCAGATTGCCTATATTCCTATGGTAAGGGAAAAAACTCTAATTAAAGTTTCACATTTTTTCTGCTCATTTTTCCCCTTTTTAATTTGACTATTATGTGATGAAGAACTACAGCCAAGCTGAGTGTAGGCTTCTGTACTGATGGAATAAGAGCTGATCATGCTACTCAGGAAATTCCTGGGCACTGTAGGACTCCAGTATAAACCGAGTGGGATTTAGCAAATGGAAAGATGATTTAGCAGTAGTAATTAAAGAGTCACACAAACAGAGTTCATGGAATCCTGCCTGAAGTTGTTTTGGGAACATACATTTATTAATCATTAATATAATTAGGCCATTTCAGTGTTTTCCCAAGTTCTAGGGCTCAAATAATAAAAAAGTTGTATCGTATTTGTCTATTCAAATTTTATAACTTTGCATTATGCTTGTCATTTTACCTTCTTCCCTCCTGTTTTAATCTGCTGCAGGGGAAAAATACAAATGACAAGAAGCATAAACTGTCAGCAGCATCCTGGTATGAACGGCAGAGATTCTGTTGACTTCAGTGTGTGTTACGTTCACTGATGCCAGGACTGAATTTAATTTACAGGTCAAGAAAGTGGGATGGCAGGGGAAGAATTCTGGCATTACTATTATCCTCCTTACTATGCTTTTATTTTGTTCACTTCTAACAATACAAGTTTTTCCTTGTATGTTTTAAATCAAGAGCTTAAATTTTTAAATCAAAACCCTTGAGCTCTTTACTTGGAGAACTAAACTTCTCCAGATAGGAAACAACTCACGTTGTCTAAAGCCCAGCCAACAAAACTTATCTGAGTTGATATAAAACCCACAGAACGCCTCTTCGTGGGTATCAGCTTTTCTCTTTGTATATCACAACTGGTTTGAAAAGAACTCTACCAGAACAGAAACAAAGAGGGTAACACATTTTAGGGAGTTGAAATGGCCTGAAAAAAGTCTCTCCTCCATAATTATTAATTTCCAGGGTCACAATGTGCAAGTGAAGCCAACTATGTCTAAAAATTCTTCTTTCATTACCTCAAACTGTCTTTTATTCTTCTCTTATGAAGGTCAGGGAGCAGAGGGAGACATATCATACCGGCTGTTGAGGAGGCTGCTTCAGAAACCAAGGTGGTCTTGTGTGGGGAAAGATCCTTAAAGAATGAGGGTGAATTCACATCACATGGGTGATGTCATGTAACTTAGATTAACCTCACCTGAGCCCAGGGTCTGGAAAATGAAGCAGGAAGCCACAACTGTTTTCCTGTAAACTCGTCAATGCTTACCATCACCAAGTGAATGAAGAATAGGGTGTTTTATTGGCCAAAGACTAAAGAAAAAAATATATTTTAACCAACAGAGTTCAGGAATTAATAAATATAATTCAATTTATTTCATACTTAGGCCATTATTTTTTAAAAACAAATTAGAACCTATCTTAAATTGATAATTATAAATTATAAAGGGGATTGTCAGCATCAATTTGTCTTGTAAATTCTTTCAGTCTGTGACTAAGTGACTACTTCTAATTCCAATTCAGGCACCGCAGCCCTTGATAAATCCATAACTAGAGGTCCATCAGACTGTTGCAGCATTCAGTTGATAGCTAATACACGGGCACATTCAGCTCTGAATTGCAAAGGTAAGGGTGAGAACATGTTTGCATGCACATACACAAACTGTGGAAATGTAACATATTTTACACGGGTAGGCACCAAATGACAAAGGTAATTAAAGACTTGAAAGTTATTTAAAAGTATGGTGCTACTGCCAGACCACTCCTTTCCATTTCCTTTTCTCTTGAACTGTTTCTAACCATCTTCCCCCCGTGCACTCAAACAGATAAGTGACTCTTGTGTGGATCCCCGCAAAATTTCTTGGCAAAAATGAGGAAACACTCTTGCTTTTATCCTTTTGGTTATGACTTTAAATTATACTTCAGTCATGTTGCAAAGCCCAAACTGTACAGTAAAAGAGAAGTGTCTGTTTAAAAATATTAAGGAATCACAGAACTGCCTAAACCAAGAAGTTGTGGTACTGTTGGGATGCTCACAGGCACGACTGAGGCGAAGGAGAATATCTCTTAGGGGACCAGCTGATTTCTTTCATGTCAGAAGACATTGCCTCTCCTGACGAGCTTTGCTTCATGTTGGAAACTGAAAAGAAACGGACGCACTGATGCTCCGTGAAACACTTCTTTTAGAAGAATAAACCTAGCTAATAAAACTACCAGTGACAGAGCCCAAGTGTTTCCTTAATTAAAAACCAACACTGCCTTTCTAAATGAGGTGTAAATTTAGACTTTGCTATTTACTCTGGTGGGAAACGGTGACATTTGGGTTTCAAGAAGAGGCACACAGGGGTATGGAAAGGGAAATGGGAGGAGCAGATCGATCCCAGTCCCGTTGGTCAGCCCGTGTCCCTGCTAGAGGGAGGGGACAAGGGCAGAAGCCATGGGCACGCTTTGGGTCCTCCAAAGCCCCCTCTTTCCAGCCACCCCAACCCTCTGAAGGGCTTTGCTGCAGACTGGTTTGATCGGAGACCATCAAACAACGGCAAAATGCAGCTGAGGGTGGTCTGCATGGCCTTTCACTTTTCCTGGGACTGCAGACCTCCCAGGGGCAAGGAATACTCCAAATAAAACGAACTTTGTTGGGAGAAACCTGCATCAGGCAAAAGGAAACTCAGATGCAGAACATATCAGCATACGCCCCGTCCCTGGAGGGGTTCAAGGCCAGGCTGGATGAGGCTTTGAGCAACCTGGGCTAGTGGAGGGTGTCCCTGCCCATGGCAGGGGGGTGGGAACTTGATGATCTTTAAGGTCCTTTCCAACCCAAACCATTCTGTGATTCTATGATTCTACGATATCAGGACTCAAGTTCACCTGTTGGGCTTAGTTTCTAGAAAACCAACCCAAAGCACACCTAACAACTTCCCTCCTTCCAAACTGCCGTGACCAGTGCCCCAGGGTACAGCTGGTGTGCTTTCTCAGTGTCTCGTTTATGTGGCTGCTCTTTTCTTTGCGAGATGCTCTAGCAAATGTTTCATTGTAGAGGTATTGTTGTTGCCATGCTGTGCTGATACCTGCAGCTGCTGCACTTCTCTGCCTTACACTGAAATGACACACTTCCCAAAACAAACCTGTTAAATAATTATCCACCCAATGTAAAAAAAAAAAAAAATCTAATTAAGAAAGATCTTGAGCAAATTACATCAGTGGTGGTTTTGGGGGTATAATATAAAAGGCCAGAATGCATATTTAAAAAAAAAATATGGAAGTACCTGAATTACGTGGGTACTCGTGGTGTTGCAACGAAGGTCACTTCAGCTAGAGGAGAACTAACTGGTGTCAAGCACTGGAGCTAACTGCTTGATCTTTGAGACAATGATGCTGAAACCAAAATCTGACTAAGAAATAGAGCTGGTCATATTTTCCAACCTGAGAAATCAGCGATGGTTCAGATTTTCAAACGGAAAAATTCTAGGGATTTTATTCAATATGTTTTCTTCCAACCCACTGTGTTCTGTAGTTTTTAATTTTTTTGAATCTCCACAGCAGCTGAGGAACTATTCATCCAGCTTACTGGACACTCCAACACCCTCCAGTTTGCTCAGCCAGCTCCAGTAAATAACATAAAGGCTGTCAGAGGACTGTCAGGTCCTGTGGTTTCCTTCAAGTCCCACTCGAAATATCCATCGTAAATAAAACCTTTGTGCACAGCTGCTGGTTGTTAATGAGGTAATTTGGGAGGCTGTAGCTGCAGTTGCCAGATTCTCATGGCTAAGGATGCACTGCTTTCATAGGCTTTTTGTAAAGGAAAACGAGACAGGATATTTCATAAAATAGTTAATCATCCCTCAGCCACGCTGATAGGCGGTTTGGCTTTTCTTTGAAAGCTCTCATTTAGCTTTTTCTATCTCAGAGAAATCCTAAATGGTTATCTTGACTGAAAATGAGTAAAGGAAGATGCTCGCTTTTCAGTACTTCTAAATGTGATCAGGTAAAACGAAATCCTCAATATTTTGGAAAGCTTTTGTAAAATAAAAAGGAACCCAACACTCTTGGTCTTCAGAGCACCGAGACGCACAGGTCCTTTTGAGCACACAGCTGCCCTCCTCACTGCTGCTGTTTTCAGTTTTACTTCTGGTAGGAACCAGAACGCATCAAAGGAAGGGGGTCCACTCGGATCTTGTCCTGACACCAACCCGATATCTGATATAGGCTGTAGAGCTGTGAGTATTTTACAATTGCACGATTTCGATGTACCTTGGGACACCCTGGGGTGTATGACTCAAAAACCTTTAGAGCTTGGGCTGCTACGCAGCTATGGACCTGAGAAACAGCACTGCCAGGTTTTCCCCTTTTGCTTTATTGTTAGCTCAGAAAGGAGACAATTTATAATAATACATGATAATTATATATACAATTTATAACTGGAGACAATTTATGGCTGTTGATAAACTTGGAAGTTCATTTCACTGGGCATTTTAAGGATGAGGATGATGCAATTGCTTATTAGGCAATTCTCTAGCAGCATGAAGTTCTCCATGCACATAAAAAGATGCTTACATCCCCAAGGCTGTCCAGTAGCTAGGCCTTGCAAGATCTATTTAAGATTGTAAACAAGAGCTTTTGAACAAAACCATTTCTGTTTTGTCCATGCTCTCTTTCATAGCTTTAGAGTCGTATCAAATCAGCAATGTCTACTGCTGTCTTATGACCCGAATTCCTGTCCTTCATGCACCCCTGTGTGCCCTTTGATGCTGTGTTGCAACAGCGACAGTTATTCCCCCGGTTTCTGCCATTCCCATCCCATCCCCTTTCTCATTCTGTGCCTGGTGTTCAAGTTCTTCCATTTCATTATCTAGGCTTGTTACTCATATATAAATGTACCGTTTGCCTCTGAGGGCAGGGTTACACTTATGTAACTTCATCCATTTGGGAGTTAGGTATCTGGGTTCAGAGGGGTCCTCTGCATTTCCTCTGCTCACACTTAAATATACTGCTACTTCTTCATCAAGCATAACAGCTTCGTGGATCTGATTTTCCACTGCTTATGGGCTAAAGCTAACCATAGAAATGGTGCAAACACATCCCATAATCTCTCCCATGTCACTGCAAATAAAAACAATTTTTCTTTATCGGTCCCATCTGAATGCTACAGAAATTGTGTGTATCCAGGCAGTCACACATAAAATCATATTCTTCTTTTCACCGGCCACGAAGACGATGTTAATTTTGCTTCATTGTCTTGTTTTAAAAACTTATATTTAATAAGCTCTGAATCCATTACTCACTGAAATCAGGTGGAACAAACCTACGGACCTGAATGAGAAAAGGATCAGGGAAACAGCTATGTAGACTTTGTTGGTGGATTGCTCATGTAACGGGTGACCAAAACAATCCAGACTTACTTTGTCAGCTGTCAAACAAACTAATTGTAACTATTTTCCTTGGGTCAAAGAGAAGACAAATTAAAATTGAACTGCAGAAGGATAGGTAGTATCTCCTGGCATCTTCATGCAGTATCCAAGTGGTCAGTTGGGTCTAGAGAGGTTTTCAAACTTGTACGAAGACCTCATCTACCTTGGAAGTGCACTTTCTTGCTCAGTGAGCAACTGAGAATTTTACAATTTTTTAGTGAATTTTTTAATCTCTCTAGGTCATTCTTTCTATAGACCAGGGTTTTAAAACATTAAAATGTTCTAGTAATTAGTTCTGTCCTTAAATGATGTTTACATAAGTGAAAATTATTTCTCTCAGTCTTCATGATGGAAGCAGATCTCAAGAACGGAGATGAACGAGGAGAGAGCCTTGACTTTGCAAACCATCTAAGCAAGGGCACATTATCCATCGAGCTAAAGGGTGTTAATGGAGAACAGCATGGCTGTAGAAAGCGGACCCTAGGGCATGAAGCCTAGCATTGGTTTAGTAGAGAAATCACCGTTGTGGCAAGGAGCAAAGCTGGTTAGACAGAGAGGGAAGGGCTTGTGTGGGAACTGGAGTAAGAAGATAGGAAATTCAAATTCAGTGCAGCAGTGATCTGGGAGTCAAAGGACCTTATTAGCTATGTGCTACCTAAAAAAATTATTATTTGAAGGAAAGGTTCAATACTTCATCCCATTTCCTGGCACAATGAAATGGGGTATGTGTCACAGTGACAGTACAGTTTGTTCATTAAGAAAGCAAAACTGTGAACTCTCTCTTGTGTTATTTCTTAGTGTAATGAGAAGGATTAATCATTTAATTGAACAGTACTTATCTGTTAAATCTGTTTTTTCATGTTCTTGTTAAATACGTCTCTATATAAGCGATGTAACATTTCATTTGTACAAACGTGGGATTAGAAGATTTTTGAGACAAGGCTTCCCTGAGTTATTTATATGCTATTAGTGAGACTGTGTATTCTGAAGTGGTGGCAAACCTCAGCCCACGTGCTGAGTCAGACTTGAGGATGCATCTGCCTGTGGGGTGCACGTTTGCTGTGTGATGGGGTGTGTTACTGGTGGAGCAAGCTGGTGACTCCACTACCTTCCAGAAAACACTGTAAGTCCTCTTATGTGTGGAGTGAAGGATTTCTGCTCTGCCTCTCTGTTTCTTCACTAAGAACGAGCTTTGTTAACACAGCTGCTGTTATTACCTGCCTCTCGCATGGATGTCGGTGAGCTCCACTGGGTGTGAATGAGCACTGTTGCTGTAAGAGGCTCTGTGCATGAGTGCTAGCATTTTTCCTATGTTTTATGTTTTTCTTCAGTGATCTGTGTCTCACACAGTGGTAAACTATTTCTTTTTCTTCTCTTCCCCACCCTGCTCCCCCTGGTACTGTGGGATGTACCGCCTAAAAGTCATCTGTGGAAGATAAAGAGCTTCCTATGTTGGAGTGCCATTCAAATTCCTTCTCTTTTTTTCTGTTTTGGTTTGGATAACAAATGGTGAACCAAAATCCTGTTTACTAAGCCTAAGTATAACCTTTCCCTATTTTCCTGGTATTACTGGAAAACTGCAAAGCTGTCATACTTTTTAAATGATGCATCACAATGAAGTGCTAAAACAGAGTCCCAATTTACCCTGGCTTGTAATTTTCTGTCAGATGCCAAGAAGAGGTGGGGAGCTCCATTTGACCAAACTGGAAAAAATTCCGCAGAAGACAAGCCTACCTCAATTTTAATTTACCATTTCCGTAAGCTGGTCCAGCTCTTCAATCAACATCACAAATATCGAGACCCAACAGTGAATGTCTATAGTTTGATGCATTTGCACAGAAGGCTGGCAGTGGATTCTGTGATTTTAAAGGGCTGTCCCTGTCCTGGTCAGGGATGTAGAGCTCTGCAGGTGCTGGAAGAGAGAGGCTATGCTGCTGGCATAGCAGCGAGATTTCAGTCAGTGGATTTTGGAGGCTGCCTCTGCTTAGTGCAATGGAACATCTCAGCTGGCCTTATCGGACTCACAGCTGATTAACACAGTCCACAATGTGTGTTTTAAATCCTAGAGTCAAGAAATCTTTTCACATTTTTGGTGTCAAAGTAAGTTTTGACTGTGCTCAATCTTTCAATGACTTTGCAAGATAAAAAGCAGAAGGATCACAGCTCTGATTTAGTGCATCCCAGAAGGCTAGATCTAGTCTTTGAAACATGGAATTCACATTTTAAAAAAATATAGCTTTTGATCAGTGCTAAGTAGGGAAAACGGGGGGGAATGAGAGCTTAAAGCTCACTAATCTTTCACAGACTTATTCTATAACACGCTGGGGAAAGACAACACACCATTATCAAAGTGAAATGAGACCGCAGTTCATTTACATCTTGAAAAGCATTTTGTAACCTGCTAAAACCTCTTCAGAATTTTAGAGGAATATTTATCAAAAGTATGAAAGGGTATTCTCATGTCACCGGGATTTCAGCGAGAGTGAAATACAAATCAGCTGGAAATCTGTGGCAAAATTCTCATTGCCTTTTGCAGAACTGTAAGTCTTCCTACTTCCATTATGTTTTCACTTCTTCATCCTAGCGTTTTAGGCTGTTCTGAGGTTTTATCAGGATTTCTTTAAGAGATACCCTTTTGGACTTCATCTGTCTTTCACACATTCAGGATGTTAAAGTATTCTTCCATGGAATATTTCCTTGTCTCTTTTTTTCAGATAACAAATGCACAAAATAGGGACTAATCCAAATCTTATTTATATCAGCACAAGTATTTTCCATTTACATGGGGTCTGGGGTTCAGGCTCTTCAACAGCAGAAAAAATATGTTGACGTACCTTAAGAGTGATGCAGGTTAAATGAACGGGATTTTTGTCTGAACGACAATTGCGAAGAGGAGAGGCAGTAAAATAATGCCTTGCCCTCCTCGTTTGTGGAAGTTACAAAGAGCCTGGTTTGAGCCTGTTGGAGAGTGTCCCCACTCTGCTGACTCTCAGGTCAGCTCTGCCCATGCCCAGCCCAGCAGCCGACCGCCAGGTCCAAGCCAGCAGCCACACCGATGTGTTGGGTCAGGAAAATACCCGTGATAATGGGTTGATCCACACAACTCTTGTGAGCTGTGGTATCTGTCTCTGGTGACAGTGTTCTGCCCTCTGGGGACATGGGGGGAGCCACCGTGAATGACTCACAGTCTTGACGGAACCTCTGCCAGCACCCTGGATCATACTTCACAGTCTGGAGCACGATTATCTCACAATAGGTGGAGTAAATGCATATGAGAATATAATTTTACATATTCTACAAAGGAAATAATATTTTATTGATATTACCTGAAGGTAAATGTTTTTTACCCCATTGAAAGGAGGAGGAAGTCAGGCACAAAGGATGGGAGTGAGCTCACGCGGCTCTAGATGCCTCTCCTGTAAGCATGACTGCCACACTCTCTAGGGGATTCCTCAATGAACAACAGAGCTAAGTAGGTATTTTGAGGGTGGGATTTATCAGTCTGTTCTGGACATCTTCTTTAGGATGAGATTGTCTGCATCCTAGAAACGTCTACTCATCCGTTAGCTGCAAAGGATGCACGGAAAAGTATTAACTCCGCAGGTGCTACATATCCAACTGCCTCTGACCATTCTGCTGATGTGACATTTACAACATCCTCCAAAAAGCAAGTAGCAGAGGAAGGAGTTTAATGTCAGTCCTTGACAGACCCATGAAAAATGGACCATTCTTCCTAGGAGACTCTAATCTCCATTAACACGTACTTTTTTTTAAAAAGCCTGCCAAACTCTATCATGCACTTAAGTGTCGTTGATGAGCTCTCCTTCAGAGTTTGCCCTAAGCTGCAATAGCAGAGGGATGCTGCAGAGAAGGATCAAAGCTTATTGGCAGAGTTGTGTGGGCAGGCAATGTTTAAACAGTACCTCTCCATGCTAAATGGGGTTCAAGTCAACACCACAAGAACATTAAATTGTGTGATAAATTAATAATGAAGTGAATGACGAAAGAGATGTGTCAGCCCAGAGGAAAAAAAAGAAAAACACTACTTTTTTTTTTTTTTTTCCTCTGCACCCGCAGGGGACAATTTAACTCTGAATGCCATACACATAGTACTTCCAGAAATGACATTTCACTGCGGCAAATTCAGAGGCAGATGTTTACACACTAATACACACGGGTAATGAACACTTCATTATGTTGTCATTACTAGTGAAAAAAAAAATGGTGAGTAAATGTTGAATTCTTCCATGTCTTATTTTTTTTTAAACTTTATAATTTAAAATAACCACTTAAAAAGGGATTTAAGGTGAACATTCTGAAAACAAAACCTAGAAGTTCAGAATTTTAACAATTAGTACTACATCCTACTGTCAAACTTCAGTGTTTTCCACTGATGGGGTGCATGATTTTTCAGGTGTGTAAGGAGTTGCCAGAATGAGGTAATGGGACTCCAGTAGGGTGAATAGGGTCCAACACAGCACCCGGAATTTTATGGCATTAAATTAGCCCAGAATTCCTCCTTTCTCACTCTTACGTGGTAAGTATAACCTGCTGGAACAAGATAAAGGTGACGATGGCTTTGAAACATTGCATATCAACTATCAGGGTTGAGTCGCATGAGGAAGAGCACCATGCTGCCTGCAACGGATCTGCTGTAGCTATTAGGGCGAGAGTATATTGAATACTACAGAGGCTGGGAAAGAAACAGACTAAATTGTCAGATGAATAATCGGTTCCTTTTCCAAGCAAATGTTTTCCATTTTTCAATAGCTAGAGAACGCTGCTGTTGCTATTGACTCTGCTGTCTAGTAAGAGAGGAGCCTTCCTTTCCAGACAGTTGGCATTTGCTTGCAGATGAAACCTATTTGGAGCCCTGTCCTGGAAATGCAGCCTGGGAGACATGACCTTACAGGTTGCTGCCGCTTGGAAGAAAACTATGGTTTGGGAGTCCTGTTGGGGCACATATACATCGCTATCATACTAGGGATTAATTCATTTTCTTCAGAACAAGGACATGGGGGATTCGAAGCTGTGTGATGTTAACTCCTCTGGCCTCATGAGGAGCTATCTTTCTTCACCATGTTGTTAAACAGAAAACGTTCTGAAATGCTGACTCTGG
The DNA here is from genome assembly GCA_011057875.1 of Pterocles orientalis. Taxonomy (NCBI): domain Eukaryota; kingdom Metazoa; phylum Chordata; class Aves; order Pterocliformes; family Pteroclidae; genus Pterocles; species Pterocles orientalis. Next base: position 526,536 of record WKFP01014270.1, read on the forward strand.
AGGTGTTGGCAGCTTTCTGTTGTACTGCTGTAGTTTTTTTACCAGCCACATAGGAGTGTATTAAAAATCTAGTGTATTAAATGGCGTAAATTTGTTCTTCAGACCTAGAAGTATGACTTACAAAATGTGTCCTCTAAAGATTATATCCCCCTATAAACCCTAAAATGTTTAACTAATGCAATTCTTGCAAGACTGGCACTTTGCAGTAGGTATCTCATACCATGTGCTTCACATGTCACTTTTCTCTGGTATGTAGTAAGGGCTGCTTGCTCATCCTTCGCTTACTCTTGGATGGAGGAACCATGGGCTGGTATTCAGATGATATAAACCAACACACAACCCCTGAATCCGAGGTAAAGCCACTGTGTCACACCTCGTTTGCATCCTTCCCTTACCTCTGCAGAGCACCATATGTTGAGGGGCATCATGATTCCAACACTAACTCAGGACCCATTTGTTTTCCATGCTCTGATGGATCAAAGTTCCTCAACACTCCTGTTCAAACTGAATTTTGCTCCCTAAAGTGGGGTACAAAAGGATTTTCCTGTGAAGAATGACTATTTACTACTATCCTTTCTTTCTTCTCACAACCTCTCTGGGCAATCCGTGTCCGTGTTTTGACCACCCCCACAGTAAAAAAACCTGTTTTCTTGTGTTCACGGGGAATTTCCAAAGTTGTCCTCTGTAGACTGCTTTCCAGTCAGTTGGCCCCTGCATGTGCTGGTGTTGGGTTATTCCTCACCAGATGCAGAACTCTGTATAACCCTTTGTTGAACTTCATGAGACTCCTCTCCGCCCAGTTCTCCAGCATGTTGAGGTGCAAGGCTTCCCATCGTATTTCCCCCTGTTCACCGAAAACTCTAGAAAGTTTCATGCAAACTGTGTTGCAACTCGCAACTCAAAATATTCCCTCCTCCGGGTCCAAAGATATTTTCACTGAAACTAGAAATCAAACAAAACGAACCAAGAGCATTCTGCATTTTTTTTTCATTATGTGAATGTACATCCCTGTTAAAAAAAGATGTCAAAAACCCCATTTTTTCACATAAATAATTAGGGATGAACTGAAACCACAAAACCAGGACTTTCATATAGTCTGAGTTCTTGGTCCACAGACAAATCTACATAGCATCTTTTAAAAAATATTGCTATGACCCCTGCGTTTCTCCTATCCAAAGACAAGACTTTACTGCCAGGCACCTACTGGTTTCATCAGGATTTCATGTGACTTAGAAACCAAGCCAGAGAGCTGTTGGAAAGTTTATAGTACTACAGATATTAGAAATACTGCATCCCAAATGCCCTCTGCTGAAAACTCTCCATTTTTTCATGTTTTATTCCAACAGTGATTTATTTTCTTCCTGTTTGCTTTGTGTGAGATGATGCTGATCAGAGAGGTGGAGAGGGAGTGAGAGTGCTAGTGACAGGGGAAGTGGGAGCAATAACTCAACCCCTCTGCGTGCTTCTCCGTAGAAGCTGGGACTTTAATTGCCCTCTCTTATCCCTCAAGGTTGTGGTGTCGGGGACATCTTCCTTTTGTTCCTTCCTCCTTGCGCTGCACCTGCTTTTTAGGAGACCATGCTGATGCCAGATGGACTTTTTACGAAGTGTCACAGATTGATGCCCCACCTCTTCTTTAGACACGTGCTGCCAGGGCAGATGTGAACAAAGCTGAACGTTATAAACGGGAAACACAACCTGTGATACGGAAGCAAGAAGGGAGAAAAACCTAGCTGACAATGTGCTAAAGCTATGCTTATTCGCCGAGCTGCTTCTGTGTTCAAATCTGGCAAAAGGAACAATATGTGAATGTCCCAGTGGGCTTCCAGTAACTGCCAGTCTTATGGCAAGGGGAGAAAGTTAGCAAGGCACGAGGAACACCTTATCAACGAAGCATGAGGGCTGACAAAATCAGAGCAGTGATGGAGTGGAGCTTACCTTGCCAGTCTGAGACAGAATCAGATTCACTTATCCTGCAGCAGGTATTTGTCCAGCATTTTCTTAAAAATATACAAAAGCAAGGGATTTTTATAGCCTCTGAAGGCAGCCTAGATTCTATCCTTGCAGTAAAATATGTGTTTTCCTCTCCCCCAGCCCCTTTCTGTAATATCGAATGTAAATCTAGCCATTATTCCCATTTTTTTACCCAGGCATTCAACCTCTGTGCTTAACGTGCCTTTCACTCTCATCGGCCACCTTGCAGAGGCATGTGCATTGTCCAGATGGTCGGGGGCACTTTGAATTCCAGTCTGGTCCGCAAAATTACATACAGACCCTCCCAAGTTGCTTTGATATGTGCATTTTATATGTTTAAATGCACGAGCAACTTCTGTTTCAGCATCTAACTGAAAAAAAATACTGGATAGTGGATTTATAATGCTCTCCTCTAGGACACTGCTTGATCTGCCCTGCCAGTTTCATATCATTACTGACACGTGTTCTTTGAGCTTGACTAATGACAAGCTGTACTTCCTTGGAGTGATTTTATCTAGCCAGTGTCTCCCCGAGTTATTTATATGTCTTGTGGTATGATGTCCAGACTTTATTGCAGTAGAGTTATAGCTTATCCTAGCTGACATCATGGCTAATTATCCTGCCAAGAAAGGATCAGGTTGGTACCACTTGCTCTTGAGATATCCATGTTGGCCATTTCATTATCTTGTCACCCTCTTTAGGCTTCCAAAGAGTTTCTAGTACATCTCCCTTTACCCAGGCTAGACCAACTGCCCTTATCACCCTGCATTTGCCTTTCCCCTGTAAGAAGAGATATCGCACTCATGCATCTCCAGTCTTTGAGATGTCCTTTGTCCTCCATGGCTTCACAGTAGTATCCAACACTTTAATATTGAATTCATTTTTTTTCTTTATGTATTTAAGTTTATCAGGTCGAGATACTAGCTTATCTATATATCCTTTGAGCTTGTGTCCCTATTCTTCTTGTGTTTCCTTTTGTACGCCAGGTCAATTACATTACAAATATGGTCAAAAGTATCCTTTAGTTTATGTGTGTACCTAAGGAGTGAATCAAACAGGATACAGAGCATTTCAGCTTTATCAATGACACCCGAGTGTTTCTTCCCATTTGTTTCAGCATCTGCTTTTTTGTTTTTAAGTGACTGTGCGACTGTTTTGAAACCAATATTAAACACGGCTGTTAAACCAGAGTATTCAGGACAGGAGGTCTTGTATCTGTACCTTTTGAGCACTTTGCCCATTGTCTGCCTTTTTCTCCTGCTACATAGTATAACACCCTCCTTTTTGCTCTGTCTGGTGAATTCACTGTTTTTAAAGCTGAGGAAATAACTTGAGGCTAGGAAAACCTTTTGAGAGCACAATAAAGGTCGCTGTGCACCTTGAAGAGCATACCGACTTTGTTATTGTTCCTTGAAATAAATAATAATAACTCGAATGTAAACCTCTGCTTTTCTTGTGAATATTTGAAAATTTGCTGACCCAGTTGTGTATGGTTCCTGGTGTGCACAGAGGGACACTTCAGGGGTTTCCTGAGCTTCCCCCTCCTGTCTTCAGGCTCCCCCTTGTTCCCTTCGCTTCAGGTTTCCTGCGTGTTTTGCAGGTATTGCACGATACCCTGCAGGAGCCTGAGCCTGCGGACGTGTATGTGTGTCACTGGCACGCCTGGATGAAGTGGTGTGGGTCAGGGAAATTATCACACACGTAGCATCAGTCTAGTTCACGCCAACACACTGTGGCTGCCCCTCTCAAATCTCCACAGCTTCGAGTGAAGACAACCACAGAGAGAAGATACTTGCCTTTAGTGGGCTTTCCGAGGGATAGTAAGTGTCAGAAACCTGACCCGTTTGTAGGTGAACACTCTGACCAGTTCACCTAACCCACATAATGGGAATTTTTGACAAAGAATGAGATTTTATTTCTTGGTACATGGGCGGAAGGGAATGATTTTCTGGTTTTTTATGTCTCCAAGAAAACCAGAAGACATGGGTGAAAAACGATTAGTGGTTTCTGTGTTGAATGGGTAACACAAAAAGCAGTATCTCTTCCAGTGTCTTCTTTAAGCAAAGGAGAAAGAGAAAAATGAGACAAGCAAAATACAGCAAAATTATTCAGCCAAGTCTGTTCTATATTCCAGTTTATAACAACCACGGTATTCAGTAACCTCAATCATGGAGCAATGTCAGTGTATATAGATTTTATATATAATTTTTTTTCAGACTAGAGATCATTTCCCTTTCTCTGCTGCTGATGCACGAGCTGTGCACACGTGAGAGGTGGGGAGCGTTGGTGCTCCAGCAGCCTCTGTCCCTGGTGGGGCTCCTGGCACGGGAGGCAGCGGTGCTCAGCCCCTGCCTGATCCTGGGGAGCCCTGGGTCATGGTCCCGCCATCCAGCCACAAACCTGCTTTATCACTAGTGAAATCCTTCCTCGCCTTCATTTCTGTTGCTCCATGAAACATTCATGAAAAAAAAAAAAAGACTTCCTACTGAGTATCCATTAGCCACCAATGCTGATGTTAATGAGCAAACTGCAAATGCACTAAAGAGCAAATTGAAATGAGTCACAAAATACACTTAGGATGTGCTTCCTGCCAGTGTTGGTGCGTCATTGGGAAAATGCTGGTTCCTTAACAACAGGAGTATAAAGAGCAGAAATACAGCTGATAAAAAAAAAATGCATTATTTAAAGGAGTTCCATTAAAAAAGATTAACTGATTTATGTGCAAATGAATCATATCTGCACACTAGCCTTTTATTTGTCGTCCCAACTTGTTTTCTATTACATTATAGCAGTTTTAAATTAAAACTTCGCATTAAATTAAATGAAGACCTGCTAAGGAAAAAAAGATGTGTTTCAAAACAGACATAATTTAATTACAGTTAGCCTGTCTAAATAAGTGTCAATAATTAAGTTGTGGCAGTAAAACAGCGCTATCTTGCATACTTTGTGCAATTAAACAGACATATTAAGGCCCAGAAGTACCGTGCTTTGCTGTCTTTATTCATTCATTTCAATTTTACACTTTTCTTAATATTTAATGGGAAGCAGACGGTTGTTAAAAACATGTTGACATGCATCATTCGGCTGGACGGGAGGAAATTCTTGCTGTATTGCACAGGATGACAGCTAACACTGATCATAAATTCAAGTGAGAAGTCAACCCTCAAAAAATAGGTAAAAAAAAAAAAGAGTATAATCTGTGTTCAGCCCAGCTCTTCTGCTGGGGAGGACCACAGTGAAATTGCAAGCAGGAGAGGAGGTATGGGAAGCCTGGAGGCAGCGTGGAAAGCATGAGGGGGCTGCAGCTGGGTGCTGGCAACGGTGGAGACCTCTCTAGGACCTTCTCACTCTTCCTCCTCCATGAATGGGGTGAAGGAGCCAGCTGGGGTGGCTACAACTGGGGAAATTCAGATGCTGATATCTGAATGTGGAAGCATCAATGCAAAGGAGAAACAGCTGCCCCAGAGGTGAGCTGCTAGCCACTGGCAACTAGAGTATGTACATGGGATGTGAAAATCTAGGGCTTGAGGAGGCAAAGATTTACAGAAAACCCACAAGAAAAACACGTGTGATCTCCTGGGGTTTCACAGTGGTCATTGGAACTAGACTCATTAATCCGGTTTAATTCCCCCTGAAGTCCATGGACTGAGTGCAGAGGGGGTTGAAATTTGTGTACAACAAGGACGTTACTTGTGGTTAGTTGAAAAGCTTCTAAGGAAATCTCTACTTTGATACATTTTTGCTTTTGAAGAACTTTTCGTAATAATATTTGTATGAATGTTTGTGGAATGAAGTTAAGCCTAGGAGCAAGCATCGGCTAATCAGAAAATCAGATTTAGTTCATCAGCAAAATAAATTAGTTCTGGGCAGAAATGGAAGTGGTTTATTTATTAAAAATAGATATTTTAAGCCATCTGTCAGGAAACTCAAGCTAAACAATCTGCTCAATTCTCAACAGACATAAATCTGTGAAGCTCTGTGGATTTTCAGTGACCAATTGCACGGTTCAAGTGGATGTGAAAAAATTACAGGCACTCCATCCACAACTGATAGGCTAAAATCCGACCACAAAAATATTTGCCAAAAAAAAAAAAAGTACTTTATACCAGCTAGTAAAAAACACAGACAGTTAGAAAAGGAGATTAAATCTGCTACACTTTCTAACCATGTGTTTAGTTATCTTTATTATGTCTGTCTTGCTGCAATAACCCAGGACTTTTTCACTGGGAGATTTTTTTTTCTTCTGCTGGCACTTGAAGATTTATGTCACACAGCTGAGTAGCCCCATCCCATGTACAGTCTTGCTAAATATAAACTCCCCCATCACAGGGTGGTGCTAACAAGTTGTCTTAACAGTGGCCGTACTGGCAGGAGTCATAATCTCTTAATCAATGGTCAGTATTGTTGGGTTTACAGAAGACTTTCTGGTTTTGAACAGTGCTCTTTATTTTTTCTAAGGGGTACAGCAAAGAGAAGAAAATCGAGAAGAAACTCAAGAAGATTGAAATATTTAAGGATTCCTTGATGTACCTTAGAGAGGGTGTGTTTGCTGGTAGCTAAACTGCAGCTTTCACAACAGGGATAAACACAGAGAATTACAGAAGCCTGGAACTTCTGAAGACAGTGAGCAAATCTCTGGGTTGAAGCTTTGCACCAGATCTCTTGAAACAAGCCCAGTCTTGGCACCGCTGTTCATGACACACCGTAACCTGGCACGTTTTAAACACAGCTCTGGGTCTCATGGCAGAGCTCTGTTCCCATTCTGAAAAACACACGGTCATTGTCGTCAACCCAAAATGGTGCACAATGACCCTTCCAATGGTTTGGCTGAATTACGACAGTCCTGTCAGCTCTGTGGTCATAACAGAATCTAAACACGGCAAAAATCCAGTGCTTTTTCTGACATGAATCCCTACGTGATCAGGCCCTGAAATTAGCACAGCATGTTTGCAATACCTGGATAAAAAACTTCAGAAGGTCTCTCGGTGTGAATGCTTGGTGGATTTGTTGCATTTTTAGTAATTAAGGTTATATTTGATGCCCTCCTGCATTTGCATGTTCAAGAACGTTGATGTTTGCTCCAAAGGGAGCTATAAAATACAGCTGCAGAAAAACAGGAGAAATGACTGGAGGTGGGGAAGAGAAAAAGGACATGAAATGGATTTCGAATGCCTCACAATTACCAAAGTTGGGATTGAAGTTTATTCTGTTATTGTTTCATCCGGCTGCCTCTTCCCAGTCTTCAGTTCTGCCCTTACAGACTGTAGCGATGCTGGTGCTGGTGGACGACTGACAAACTCCATCTCCAGCACATTGCCTTCCAGCCACCACTTATTTTTTTTTTTTTTTTTCCTGGATCCCCTGAGCCAGGTCAGGTCAGGTCGCGGGGAGGCGGGAGAGGCTGGCTGGACGGGCGAGCTGTCGATGTGCTACTGCTTTCTTTGGGCCCGCATTTGCAG
>WKFP01014270.1:555255-570106 GCA_011057875.1 Pterocles orientalis
TTGCCTGTGGTTTTTTGTCTGCGATTTTGAAAATAATAGAAACAAGACCTGGTCTGATGCCAAATAGAAATGGCACTGAATGAATATTTGGATTTGCAGAAATCCCCTGCCTAAATTTGGGATGTCAGTCTGGATTTAAGTTTTTTTCTTATTATTCAAAATCAACTGTTTTAAGCAGGCATTTCTATCAGGATTCTATTTCAGTTAAATGCAAGAGAGACTCCTTCTAGCTGACATTTATCTTGATGTTCCTGGATAATTATGCTGCACAGGAGAGTATAGCTGGGTTTTAATAGACTGTATTCCATAGTCAGAAGGAGAAATGAATGAACTATCTTTAAGATTGAGTGCACCCTCAGCAAGTTTGCCGATGACACCAAGCTGTGTGGTGTGGTGGACACGCTGGAGGGAAGGGATGCCATCCAGAGGGACCTGGACAGGCTGGAGAGGTGGCCAATGCAAACCTCATGAAAGGTCCCTTCCAACCCAAACCATTCTGTGATTCTATGATTAACCATTTGTAAAGAATTTAGCTTTGTTCAGAGGACATCTGTGAACAGATCAATTTATCTCTAAATTATTTGCAATTCAAGTTTGTTCTGTAACAGCCCCTGAATATGTTGTTCTATTGATGAACCACAACTTTACAAGTTGAAGTGATGCTGCTTAGACTACATGACAGTGCCGATAAGACGTGTGGTACTTGTCCTGTTCCCTGATTAGATGAGCACGCACAAACTTCCAATCTCAGTGCCTTCTTACTTTACTTTTAAATTTGGGTTTTGAAACTTCTTATGAACGTAACTCTGAAATCCATTTTCCATTAACATGAAATGCAATCACTTGCATTTTCACAGCAAGCAAATCCAAAAGGAGCACAAACATAAGCAAAGCTAATTAAATCAGTCTTAAGAAAACGTCGGTAGAAAATCTCTGGTATTATTTGCCCAGATTCTATTTGAATAAGTAAAGGGATTTTATGTAAATATTATTGAAAGGTGATATCCTCTCTTTTTGTAATCTAGACACAGTGCTTGTTGTGTCCTGATCCAGCTGCTGATGTGTTCAGTACTTCTGTTGCAATTTCTATAGTGGGAAAAACATCTCACTCGTGGGATACCTGCTTAAGCATCCATCCCTAGAGATTTAATCACCACTCCAAGTGATGTTGTATGTCGGACTGTGCCATAATTTCGTTTAAAAAATTGCAGTTGTACAGAAGTGGGAAAAACTTTTTTCCGCTTCCTAAAGACTTCTGAATTTTTTAGCATCTGGGATTGTGTGTCTGTACCTACCCATGCGTTGTTTTGAAGTTAAAGATGCCATGGGGTCAGCCCCCCTGCCCCAACACCTTTTCCCTCTCAGTTAGAATTTCACCTAACACTTCTCAGCGTGGTACCCGGGAGGAACTGGTGTGCTTTGTTTCTGCTAACTCTGTGTCTTGTGAGTGTGCAGATAGTCCCACACCTTGGGGTGAGTCCTTAGGCGATCAGAAGAGTGCTTTCCTGGCACCCTCCTGTTGTGTGACTGTGGGCTGGAGACCACAAGGTGACTTTGGAAAAGATGTCTTTCCCCTTTTATGTACTTGAATAGAGTCTAGCCTGCCTTTTTTTTTTAAAAATTTATTTTTTGCACTGCTTAATTCACTCAGGAACATACGATATTCCAAATCTTAGGTTTAGTGGAGGCTATGCACTGGAACCAGTGTTTGGTTTGCACTGGAAGGGTGTCTGAGCAGAAACAGAGGCTGGAGCAGGGACACCATGTACCACACAGAAAGTATGTGTGCCCTAATCGCAGCCATAAGAAAGTCAACCTGCCTCGTGTTCAGGTGCGTCCAGAGGATATACACTGCTTGGGGCAGGTCCTGCACCTCTACAGTGCCATACGCTGACCTTAGGAAATAGCTGGCTGATCCAGGGCAACTGGATAATGCAGTTTGGGAGACTATGTAATTACACCTTGGGTGCTTCATTTAGAGTAGAGAAAATCACCAAATTGCCTGGTGAAAGCAGTTCATTCTCCCAATCTCCTGTAGATCCATCTTTCACCGCAGAATTATACCTGGGTAGACTCTGATATTTCATGCCTCTATGGCCCCTTTTTCTCTTCCTAATAAATACAGCAGAAACTCTTAAAGTTGTCAAACCAGTGTCACAGGACATGGCAGCACATACCCATGCCGTGCCTCCTGGGATGTGGAAAGATGAGAGTCTGGACTTATGAAGCATGTGTATCTGCTAACTTTCAAAGAGAAGGACACAGCTCTTCAGAGATTCAAGAATGTGAATGTCATCCACCATTGCAAACAGAAAAGAGATAGCACATGTTCTGACAGTGATATCTTGCTTCTCTCAGCAGCTGATGATTTTTGGTGGAACGATGTTCACCAGACCTTTTAAAGAAGCTGCTGAAAAGACGCTTTGCAAAAGGCAGTCTGGTTTGCAGCAGGCTCATTGTAGGGCTGATGTAATTTTTCCAATGAGGCAAACTCCAGAAAAGTGCAGAGAGGATAACGAAGAACTACGTGCACATCTAGCATGAATATTGTTGAATACTCTCATCTATGACAATCCTTGGTAATTTATTTGCAAATTTAGTTGTCTGGACATGTTTTTGAATAGGATTCAGTTATTTCACAAAGGTCGGGTTATGTGAGAGTCTTCAACTGGGAAGAAGTATCAGAATTTACTTTTGTCCAACCAGTGCTCTTGTATAACACCTTTAAAATAAGTGTTCGGTGCAACAAAAGATGACAATATTCAATCCCAATGCAATTACCACAGATGGCAAAATTTGTAACGCACTGGTCCTAGTGATGCTAGTATTTACTGACAGCTGTGCAATAGCTGGACATGCACCGGTGCATGAAGGACATTGCTGACTGTTCTGGTTTTACTACAGTGGCGATGGGTACGAACAGCAGCATAAAGAAAACAGAGGTCCTCTTCCAGACCGAGCTTGTGTCAGCAGTGTCCATTTACAAACAGAGCATTGAAATCTCTAGGCAAGCTTGGCAGCATGGGGTAGTCAAATTCCAGTTCTGACGACAAAATCGTAAAAATGATAACAGAACCCAGACATTTTTGGAGATCATAATCCATGTTTCTGGAATGAAAGAGATATTCAACATTAAATAAAATTAAATGTGTTCTATAAATCCCACATATTTCTTGATGAGAGAGATACAGTATTTTTTTGCCAGTGATAGTTGTTTGGGTTTTGTTTTTTTTTTCCTTCCCCCCCTTTCCTGCATGGCATAGGAAAGGCTTGAGAAGAACTCTACTGGTGTGTGTTTAGTTGGGGACTGCTTTGACAAATTCCCCAAATAATTTCTTGATTACCATCTCAAAGGTAAGATTCAGCTCCAGGTTAAGATGCCTAAGCACAGCTGCTGTCAACCCAAGTGCTGAAGCTTCCAGAGAAGTCAATAACTCTGTTCTGTTGGTGGACTCCCAAGAGACTTGCAGCTGACCAGCTGTCAGAGGAAGGAATTCAGGTATCGCGGCTAACACGTCTAGTGCTATTTTAGGTGTCTGATGGTATTTGAGGCATCTGTAAAAGGCTTAGAAATGAAACCAAAGGGAAATCCTTTTCTGGAGAAGCATCTGAAAGCTCACTTCAGAGTGATTCAGATTCAGAGGGTCTTCCATATTCAGATTCAGAGATGCTGCATTGAAAACCACCCTACATTTATTATGACCATTATTATTTTTAATAGTAATGCAAAGAAAATTAGTTTTCATGCATCTCATTGCAACTTTAGGGTGACACAAGAGTCCAGACAAATACAGTGAGGGTAAAATCATGAGGGATAATCAATCAAAACTATTCAGTGTAGCTTTCAGTAGGTTTTTTAGTTATTTGTGCTTTACAATGTTTCCATAATAATAATAAAAATTTTTAAAGTTTTCAAGTGCTTTTTTCGTGCATTGAAAGTCACAGAAATTGTGGGCAATGGTAGGACTTTCTCATTTCATATCTACAAGTTTCCACAGATAATTAACGCACTTATGATTTTAAGAATAACTGAAAAGTCGTCTTTCCAAGATGTAAAAACCTGAAAACAGTGTTAGCAATGTGATGCAGACAAGTGAACCAGTGAACCAACAAAAGATCAGTCAGCTCTTCACAAAAGCTCATTTCTGCCCCTTCCATGTTGGAGCAAATATAACTTCAGGCTTTTCCACCCCCCCCCTTACACACACCGAACAGATGTTTTTTCTAGCAGCCTTGGAAGGTCCCCAAATTCAGGCTATTTTGGACTGAGGGAAGGAGTAAGCTCCAAGTCTTGGAGCGCTCACAGAGAAGGCTCTGCCAGACACAACCTCCGTCTTTGTGCAGACGAGGATCCATCTCAAGCACCCTGCTGACCACTTGCTGGGAAATCTGACATGGGAAGAGGATTCCCTCCTGGACAAAGCCAACACTGGCAATTTAAGGCTACGTGTGTTATAATCAACATCCTTAAAACAACTGGGCTAAATAACAGGGTGTTTCCCATGTGGGGTAATTAACAGGAGATTTATTTGCAGTAAGATATGCCACTACCAAGACTGTGTTTGGCATAAGCCTAAAATGTGTTGAATACATTTATGGGCCAAATCTCCACTCGATAAAAATCAGCACAGAGCCACTATAAGGCACGAGGCAAGCTGATTTCCATGAGATAACGGTCTCACCCAAAAATTCTCAATTCCTGACTTCTCGTGGAAGACTTTGAAGTGAAATACTTTTCAAATCTTTTCTTCTTCTTTTTTTTCTTTTCCAGAAGTAGAAGGAAAAATCTCCCTTGAGGAAAACAATTGCAGAAAAACCACTTTTTCTGATTATTTCTCAGGAAAGGTTGAGCATATTTTTCATCTCGTTGGTTTTATTAGATGGACATAGTAGAGAATGGGCTTGGTAAACACAGTTTCTGCTTATGAGCTGTGGTCTTGAATCATCTTGTCATGGCTAGGGCGTACAGCTTTATCAAAGATAGATAGCTTTTCTTTGCTGCATTGCTGAGAATAGATAACAGCTTTGTTAAGTTTAAGGATGTTGAAGTAAATTGCTTCATTTTTTTTAACTTGCTTGTTGAGACATGTCCTTATTACAAAGGTCACCTGAAACACTTTAAAGTGTTGCCAACTTTCTTTCCCTTTTATGGGTTACCAAATATTTGCAAAGAATGTAAGGAAGGAGAATAAATAATATTATTTCTACATAGCATGGAGTCATTAATTCTATTTTACACCAGACTTTGGGAAACTCTTTTGATTGAATGCCAGTTAAGGTAACTTGGACTAGACACTATAGTCTCTGCCAGTGGAAAAAAATATGGTATTTTATTAGAAATGCTGAGATCTGTTTAGTGTATTCCTCATTGATATTTCCAGATCTTTCCATGCACACTGTGTCTGTGTTGTTAGAGGTTGTCTGTGGAAAAGAATACTTCACATCCAGAAGGGCTGACAAACTGGGCCATTTCAGGTTACCTTATAATATTTTTTTGTCAAACTTTCTTGGCAGTATCACTAGAGCATTAAAAATCTGCTAATGCAAAAGGGAAAAGTTGACATCTGGGGTGAGATTCTTCCAATCCAAACACATAATTAATTAAAGACATGCAAGCTAGTCAAGAACTAGATAGTAAACACTTGGCTTCAGAAGGCAGAGATGACCCATTTTGCGTATTAATTACCTGTGATATAAAGAAATTAATTATGTCATGGCTTCTCTTTTCCTTCTTTCTCTTCTTTCTTTCTTTTCTTCCATTTTTTCTTTTTTTTTTGAACTCTGACAACTTATGATATATTTTCAGCAACCCACAAGTCATGATACACCTGAACCATGAGCTCTCTGGACTGTAAAGTCTAGAAAAATAGTTTAAATATGTTTAAGTTTAAATATAAAGAATATTCTATGTTTCTTTAGACTCTGCTTGTTTCTGTTGCAAGGCTCTAAAAACTGCAAAAATACTCAACCACGGTAACAAATGGCCAGCGTAGTTAGTTTATACATGGAAATCCAGTAGGATTTGGAATTGGCATGGAGTGCGTTGTTCTAAATGCCTATAGAGACATCAATTTCTGTCTGAATGTAGTTTTTTTGGCTATTTTTAGAAAGTGTTGGTGCTCAGTAGTTTAAGTCACCACTTACCCCAGTGATTTCATCCTGAAATACCAGGATGAGGAGATCATATCCACCTAATTCAGGTTTCCACTTTGTGAAATTGTCTAGAAAGTACTTTCCTATAATTTATGTTAAAATCAGTTTCTGAGTGAAACAGAAGTGAAGCACAAATAGTTGTGCTGGTTTAATTGGCTTTTACAGTGCTTTAAAGTAAACCTGAAATTACATCAGAGTAAGGTAAACATATTTATCATCCTGATAAAATCATGCCATGGTACTTGTCACCTGAATAAATCCATACAGTACCTGCTTGTAAAGCCAGAGTGCTCTTTACTGCAGAATAGTAAATAATATTCTAAAAATCCAAATCAGCTGAGATGAAGGTCAATGTTTCCTGTTAGTACAAGCTTGGCTTTTTTTTTTTTTATTTTTTTTTTTTGGTGGAATTAGGATTTGGCTATTCCTCATAAGATGAGTTTTAAGTTCTGTAAGCCAAAAGAAGTAAAAACGAAAATAAGGCAAATCCAGCTCTTTCAGTAGCTGTGCCTCTTGAACCTCAGCCTGAATCGTTCCTCATTTGTAGGAGTTTCAGTTAAGTTCATGTGTGTGCAGGAAATCTATAGAATCTTATCAGAAGTTTGAGAGGAAGCACAAACCCTGCTAAAAAGAGGAAGGTTTTTTTGCATTTGAAAAATATTGCTGATGGCTGATTTACTGAGGCAAATAAAAATATTACTTTGTAAGGGATCCCAGGGTGTGATATCGCTGTCAAGAGGGCTCGTTTCTTTTCAAACCTGCTGGTGGGATGCTAATTCTGGCAGTCGCGTGCTGGTCGTGTCGGGGTGAGTCACGCATCACCTGCAGATGCAGTGGCAGCACGTGGTGCTAGGTGCCACCCAGCCCCAGCTCCTTGCTTCTCTGCACTGCTAGGATGAGCTTAGTAGGGGAAAGAAGTTGTGCAAATTGAGGCATTTCTGTGTAATAAAAATAGCTCCCATGTTTTACACGGGAATTACGCACCCACTTAAGTTTTGTGAATAAAGTTACACTATGCAGTGCAAAATGATGCTTTTAAAGTTGTGACTCATTCCAGTACAGTAGCAGATGTTCATGTAGCTCAGCAAAAGAAATTAAGACAAAATGTCCTCTTCTGATTTTCTCCCTGTCTCATTATAAACGGAGATGCAAGACACTTCTCTCTCTAGCACTTTAAGTGAATCACTCCGTACAGTGTGAATAAATACAAGTGTCACATAAGAACCAAGTACGCAGGTAGAGTCAGGAGTTTGGAAACTTCCTCCTGGGAACGCAATATTTCTATTTTAGATAAATGACTCTGTGCAATGCTGGGTCAGATACAGCCGGTACAATTTTCTGGACTTATGAAAAAGAGAACAGAAATACCTGTTGAAGCACTGTGTTCTTGCCTGTAAACGCTGCGTTAGTAACACCCTGCTCGCCTCCTCCTGGTGACCAGACTTGTTGAAGGGTGTGGAATACTGCAGAGTTCAGGAAAGGGCTATGGGGGAATCAAAAGTCTGGGAGAAAACCCGTCTGCCTTGAAGCTGAAGTGGTTTAAGGTGACTCTTTTCAGTTTAGCCAAAGAGAATATTGAGAGGTAAACCAGTCACTGTACCTAGTTACTGGCAGGTAGAAAACGAGTCTTACATCTTTTAAATCCAGCTTGAAAGACCTTCCAGGACCTGGTGTCTTAAAGTTAACTTTTGCCAACTTTACCCTAAGAATAAGGTACAATTTCCTACTGATTAGGGCTGGGAAAACTTTGAACAGCTTCTTGGGTTGACAGAAGAACATTGTTTGGATTCTTTAAATTCTATCTCTGTAAATGTTTGGCTTCATACTCACAGCATCTGTGAGTTGGGGTTTTTTTTGAGACACAACCTGTAGCCCTTTTTCTTTCCTTTTCCCAGGCTCAACTTCACTCTTCCATTCCTGATTCCTACAATCCCACTTCCCTGAGCAGTGGAGGGGAATGGGAATGCGTGTTGTGGTCAGTCCGTAACAGCTCCTGCTCCTTCCTCCCTTGCTCCAGTCTAGGTTCCCCACAGGGCCACCATTCCTGCCAGAAAACATGCCCCTGTGTGGGCACCTCTCCACAAGCCACAGTTCCCACTCAGAGCCTGATCCTCTGTGGGCTCTTCACAGGCAGCAACTTCCTTCAGGGCACGTCCACCGGCTCCAGTGTGGGGTCCTCCATGGGTTGCTGTGTGGGTATCTGCTCCACCATGGACCTCCGGGGGGACATTCTGCATCACTATGGTCTCCTCCAGGGGCTGCAGGGGAGTCTCCGGTCTGGCACCTGGAGCACCTCCTCCTTCTCTTTCTCTATTGACTTTGCAGGGCTGTTTCTCTCACACCCCTTTTCCAAGCAGCATTTTTCTAAATATTCTTTCCCCGAGGTGCCACCATCTTGGCTGTGGGGTTCAGCTGTGGTGGGTCTGGGCACCTACAACCGATACAATTTCATGATGATCTTTTCTGCTCAATGGCAAAGGAAAGGATGCAGAATGGGCTGAAAGGCAAAACAAGGAGTCTACTGAAGTCCTGTGGTCAACCTTCCTGGTGATCCGGGCCTGGCCTGTGCTGGTGGTTCCCCAGAAGGAGGCAAGACACTGATGGATTCACGCCAATGAGGGAAGTCTCCAGGACCCAGGAAAAATACTGCTGGGGACTGTGTTCAGAAGTTTATTATAAACCTAGATAATGCTAAGGAAGACCTTAAAAATAATCTTACCGATGACTGAAGACCTAAGTGGATTTTGGGACTGGGAAAAAAATATTCCCTCTAGTCAATGTTCTCCAGGTATTGGAGAGTGTCTCTCTCCTACACCACCTCTCCCCACAGTGCGATAGGTTCTGCTGAAGCAAATAATTCCAGTTCCTTTCCAGCAGAAGGTCTTTGGCATCAGAGGTACTCTTGAGTTTTTTGCTCATCACTGGTATGAAAGTGTCCAGGTCTTTGGGACCGAAATGCTTGTGTTGTTCCTGGACCATTGAACTCAATATAAGGATAACTAAGAGCAATGCAATCACCTGTGACATAAAGCAGGTCAGGGTAGGTCTTCTGTTGGTCTCTTCTGGCCTTAAGGTTCATAAAAAAAATATATTTTGGAATGGTTTCATGGTCAAACAGGTGCAAGTGCTGACAGAAGAGGATCAGGTAGCACGATGTTTTCGCACCGCATCATTAAAACTGTGTGACAGGAAGGAGTTAATTTCGTAGGAGTCAGTGAGTGCTAGCAGCTAATACCTAGTTTACTTGCTACCAACTTATTTTGCATTCAGAACGAGGCCTTGGAGACAAAAGGCTCTTTGTCACAGCGCCAGCACGTGTCTGAGAGCAGGCTGCTAAGGGTGAAATAATCTAATGGCAGTTCATGGGTGCGAAGTTGATAACACTATCGCTTTGATGTCGCCCCCAACATACTGGTCTTGCTGCACGGTGTGGTGCCTTACAGCTCCCCCAGCAGGCTCATAATCCCGTGTGCTTTGAAGTGGAGACAATTTTTTATATCCAATATATAAAGCTGTTTGCGTTATATCCTATATCGTTGTAATTCCCAAAGGAATCTCCCCAAACACTCTAAAAAGGCACTTGCCATCCTAAACAAGTCCAAAAAGAAAAAAAAAAATTGTTTAAATGTTTTCAAACTACAGCAAGCCCAAACTGAGGGAGACTTTGAAAAAATCTGTGACAAGAAAAATGTATAAATGTGTTTGACAAAGCCTTCCCTAACATCAATAGAGCAATACTGATTTCCCACTGCAGATAGACTCATTCCTAAACTACCCTAATAATCTTTTTTTGAGCTGAAAAAGACTCAATCCTGCTCATGCTTAGGTATACCATGTGTAACTGGAGGGTTAGAAGAGATTGGAGAAGTCATGGTTAAATATTGCTGTGGAGGCTGAAAGTATATAAAATCAGTTGATAAATTCACTGGTGCTTGATGTTGAGACTTTGGTCTACATCAGTCTACTCTGATAGAGTTCAGAGAGATTTCAAATGATAAGAATGCTAAATGGTTCAAACAGAAAAGACATATTTATAATAGCTCTTAAAATTTGAGACTGGATTTTTTTTTATTCTCTAATTTCTTGTTTTTTTGTTTGTGCATGATGTTACTGAGCTACTGCAAACACCTCAGTTTGCATGTCTCTAACGTTAATATCTGGTCTGAACTAATTCCTTCAGTCACGCAGTTCGCTGCAGAAAATGCATGTTTTTTAAGATGATCCTCTTCAGAGGTAGATGCCCTGAGAAGTCACCCCAGTCTAAGGATGCTTGTTTCTCTTTTTTGAGTGTAAAGTGAGTCTGAACAGACAGCTCTGTCATGAACCCTTGCATCCTGCACGTGTCTGATGGCAGGTCAGCATCCACATCCTAGGCAACATGCTGGAGAGTCTGGAGCTGAGAGTAGAGAGGGTTGAACATCTTGTAATGGGTCCTGTTTGTAACAGACAATGAGATTTCATTTAAACTGAAACCTTCACAATTGAAACCTTTCACAGCTGTTATGATTATTGATCATTTGTGTTTGAATGAAATAGTTTAACTTCATTTTTTAAAATAACTTTGAGTTTAGGGTTTTGGTTTTTCGTGTTTATATACATACTGTGAGAAATCAAAATCAGATTAAAATTACTCAACTTTATCAAAACGAGAATAAATAATCACTTGATTCAAGCTTTTTTTTTTTTTAAATTCAGTGGGAAATCCAGAATGTTTTATTTTATTCCATCTTAGAGTGGGATTTCCAGCAAAATAATGAATGGTGCTGATAAAATTCTAATCCTTCAGGACTAAACTGTACATCTTCAGCCAGTCTGTGCTTCCTTCGTGTTCTTCTCACATTTTTTACTTTAAAAGTGATACAAACAAAAGCAAACAAAACTTTTGCAGGAGTTTGATATCTGATGAGGAATTACTGAAAGCTTAGTTATTTGCTCCAGGGGGATAAGTTTGTTTTTGAGGAGAACAGATAATCTTTAGGTATGGTGATTTGAGTGTGAATGTGTCCAGAAAAAAGAGCAAATTCCCCTCTTTCAGTGGCTATGCTGAAAATTGATGAGAAAAGGAAAAACCAATAAGAAGTTCAGGTATTGCAGGGTCACAGGCTTCAAGCTTATCACAGCACTGCAGTGACTAATTTGATGTAATAGTTAAAATGAATTAAGAAGATACAGCCTGAGCAGAATATGATTGGTAAAAAGTAAACTGTATTTGCTCTAATTAGGTAAATAGGATTTTTTTTTATGGTGTTATTTGGGTAAGCATTATAAAGATGAGCTGTGAAAAATTAGTCTTTGAAATTTCCTAATCTATGTGTTAGCAATTTTACATGAAAATACACTTTTCCTCCTTCTGTGTCATCTCAAAAGCTGGCATCTCCTTCAATAACAATATACAACCGAGGGTAGGGGCAGGTTTCATACAGATGCACGTGCAGTAAGTCCCACACAGCTGGTGTCTGTTGAGCAGAAGTTATGAGTTTATGGGGATCTTACAAAGTTAGGGTCCAACTCCTATCCTTGAAAAAGGCTCTGCAAAAGAGGAATGGGATTCTTGTTATCTCAGTGCTTTCTTCTTCCTGAGAAGCTTTTTTAAACTGAGAAGCCCTTTTAAACAGCGTACCGTAAATCACTGACCAGGTGCCGTTGTCAGCCCGAGTCTGAACTGTTGGCAGAATGTTAATTATAAAAGTGACTAAAATTAAAGAGAATCAGAAGAGAATAAGTCAACTAAAAGCAGGGAAAGGCTAAGTGGAATCTTTCTTTTTGTTTATTAAATGCTCCTACTCCTAAGTAGATAGCAAAAGAGACCAATTATTTTTTTTTTTAACTACAAGATTTCAAAGTATTTCACGCGTCTATATGAGCTGAACAGCAATTGGCGCAGACAGAATTTTGCTTGAAAAAATAGAGAGAAGTTTAAAAAATGTAAAAATTTGCAAATGGCAAAACATACCCTGGGCCAGGTTCTCACTCGGTGCTGCTGGGGGTTAGTGCCTTTGACGTCAATGGAATGGTTCCCATTTCCAGCAGGTGTACTCCCAGCCCACTAGCCCAATGTTTGCACCATTACACCATAGAGGAGATAAAGGAATACTGAGAGAGCTTTATCTATTTACCTAAAGTAAAGAAGCTGGTTTTTACGGGTGAGCGCTATAAACCTGCTGGTTGAGTACTTGTGCTCAAATGAAAGGCTGCATTGTTCACCCAGTTCGGTCTAGTCTGTTGAATTATCAGAGCTGGTTTGCTGTTTATCACAAATACAGATGGCCTTTGGTTCAGAATTCATTCTTTGAAGGGTTCACAATTTCTCTAGATTGGACTGAAACACATTTTTTGTGTATAGAGTGGCCAAAATTCTTGTTTCAGGTATTGCTTGATGGTCATAATACGGGATGTTTTCTGGCAGCAACAGATGCATTGGTGAACTTTATGTCCTTGAATGAAGACAACATAAATGTCTACATGGCTGCTTCTCAAGACAACCCCAAGGACCACCTACTGCTGCAGTTGTAGCAGTATGGGGCTCAAAGTGGCTGAGGTGCTTTCCTTATTTTTCCTTATTTTTTTCCTTATTTTTTCTCCTCTTCCCCCACTGTCAGAGCCCATACTTCTTTCCCTTCCGACACTCCTCTCTATCACCCTCTTATGCTTTATCTCTCGATATTTTTTGTGCTCAGGCCATGCAGACCTTAGACTCCAGGTGATCTCTTGTTTCCTCCTACGACTTTTGTTCAATACAAACTCAGTCATTCACATCTTAGCTGCTTTTCCTACATCACCATGGACCTCCTTTTTGTTGTTCAGTTTTGCTCTTTACATCCTTTCAAAACTACTCCTAAAAGTCTGACTTTGACAGGGATTAGCGGACCACCCCAGTTCAGATATTTCTGAGCTGATTTCTTATTCACAAGGGGTTGCAAACCAGCTTTGTGCGAAGGGACTGTGTCATCCTGCCTTTTCAAGTGCTAGCTTGCAGGCTGTACCTGCTGCCTAGAAAACAAACAGTTCCTAAGCTCTCCTTCTTGTGATTTAGAGTGGGTAAGTCAACAGTGCAGGGTCCTAATGATGTGGTATACAATATAGCCTTTCAGCACACTGATCTTCATCAGGATTACTTTTCTAAATAACCCTTTGAATTTGCTGTTTCATCTTTGTAAATCAGCACCTAGTTACCATGGTCGTACATGCTATGGCAATGAGGAGTTAAATACTAGACACTGAGGAGCATTGTTGCATCAACAGTTTACATCCTTTGGAATTCCAGTAGTTGTATGCGAGACACTTCAGTACAGCTTCCCAGTGCCTGACTATGGATTCAAGGCCTCTCTCCTGTCTTGGTGCAGGGTGGTACTTTAGGCTGCCCTCTTCCAATGGCTTCTCTGGCATCTTCCACAGAGGTGGAAAAGCATCTTTCACCCAAAAGCTTTCCAGCGGTAACCTATTCCTTGCTCTACTGATTTCTGTGGTTTGAACCTTTTTAGTGCCGTAGATAAATAAAACATTTTTTTAAAGAGTCTCAAATGTTTTGTTGTTGTTTCTACAGCCAGGTGAATGACCAGGAAAAAGAAAGAAATCATTGTTTCTGATCCAGGAAAACCTTTAAGGGGACTCAGAACTGCCTAAATCCCTTGAGGCTAAAGAGATAGTAAGAACAAGAAAAATAACTTCTGCAGCAGAAAAGCTCCTTCAGAGGGTGCGTGCGTCTCAAATGGCTTCATTTGTTCTTCAGACTCTTAAATCTTTGAAAACATCCTGCTCTGGTAAGATTTCTGCATTCACAAATTCCTCAGTTTGCAACTGCTCACAGCTGCATGTAAAAGCTGGAAGAAACTGCATCAGACATCTTTTTACATCCTACTCTCATAAGGTGGAAAGAGGTGCTTCGTTCACACCTTAGCAGGCCACGTTGTGAGGATTTGCTGGGAGCATGGCGACTGCAGATTGATGAAAACTGGAGGGTGGGGGGAAGAACAGAGGGTGTGGGACCACCGACCCGTTTCTACACACAGTGCAGCAGGACACCTCGTTAATTCCAGTGTCAGATACCATCTCTGGACTGCTCCTCCTGCACTGGTGTGGCACAGCAATAGTCTGTTTTGCTGTGGATCCCCATCTCCTCTACATTTTTCCGTTAGGTGAAAACAAGCCTCAAGCCTTCTCTTCTCCAGGCTTAACAAATCCTGGGGTCTCAGCCTCTCTGCACGCATCCTGATGCGTAGGGTTATTCTACTACAGGTGGAAGGTTGTTGCCTCTGAACTTCGCGGGGATGCCGTCGGTTGACCCCCGCAGCCAGCTGACAGGCCAGTGTCCAAACTGCTTCCCCGTCTTGCTGTTGTCAGCGTTCTGCTTCACGTTCTGCTTCATCACGCAGGTTGTTCATGAAAATGTTAAAAAGTATTGACCCCTGAGGGGAGCCCCTTGTGACCAGTCTCACAGCACCGATGCTCATCTGTGGGGTGTCAGATGCCATGTGCAGTACCATGGGTGGTGACATCGATGTTTTAATCTGCTAAACTATGTTTTTGCAATCAATGATGAGATTTAATTTGTGGTTGCTTACAGTAAGATCTGAATCACCTTTTTCATTTATTCAGGAGAACATGCCTGGCCATCCTAAGCTACACTGAGCTTGGAGATCAAGCACAAGGTTTGGTCAGAATTTGTTTTCACTATTGAGAATGCAAAGTTTTTAGTGTA